>SJYG01000616.1:341306-469267 GCA_006410535.1 Litocranius walleri
GCTGATCCTGGCCTCGAGTCCCCGGATGTCTGTGGGGCGGGGTCTGTCATCAAGGGACAGTGTGTCATCACAGCTGAGGCTGCGACCGTTCATCCTGGGCCCAGAGGAAAGACTGGGTGGGGAGTAATTGTTGAGATGGGTCCCCAAGGGCCCTTTCATCCCAGGGAAAGTGCTCGGGGCTATGCAATTACCCCAAGACGTGAAACAAACAGAAGCATAGAAGTAAACGTAGAGGACCTCCCCGCAAAGGCCCAGAAAATAAACCTTTCAAACATCTGATTAAATGTCCACAAACGGCATTTTCAAATGGCCCACGAGCACTCGGCACAGTTCTGATGGCAGGACGCGTGGATGCTGCTTGGCGCGGGAGCGGCCCGCGGTGACGGGCGCGGTCCGCCTCCCCGGCTCCCTCCCAGACCCCCGTCCCTCCCCGATGTAAAGCTGCTGCCTGTGTCTCCCCCTCCCCAGGCTGGGAAGCCGGACTGCACGGAGCGCCAGCAGCTGCAGAGAAGGCTGGGCTGCCGGACCTTCCACTGGTTTCTGGCCAACGTCTACCCTGAGCTGTACCCACTGGAACGCAGGCCCAGGTTCTCTGGAAAGGCAAGGCATGAGAAAGACAAAGGGCAGAGGAGGAGGAAAGGGGCTGAGCGGCTTCCCCAGCCAGGGCCTGGGTGCAGAGGCTCTCCCACCACCTCGGGCACCCAGGCCCGGCCCAGCGGGGCCTCCCTGCGGGGCATGGCTGGGCTGTGCAGTAACCCGCCGCAGGGCCCCTCGCCCTGGGGTGCGTCCACGTCCTTCAGGAGACCCGGCCCTTAGGATCGATCGCTGGCTTGAGCTGACCTCCCTCGCTTCTGTGGCCCGCGCGGGGGCCTTGAGCATCACTGCAGAGTGAAGGAGGGGAATGCGGCCGACAGAGGGCGTCTTCGCGCGGAGGGTGGGATTCACCCCCGTGTGTCTGCTTACAGCTCCACAACACTGGACTGGGCTTCTGCGCGGACTGCGCGGCGGAAGAGGCGGCCCCGGGCTGTGCCGTGATGCTGGCCCCCTGCAGGGACGGTGAGCCGCAGCAGGTGGGTGGCCAGCGCTCCCAGACCCCCAGGGCGTCCTTGCCGGATGCCCCTCTCTTCCTCTGCGGGCCTCTCCTTTCCCGCTTCCCGCGTCCTTGTCTGTGCCTGGGGCCCCACTCTTGTGACCCGCCCCCCCAACCTGCCCCCAGCCCCGAGCCCAGATGTGGAGCCGTCAGAGAAGGAGCCTCTGAGATCAAGGAAAGGGGTCGGGCTGTCTAGCCAGTGCATTCAGCTGACAGATAGGAAATGGAGGCTTGGAGGGCGGCTAGCCCAGGGGCGACCAGGGCAGGTGTCTCCAGACTCCCTGTGGGTAAGGGGCAGTGGGCACAGGGAGGTGGGCGGA
The DNA here is from genome assembly GCA_006410535.1 of Litocranius walleri. Lineage (NCBI taxonomy): Eukaryota > Metazoa > Chordata > Mammalia > Artiodactyla > Bovidae > Litocranius > Litocranius walleri. The sequence continues at coordinate 342,717 of SJYG01000616.1, forward strand.
GGCTGTTCTCACTGAGGAGCGCCTGCCCCGGCCACAGGCAAGTTTCTTGTCTTGTGTGGAAGTGGATCCAGTATCGCAAGATCATCTAAAAACATAAAAGATGCTAGAAATCCAGAATTCATGGGAAAGACTCCCATTAAAAAAAAAAAAATTGCTTACTTACTGGCCAAGCCTCACAGTATGCAGGATCTTACTTCCCCAACTAGGGATCAAACCCACGCCCCTACAGGGGAAGTGTAGAGCCCCACCTCAGCCCTGCTAGGGAAGTTCCTCTTTTTCTTTTTATTGGAGTGTACTTGATCTACACTGCTGTCTTAGCTTCTGGTGTATAGCAAAGTGATTCAGTTCTACATACATACGTGTTTATATTCTTTTTTGGATTCTTTCCTGTTGTAGCTTATTACAAGATATTGACTGTAGCTCCCTGTGCTAGACAGCAGGGCCTTCCTGTTTATCTATTTATATAGAGTAGTGTGTGTCTGCTAATCCCAAACTCCGGATTGATCTGTTCCCCCCTACCTTTTTCCCTTTGGTAACCATAAGTTTGTCTTCTCTGAATGTGGGTCTGTTCCTGTTTTGTAAACATACTAAATGAAGTAAGTCAGACAGAGAAAGACAAATATCTTAAGATCGCTCTTATGTGTGAAATCTAAAGTGAAAGTGAAGTTGCTCAGTCGTGTCCGACTCTGCGACCCGTGGACTGTAGCCCCCCAAGCTCCTCCATCCATGGGATTCTCCAGGCAAGAATACTGGAGTGGGTTGCCATTTCCTTCTCCAGGGGATCTTCCCAACCCAGGGATCAAACCCAGGTCTCCCGCATTGCAGGCAGACGCTTTAACCTCTGAGCCACCAGGGAAGCCAAATGCAAATGAACTTGTTTACAAAATGGAAAAGTTCATCATTTAAATTAAAAATCTATAATCGGAGATGAAAGAAAACTTAGGTGCAGGCAAATTCTCACCAGGGCACCTTTTTGAAACCAGTTTAAGACCAGTTCAAGACCATTAGCCAACTGGAACCAGAGACGGGGACAGTGGGTGACCAAGCAGGGTCTATAGGCACAGAAGCCCCGAGGAAGCGAGAAGACCCCAGAAAACGCCCCCCATTTACAGCGGCGTGTCAAACCTGTGACTCGTGACTGTGTTCCTGACACTCCAGGCTGCTGGCGCTGAGTCTTGCCTCTGGGGGCCAAGACTTCCAGGCCAGAGGGGGCTCTTAGGGCAATACAAGAGCCGTGTGTGTGTGTGTGTGTGTGTGTGTGTGTGTGTGTGTGTGGTGGGAGAAAGGGCTGGATTTGGGCAGACAGCCTCGAGGCCTCAGCGGCCCTCGCCCCACTTGCCGGAGGAGAGGTCACCCAGCTGGCGGCAGGTCTCAGAGCAGAGGCTTCACTCAGGGCATGTGGTCTGTAAAACTCCTTCCTCGGGGAGAAGGGCTTGCACTCCACAGTCAGGAGGGAGGCAGAGGGTAGAAACGCCCCAGGGAAGGGAGGGGACAGCTCTGCTGGGCGGGTGGGCTGGAGACCCAGCGGATTCCCAGGGGCTCCCTCCTCATTGAGGCTGGACCCCGGGGTAGCGGGAAGGGCGGGCCGCCCCAGGACAACAGAAGCTTCTGACCTGCTGCTGCTGCTGCGGCTGCTAAGTCGCTTCAGTTGTGTCGACTCTGACACCCCATGGACAGCAGCCCACCAGGCTCCTCTGTCCATGGGATTCTCTAGACAAGAATACTGGAGTGGGCTGCCAGTTCCTTCTCCAGCTATGTCCCGAGGGGCAGCCAAAGGGGGACGATGAACACCACTGGCAGGCGTTCTCCCGCAGGGGGAGGGTCTCCTTGACCCTGAGGTCCTGTGCGTGGGCGCAGGAGGCCGGCAGGACGGACTAGGAGATCCTCACCGACTGAAGGGGAGGTTAGAGGCGGAGGGTGCTGCCAGCATCGTGTGGGCCCCTCCCTGCCTGATCAGGAAGGGCTCCTTCTGTGTGAGGGCATTTCTTCTCTTCAAATTCCCATCACACAAATACCTGCCCAGGTATTTGTATACACGCCCCTGTGACTTTGGCCAAGGGTTGGTGGGTTCACTTCTTTTCACAGCTTGGATGATAACCTAGAAAGTCTAACCCACCCCCAAGTTTCTCTGCTTTCAGCCTGTGATGGGGCTGTTGCATTAAGCTCTTCTACCCCCAAGGCCTCTATTAAAAGTGAACAACAAAGTGTGAGGTCCTGGAGATACTGATGGAATGAGTCAGATAAGCCCCTGAGAGCCTGGGGCCAAAGCAAGAAAATGCTTTGGAGGGTCCAGCCCTGCAGGCAGGACCAGCGAGGCTATGGGACCCAAGGCGAAGGCCCTGGGCCTGGAGGACTTGTCAGGAAGCAGGCAGTCAGGATCCCTTTGTCCTCTTCTGGTTTTACTGTATACCAGTGTTCTAGAACACACTGATGGGCACTCACTCCTGGCCCAGAGGACAGAGAGAAAGCGGTAGGTGAGGAGGCCTTATGACGGTGGAAGCACCTCACCTTCTGGCTGTGTGACATCAGGCAGGCTTCTCTGAGTCTTGGTTTCCTCATCTGCAAGTAGGGATAATGGTCTCCCTCGTGCAAGAGGAATGCTAGGTTTTGGAGTTAGTTAAGATTCTTGGGCTTCCACTGTAGCTCAGTCGGTAAAGAATCTGCCTGCAGTGCAGGAGTCCTGGGTTCGATTCCTGGGAAGAGGCCCCTGGAGAAGGAAATGGCTACTCACTCCAGTATTCTTGCCTGGAGAATCCCACGGACAGAGGAACCTGATAGGTTCCCAGTCCCCGGGGTCGCAAGAATCAGACACAACTTAGTGACTAAACCACCACCAAGATTCTTGGTGGGGAGGTGGGGATTAGCAACGGCTTCTGTATCCAGAAAAATTGTGAACTAGCTAAGCTGAATTCACCATATGCTGTATTACGAATAAGGAGAAACACACTCTTTTATGTATAAGGAACTAAGTTTATAGCAAAGAGAAATCTCCAGGGACCCTCACAAAACTATGAGAGTCGCTCAGTCCTGTCTGGCTCTTTGAGACCCCGTGGACTATGCAGTCCATGGCACTGAACCCAGGTCTCCCGCATTGGAGGCGGATTGTTTACCAGCTGAGCCACTAGGGAAGCCCAAGAATACTGGAGTGGGTAGCCTATCCCTTCTCCAGGGGAACTTCCCAACCTGGGAATTGAACCAGGATCTCCTGCATTGCAGGCAGATTCTTTACCAGCTAAGCTATAAGGGAAGCCTGACGGCTTCACCTGTATTGCAGTTAAATAGAATAAGGGAGGAGACTGTCAGAATGTATAAATGTGAGTGTCACGGTAACTGGAGTGAGGCGGTGTCAGAGGTCAGGGCTAGTCCAGCATGGTATCTGTGGATCTGACTATGAGCTGGGGCCTTGCTGACTCCGGCGGAATCTAAGGCTTGCCTCCAAACCTTGGCCCAGTTGCGGTGAGCTCTCCTCCCCTTATCCGGCTTTAGGCAGGGTCTCCTTCTAGTGGTGCTAACTTCCATTCCCCTGTCCCAGCGCCTGGAGCACACGGGCCGGAGCGCCATCCGCTACGGGGGCCAAGGGCACCTGTGCTTTGACGTCAGGCGAGAGCAGGTGATTCTCCAGAACTGCACCGAGGGGGGCTCTGCCATCCACCAGCAGCACTGGGACCACCAGGAGGTGAGTGACCCACCCAGGAGGAGCTCATGGGGCTGCTGGCGGGCACGTGTCTGGCTCTTCCGAGAGGTCAAGTATTACCGCACAAGCTTGTGTCTCTGGGGCTGAACTTAGTGGCTTGGCACTAAGGCCTCGGAGGGCGGTGAAGCCGACCTTGAAGCCAAGTTATCCACCGGCATCCAGAAAGGTGCTAATTTCCCAGGTCTCTGTGTCGATCAGTCTTCATGCACTGGAAAGAGGAGATCCCCTAGCTGTAAAGTTTATCAGCTTTAGGCCTCGAGTAGGACTGTGGGGCGCGTTACAGACGCTGCCAAACCCCATTGGTGGTGTGCTTTTAGGAGAGGAAAGGCCCACTTCCTGTTCCACAATCACATAGATGATGGTGTAGCTCTTACTTTCTTCCTTTGCTAATTTTGTACTGAGCATTTTATCATGTTCATAAGACTTTAATTCCCGTTACGCCAGAGAGAGGCTCTAGCTCCTTTCCAGAGGTCAGCATCCAATAAAGAGGAAATAGGAGGAGCCTAAGTATTTAGGCATAGTGGGCAGATCAAGGGTTGGAAGGAGACAGTATTGACAACTGTCTACATTGTTTTTCCTTCACCTCAAATCCCTTCTGACGTGAGCTAGGGTGTAAGTACATGAAAAAACAAATTAATACACACACCTTTTTAAAATGTCTTATCTTCCCCTTTTGCTTGGAAATAAGGGAGGTTAAATAGCTACTCAGAACTCCATGCATCAGCACTCTTAAAGTAGGCTGTGAAAGAGGAAAGTCATATAGTCTAAGACTTAAGCTGAACTCAGGAGAAATGTTGAGAACAAAGTTCTTGGGGCTCTGGGGACAGCTGAACCCAGGGCTCAGGGGGCCCACACATGCTCAAAGAATTCTTGGAAACCAAGTTAAGGCCCTTTATGAATGATCATAAAGGATCATTCTAAGCAAGGCCTCTGGATAAGATAGATTTAGATTTAGGAACAGCATTTAAGCATAATGTGTAAAAGATTACTGAATAAGATATACCCAGCATCTTTCGGGCATTAAAAAGTAAGACTTTAAAAAAGTATTCTCATCCAGCCATAAAAAGAAATGAGGTACTGCTCATAGCAACACTATTCACAATAGTCAAGAGGCAGAAGCAACCCAAGAATCTAATGATTGATGAATAAATAAAATATGCTATGTATATACAATGGAATATTATTCTGTCTTAAGGAAGAAGGAAATCCTGTCTTTTGTTTCAACATGGATGAAACTTGAAGACATTATTCTAAGTGAAATAAGCCGGTCACAGAAAGGCAAATACTGTATGATTACACTTAATATGAGGTGTATAGGGAAGTCAGAGTCATACAAACAGAAAATGGAACGGCAGTTACCTGGCCCAAGAGGAGGCAGGGAAAGGGAAGCTGTCACTTAACGGGTATTGAGTTTCTGTTTTGAAAGAAGAAAAAGTTCTGGAGATCTGTCTCATCACAATGTGAATATACTCAACACGAATACATTTTACACTTAAAAATGGCTCAGATGGGAAGTTTTATGTTACATATTGTTGTTGTCATTGTTTAGTTGCAAAGTTGTGTCTGACTGTTTTGCAACCCTATGGACCGTAGCCCACCAGGCTCCTCCGTCCATGGGATTCCCCAGGCAAGGACACTGGATTGGGTTGCCATGTCCTTCTCCAAGGGATCTTCCTGACCCAAGGATCCAACCTGTGTCTGCTGCTTGGCAGGTGGATTCTTTACCACTGAGCCACCTGGGAAACTTCGGGCTACATAAATTATATTACATAGTAGCCAAAATACTCCAATTCCCTATCAGGCCAGTTGACAACCCTTTTATCATTCTCTTAATGACTAGCACAAATTTTAGGTATTTCTTTCTTTGCTGACTGATCATGAGGGTCCGACTGGTTTTCTTTTTTTCTTTATTTTTTTCCCTTTTCTTCTCTCCTTTCAGAATGGAATGATTGTTCACATTCTCTCTGGGAAATGCATGGAAGCTGTGGTGCAGGAAAACAATAAAGACCTGTACTTGCGTGAGTGCGATGGAAAAGCCAGCCAGCTGTGGCGGTTTGACAACGTCAGCACTGTGGACGGACGGTGAACGCCGCCCTCAGAAGGAACGCAGAAGCGTGGCCGTCGCAGTCCAACCCAAGGGACTGCAGGAGCACGTGCCTTTCACGAAGCAGGCCCTTTACGCGTGCGCAGTGGCGAGAGCAGAAACGCAGCTCCACGAATGGATACGGAAAGTCTTTTCTTCCTGCCCTTTCTTTCACAGGCCACTGTCTGTTTTAGACAAAAAATATGGACCCAGTGTCTCATTGTCTTCATCACTGGTAGATGATCATAGCATGGTACAGAAGATTCTTGTCACCCCCCCCACACACACACACAACTGAGCAGTATACAATTCCTTTTATCTCTGACTAAGGAAAGAAGGGGCTTCTCAGGTGGCTCAGCAGTAAAGGATCTACCTGCCAGCGCAGGAGAGGTGGGTTCCATCCCTGGGTTGGGAAGATTCCCCTGGAGAAGGAAATAGCAACCCACTCCAGTATTTGTGCCTGGAAAATCCCATGGGCGGGGAGCCTGGCAGGCTGCAGTCCATGAGGTCATAAAGAGTAGGACACGGCAGAGCAACAACAAACGAAAGAGGCCTGGCAACATCTTCAGGATACAAAATTCCTACTGATCAGTTTATTCCAAACTACCTTACCTTGGGCTGTCTGTGTTGACAACCGTAAAAATTAAAGAGTAAAGAAGGTGCAAAGTTCTGACATCTAAAAACCTGAATAAGTTTATGAAGACAAATTTCATGTTCATTGGTTGAACCATAGCTCAGATGAAGGAAGCAAGCTACTCAGAGAAAACAGAGTTACAGAGACTTCTGCCCAGTTTTCAGCTCAGCCTAGCAGCTGCAAAGAGTCAGTAGACCTGGAATAAGATGTTTTCATGTTAATGAGAATGTTCTCGGGACTTTCTACCTCCATTCACCCTTGCCCTCACTGTTCTCTAGCTTGAATAACTACAATCAGATTCTCATGCAATACGGTTCTCTATAGTCATTGGTGTTGGGTCACCTTAGACTGAACATTCCTACTAAAAAGAAGTGTGTACAGTTGAGAAACTCCTGATGTCCTGTTACCAAGTTTTCGTTGACTGGATCAGAACAAGCAACTTCTGCAAAGAGGCAAATCTCCCTGGGAGGGAAATGCCAGCATCTGAGTCAAAATTCCTTTGAGAGGAACTAGAGTGGGGTGTTGATGTCCATGAGGTTGAAGGGCTGGGTCTGAGCCCCCAGGGAATGTCTGGTTACCCCCAAAGGGGCCCATATCTGAACATTCAGCCATAGGAAGAACACATCTTCCTCAGGGCAGAGTCCATGCTGGTGAAAGCCGGGTGTCTCTCATGCTGTGACTTGGCCCATCTAGATGGGACTTAGGGGCTGTTGAGTGGGGTTGGCTCTGCGATTAAGAAGAAATGGGGCCCATTGCTCTTCCAGATGGAGTTCCCTCTTCACATGGTCAGAGAACTTCCCCCAAGGATGCTCATCTCCTCTGGGCTGTCTCGAGATACAGATAACAAACACCACTGAGTGTGTTTCAGATAACAAGCACTGAGCAGGAAGTGAGGGCTTCCAAAAAGCATCCGTCATAACTATGCATCTCTTCACCTGTTGAAGTTAATGGCATGCTGTATTTTTCCTTGTTAGAATACACTCTAGACTTGGGCAAAGAGCCACTGGCCACATGTGGCTATCTAAACATAAATTCATTAAAATTAAAGAAAATTTAGGCTCAGTTCCTTAGTAGTACTGGCCACATTTCAAGGACTCAAGAGCCACTGTGTGGGAGAGTACAGATAATAGCACGTTCCATCATGAAAACAGGCCTATTGGATAGCACTGATCTAGACAGACTCATTATCCCATGGAAAGAAGAGATTCATCCACCATCATCATCTTTCAGACTTATGTTCAACACAAATTCTTCTAATATCCTGAGGCTGAGACAGGGCTAAAAATTCTCAGATGACAACCTTGGGAAGGGTGTTAATCATTAAAAAATAAAAGCTAAACTAGACTTCTGTTTTAAAAATGAACATTGGTGTTGGCATTGTTTGGTATTTAAAGTTACTGGAATAAATTAATATAATTAAATGAAAGGCTGAATTGAATTGTATAAGTTGTGCTTGACAGTAATTTACAAAAGGACCCAGATGGCTTATTGCTTAATTTGTTGAACAAAGTAAGAATGTGGTGTTTCTTGCTTCCTTAACCACCCCCATGATTTATTACTTTATTACAGAAATGGCTGTCAACTCAGTCCCTGGCTGGTACTTAAAGACCCTTAATTTAAACAAAACAGATGCCTCCACTTAATTCTCAAAGAAATTCAACCTCCTCCTCATCATAGAGTAATAGTATTCAAATCTTCTCCTCTGTGGACTCAGTTCTGATCTTATCTACAGTGATCAATTTAAAAGTGGGGAAACCTGGCGGTCAGAAGATCTGATTCCCAAGAGTTTCACTCGTCCATCTGAATGTTGTAAGACTTTATTGTTTGGGTTTTAAGACTGAATTCACCATCATTAGTAAGCAATGATCTAGGCAGATTCATCATCCCACGGAAAGAAGAGATTCAGCCACCATCGTCTTCTTTCAGAGTTGTTTGTGTTCAATACAAATTCTCCTAATATCCTGAGGCTGTCCGCTGTGGGAACACAGAGTGTTCAGCCAACAATGTTAGAGTCCAACACTCTTTGTGCTATTTCACAACGAAAGCAGATGTCATCCCTAGAGGGGCCCTGATCTATTTCCTCTTTGGTCTCAATGCGTTAATCCCACTGGCCAACTTAGAATCACAACTCCCTCGAACATCAGAAAGTCCCCCAGGCCTGAGCTGATGGTGTGTCAGTCACTGTTCCAGAATTTGACATCATTGGAGGTCATGTTATCGTGCCCACCTCCAGGGGAGCCTTCCGCTTTGCACTGAGAGGCCATGAAAAAGCCAGTTGGGCACCAAACGGCCTGTGACCAGTCACTAAATCTGGACACTGCCGTGGGCTGCTTGCCGGGCACAGCCCTACACATTGTGGATGCTGTTGATGCTTGCTCTGTAAAGGCTCTGCTAGAAATGCAGCTTGTTGGGCCAAAGCCCAAAGCGCCTACAAGTCCTGCCCTGATTCTTCAGACACTTGAATTTGGGCATATTTTCAATAATTATGTTGAGCACAATAACCAAGGAGGTGATATTTCCAGGATTCTAGAACCCTCTGCTATTTCTGTGTTAATTATATTCCAATCTCCAATGTTTCTGCAATCTCCTGGTGGCTCAGATGGTAAAGCATCTGCCTACAATGTGGAAGACCCAGGTTCCATCCCTGAGTCAGGAAGATCCCCTGGAGAAGGAAATGGCAACCCACTCCAGTATTCTTGCCTGGAGAATCCCATGGACGGAGGAGCCTGGTGGGCTACAGTCCACCGGGTCGCAAAGAGTCAGATATGACTGAGCGACTTCACTTTTCTTTACCACTAGCACCGCCTTCTTTGCCTGTGGGTTTTCTTCAAAGATAAAAAGGTTGCTTTCTGATGGCGGGAAGGCCCAATGTGCTAGGAAGTCCCCCCACCCCCCACCCCAGGAGTGATCCTCAATCAGTGACTGACGAGACTTGGAGTATAAATACCTCAGCTTCCCCATCCCTCCAGCAGGACAGCTCTGAGGTGCAGATTCTACACCGTTTCCCAGAGTTTACTGTGGGGTTAAGCTCTGAGCATCCAAATGATAAATGATTGATTGGCTACAATCCTTTCCTCACACCTCAACTTCCTAAGCTCACCTTCCAGACAAATCACTTGCTCTCAAATCCTTATCTCCTAATAGGGAAATCCACCCTATAATGTATGGCCTGTCCACTAAAAGTTTCTACCTACAAGAGTTAGTTTGCTCATCAAATTCCATTCTTTGCTTATTTATAGTACTCCCACTCCATGCGCCAAATACTCCTACTCCCTTGGACTGAAATTAGCTCTCCAAACTGCAAGACCAGCCTACGGGCTTCCAGGAAGCTGTGTCCCAAGAGAAAGAGACTGAGGAAGGGGCATGTGGTCAGTCCTCATCCCAAGCTTATCAAAAATATTAGATGTCCTTTCTCCTTGACTACTAATGAGTGAGAAGCAGAGAGAGGCCACTCGTGTTCCACTAATTGATGCCCCTCCTTGTGGAAACCTGAAGCTTAGGGAAGGAAAGTTCCCTTGCAACACAGAAAAATTCCCTCTCATATTCCAGTTATTTTTCAGTAACTGGTACATACCAGTATTAGAAGATATCAGGTATCTCCTGTAAGTTAGGAGTAGAGAGCATGATAGCTCTCCAAAAGAAAGTGGAAGAGAAGGGTCAAACAATATCATGAACGTCTAAAGATCTGCTCCTGCTGCCAAGTCGCTTCAGTCATGTCCGACTCTGCGATCCCACAGATGGCAGCCCACCAGGCCCCACCATCCCTGGGACTCTCCAGGCGAGAACACTGGAGTGGGGTGCCATTTCCTTCTCCAGTGCATGAAAGTGAAAAGTAAAAGTGAAGTTGCTCAGGCGTGTCCACTCTTCGGGACCTCATGGACTGCAGCCCACCAGGCTCCTCCGTCCATGGGATTTTCCAGGCAAGAGTGCTGGAGTGGGGTGCCATTGCCTTCTCCATCTAAAGAGCAAGATGGTCAAAAACATATTCCTAGTGGGGTCAGGAAGGGTTACCAGAGGGATTTTCAGAATTGTGTCTAGTCTTCAATCTAACTTTATTTCTATCACCCTAAACTTTCAGCCATGGAAAAGGCAATGGCACCCCACTCTAGTACTTTTGCCTGGAAAATCCCATGGATGGAGGAGCCTGGTAGGCTGCAGTCCATGGGGTCGTGAAGAGTCGGACACGACTGAGCAACTTCACTTTCACTTTTCACTTTCATGCATTGGAGAAGGAAATGGCAGCCCACTCCAGTGTTCTTGCCTGGAGAATCCCAGGGACGGGGAAGCCTGGTGGGCTGCCATCTGTGGGATCGCACAGAGTCGGACATGACTGAAGCGACTTAGCAGCAGCAGCAAACTTTCAGCCACTGACCGTGTCCTGTGCTGGAGGATGGGAACCAAGGAACTGGGCTGAGCCCCTATCTGGGACAGAGCCTGGAAAGAGCATCCTCTGCAGGCCAGACAGATCCAGAAAGGCTGGGCCTCTGGCATCAGGGTGACGCTGGTACAGAGAAGAACAGACACCGATTCTAGCTGCACATCACTGCACAGTGCCGATCAGGACAAACGCACTTGGGCCAGATGGCATTTTAAAATTATAACTCTAAGTTTTAAATTATATTTAGTGTTTATTCTTTTTCTACAGAGGGCTAGATAGTAAATGTGTTTGGCTTTGCAGCCGCACAGTCTCTGCTCTGACTCTACAACTCTGCCCTTGTAGCACAAAAGCAGGCAGGCTCAATAACAGACAGATGCGAGTCCCTATGTTCCAATAAAACTTTATTTACAAAAACAGGTGAGGAGGCCGATGTGGCTCACAGGCCTTGTTTACCACCTCTTTCCAGCTGCAGAAGGAGACAAATGATAGATCCTTTAAAAAGAGAAAACCGTTCCCAAAGAAACTGTGACTAAAGGTGGAAAGTTTAAAAATAGGGTGTTTTTACATTATAAATAACCAAAAAGGAAAGAAAACACACGAGGGGAAGAAACAGGATCTAATTGTAAACAGACTCCAATCCTTTTTAGAATGAAATAGAAATAAACAAATGACTCATTTTTTAAAAATCAAAATATAAAATATTGACACTGTAGCTGTCAGCTGCCTTTCCTCAGATGCATAGATGCCTCGTGCCTTCCTTGTTGATGGTCAGGCAGGGCCAGCTTCCTAAATGAGACCATGGGCAGCATCAACAAGGGAGGGAGGGGTGCTAAGGAGCAAAGTACCTCTCAGCATCTCAGCCAAGCCAATGGGATTCAACTACAGGAACAGATGAAATCTGACATGTTTCTAGGTTACAGTGGTGAAGACACTCACAAAGGATGATGCACACCCTCCCTGCCTTCCCCCAACATGATTCCCTCGCAACTGGGAAGTGAGGACAATCAGATATGAGCTCCTGTATGGAGCAAGAACCATGGCCTCTGTGTGTTTACATAAACTCTGATCCTTGGCAGCCCATTCAGCCAGACTTCAGCGTATAAGCCAGAGTCAAGCCAAGCTGAGGGTCTCCCAATAGCAGGGCTCACGGCCATGCTGTTATGAGGCCAATCAGCCTCCCTCCTTGTGCTCCTGAGCCAACACGGCCCACGGAGTGTGTTGAAAGGCCAGATCCAGGGGTACCTCTTGCCTGGTGCAATCTACATTCAAAGCTGCCAGCCCGTCACGCCCTTTGAGAGCTGGTGCCTGCATGCCCAAGGCTGGCTCCTGATAAAATAAACAGCCTGGGTACTCCTCCTCCCCCCACACACGGACAGCTCAAAGCTCCCGACCCCATCTCTGCTCTGCACGTCGCTGACCCGGCCTGTCCAGAGAGCCTTCACCAAGCACAAGGGACAGGTGTCTCCATCGCTCTGACTGCCCAGAGAGAGGCACCGTTGAGCACACTGACCTGCTGTGGAGAGGTCTTGTTTTGTTCCCCCATGCTGATCAGATGCCTCATGGAACGGGAGGATGAGGAGCCCCTCTTCCTACTCTTTACTGGGAATGCTCTTTTCTTCTCCAGTCAGCTCTTAAGAGTACCCTTAACCTCTCTCCACAGAGGCCTGTGCCCATGGCTCTAGGTGGTGGTTGCTTTGCTGGGGGGTGGAGCTGCTACCGTCTCCGTGAGGCTCCAGCCCTTGACAGGGACATCTCCACACAGACCATCTGAGCAAAGGCCTCCCAACTGGTTGGGCCTCCAGCTCCCTCCTCAAACCTGTCTCCTACATCCTTTCATTGCCTCCATACCCAGCTGGCCGGAGCCTAACCGGTGGGGCCTGGATGGGAACATGGTACTGGTTGCCTTATGATGGCCCTTGTCCAGCACTGCTAGTCAGTCTGACTCATGGTGGAAGTCTGTCCCAGACTGAGCAGACTGGATCTCCTTGCAGTCCAGGGGACTCTCAAGAGTCTTCTCCAACACCACAGTTCATAAGCATCAATTCTTTGGCTCTCAGCTTTCTTCACAGTCCAACACTCACATCCATACATGACCATAGGAAAAACCATAGCCTTGAGTAGACGGACCTTTGTTAGCAAAGTAATATCTCTGCTTTTTAATATGCTCTTTAGGTTGGTCATAACTTTCCTTCCAAGGAGTAAGTGTCTTTTAATTTTGTGGCTGCAGTCACTATCTGCAGTGATTTTGGAGCCCCCCAAAATAAAGTCTGACACTGTTTCCACTGTTTCCCCATCTATTTCTCATGAAGTGATGGGACCGGATGCCATGATCTTAGTTTTCTGAATGTTGAGCTTTAAGCCAACTTTTTCACTCTTCTCTTTCAGTTTCATCAAGAGGCTCTTTAGTTCTTCACTTTCTGCCATAAGGGTGATGTCATCTACATATCTGAGGTTATTGATAATTTTTCCTGGCAATCTTGATTCCAGCTTGTGCTCCTCCAGTCCAGCATTTCTCATGATGTTCCCTCTTAGCACTTACCAAAGGGCTGGATGCTCAATTCCATGGATTCTATCACAGAGGGAAAACCAGGAAGTGTAGTACAGATGAATGATGTTTCAAGATTGGAGAAAAATCAAGTAGAAAAAACTTTCTACACTAACTAGGCAAGAGACAATAAGACCTCTGTGACAAACACACGTACCCATCATCAGAAATAATAGGAATAACAGCCACAGGTGATAAATCTGTGCCTAACCCTTAACTCACATTGTTTCTTGTTATATTTACAATAGGCCAATAAAGTGCTGCTGCTGCTAAGTCGCTTCAGTGGTGTCTGACTCTTAGCAACTCCATGGACTGCAGCCCACCAGGCTCCTCCATCCATGGGATTTTCCAGGCAAGAACTGGAGCAGGTCGCCATTGTCTGCTCCGAGGCCAGCAAAGCAGGTACCATTATAATCCTTTTTATATTATCCCTTTCTATAGTTGAAGAAAGAAAGGCTTACGTGGATGAAGCAATCTTCCCAAGGCCACAAACCCAGAAAGAGATGCACTTACATCACAAACCCAGGCTTTCACCTGGTCCCAAGGTCTCTATTTTCACGCTGTATTGATAGTTAACGGTGAACACTGTTGGATTCATGATCTCTGAAGAAGATTTAGCCCGAGGCCAGACTTGATCACTCAAGAGCATTTGTGTAACAGAGTCTTATTAAAGCGTAAAAAGGGACAGAGGAAGCTTCTGACAGACATCAGAAGAGGGACATCAGGAGAGCGCCTGCTCACTATTCTTAGCAATGCCTTATACACTTTTACCAGACCCACTCCACAACATACACCTTAAATTAACAAGGTTAGAACTAACAAGAGAAAGGTCTTACCAGACCCACTCCCATAACACATGTCTTAAGATAACAAGTTTAGTCAGAAGGTTCTTAAGAAGAAAGAACATGTCCTCGAACAAGACACATTACTGTTATATAATCATTAGTACAGAGGACTTTATTTTTTGAGGCTCCAAAATCACTGTAGGTGGTGATTGCAGCCATGAAATTAAGATGCTTACTCCTTGGAAGAAAAGTTATGACCAACCTAGATAGCATATTTAAAAGCAGAGACATTACTTTGCTGACTAAGGTCCATCTAGTCAAGGCTCTGGTTTTTCCTGTGGTCATGTATGGATGCGAGAGTTGGACTGTGAAGAAGGCTGAGTGCCGAAGGATTGATGCTCTTGACGTGGTGTTGGAGAAGACTCTTGAGAGTCCCTTGGACTGCAAGGAGATCCAACCAGTCCATTCTGAAGGGGATCAGCCCTGGGATTTCTTTGGAAGGAATGATGCTAAAGCTGAAACTCCAGTACTTTGGCCACCTCATGTGAAGAGTTGACTCATTGGAAAAGACTCTGATGCTGGGAGGGATTGGGGGTAGGAGAAGGGGACGACAGAGGGTGAGATGGCTGGATGGCATCACTGACTCGATGGATGGGAGTCTGAGCGAACTCTGGGAGTTGGTGATGGACAGGGAGGCCTGGCGTGCTGCGATTCATGGGATCACAAAGAGTTGGACACGACTGAGTGACTGAACTGAACTGAACTGAACAGAGGACGTCCACCCAGGGACGTCCTTTTGTTCACCTTTTGATTTTGAGGGGAGGCTGTGTGGAAAAGTGCTGCTGCTGCTAAGTCGCTTCAGTGGTGTCTGACTCTTAGCAACTCCATGGACTGCAGCCCACCAGGCTCCTCCATCCATGGGATTTTCCAGGCAAGAACTGGAGCAGGTCGCCATTGTCTGCTCCGAGGCCAGCAAAGCAGGTACCATTATAATCCTTTTTATATTATCCCTTTCTATAGTTGAAGAAAGAAAGGCTTACGTGGATGAAGCAATCTTCCCAAGGCCACAAACCCAGAAAGAGATGCACTTACATCACAAACCCAGGCTTTCACCTGGTCCCAAGGTCTCTATTTTCACGCTGTATTGATAGTTAACGGTGAACACTGTTGGATTCATGATCTCTGAAGAAGATTTAGCCCGAGGCCAGACTTGATCACTCAAGAGCATTTGTGTAACAGAGTCTTATTAAAGTGTAAAAAGGGACAGAGGAAGCTTCTGACAGACATCAGAAGAGGGACATCAGGAGAGCGCCTGCTCACTATTCTTAGCAATGCCTTATACACTTTTACCAGACCCACTCCACAACATACACCTTAAATTAACAAGGTTAGAACTAACAAGAGAAAGGTCTTACCAGACCCACTCCCATAACACATGTCTTAAGATAACAAGTTTAGTCAGAAGGTTCTTAAGAAGAAAGAACATGTCCTCGAACAAGACACATTACTGTTATATAATCATTAGTACAGAGGACTTTATTTTTTGAGGCTCCAAAATCACTGTAGGTGGTGATTGCAGCCATGAAATTAAGACGCTTACTCCTTGGAAGAAAAGTTATGACCAACCTAGATAGCATATTTAAAAGCAGAGACATTACTTTGCTGACTAAGGTCCATCTAGTCAAGGCTCTGGTTTTTCCTGTGGTCATGTATGGATGCGAGAGTTGGACTGTGAAGAAGGCTGAGTGCCGAAGGATTGATGCTCTTGACGTGGTGTTGGAGAAGACTCTTGAGAGTCCCTTGGACTGCAAGGAGATCCAACCAGTCCATTCTGAAGGGGATCAGCCCTGGGATTTCTTTGGAAGGAATGATGCTAAAGCTGAAACTCCAGTACTTTGGCCACCTCATGTGAAGAGTTGACTCATTGGAAAAGACTCTGATGCTGGGAGGGATTGGGGGTAGGAGAAGGGGACGACAGAGGGTGAGATGGCTGGATGGCATCACTGACTCGATGGATGGGAGTCTGAGCGAACTCTGGGAGTTGGTGATGGACAGGGAGGCCTGGCGTGCTGCGATTCATGGGATCACAAAGAGTTGGACACGACTGAGTGACTGAACTGAACTGAACTGAACAGAGGACGTCCACCCAGGGACGTCCTTTTGTTCACCTTTTGATTTTGAGGGGAGGCTGTGTGGCTCAGCTGAGCCACAAGGGAAGCCAGTGAAGTGAGTGAAAGTTTCTCAGTCATGTCTGACTCTTTGCAACCCCAAGGACTATACAATCCATGGAATTTTCCAGGCCAGAAGACTGGAATGGGTAATCTTTCCCTTCTCCAGGGGATCCTCCCAACCCAGGAATTGAACCTAAGAATTCCGCATTGCAAGCAGATTCTTTACCAGGTGAGCCACAAGGGAAGCATGCTTTTGAACTGTGGTGTTGGAGAAGACTCTTGAGAGTCCCTTGGACTGCAAGGAGATCCAACCAGTCTATCCAAAAGGAGATCAGCCCTGGGTGTTCATTGGAAGGACTGATGTTGAAGCGCCAATACTTTGGCCACCTCATGAGAAGAATGACTCATTGGAAAAGACTCTGATGCTGGGAAAGATTGAGGGCAGGAGCAGAAGGGGACGACAGAGGATGAGATGGCTGGATGGCATCACCGACTCAATGGACATGAGTTTGAGCAAGCTCAGGGAGTTGGTGAAGGACAGGGAGGCCTGGCGTGCTGCGGTTCATGGGGTCGCAAAGAGTTGGACATGACTGAGTGACTGAACTGTGTGGCTCAGATGGTAAAGCGTCTGCCTGCAGTGTGGGAGACCCAAGTTCAAACCCTGGGTCAGGAAGTTCTCTTGGAGAAGGAAATGGCAACCCACTCCAGTATTCTTGCCTGGAAAATCCCATGGATGGAGGAGCCTGGTGGGCTACAGTCTATGGGGTCACAAAGAGTTGGACACAAATGAGTGACTTCACTTTCACTTTCACAGAGCTTAAGGGAAAACATGAGTTGCTCTGTTGTGTTATCATTAGATCTGGACTTAAAGAAAGTCTTAAAGATTGTTGTCATAAAAACTCAGAGTTTAAGAAAAGAACATCTTACGTAAGACAAAGCAATATATATAAAAATAAGTTTGTCCCTTTCTCCTCCTTGAGAGCCCTGGAACCCTTCCTGCTTGAGGGCCCTGGACTCCTTATCAACCTACCAAAGGATTCTCTCTCTCAGTATTGCTTCCCAGTGTTTGTTCAGTTCAGTTCAGTCACTCAGTCGTGTCCAACTCTTTGTGACCCCATGAATCACAGCACGCCAGGCCTCCCTGTCCATCACCAACTCCCGGAGTTCACTCAGACTCCTGTCCATCAAGTCAGTGATGCCATCCAGCCATCTCACCCTCTGTCGTCCCCTTCTCCTGCTGCCCCCAATCCCTCCCAGCGTCAGAGTCTTTTCCAATGAGTCAACTCTTCGCATGAGGTGGCCAAAGTACTGCTTTAGCATCATTCCTTCCAAAGAGATCCCAGGGCTGATTTCCTTTAGGATGGACTGGTTGGATCTCCTTGCAGTCCAAGGGACTCTCAAGAGTCTTCTCCAACACCACGTCAAGAGCATCAATCCTTCGGCACTCAGCCCTCTTCACAGTTCAACTCTCACATCCATACATGACCACAGGAAAAACCATAGCCTTGACTAGACGGACCTTAGTCAGTAAAGTAATGTCTCTGCTTTTGAATATACTATCTAGGTTGGTCATAACTTTTCTTCCAAGGAGTAAGTGTCTTTTAATTTCATGGCTGCAGTCACCATCTGCAGTGATTTAGGAGCCCCCCAAAATAAAGTCTGACACTGTTTCCACTGTTTCCCCATCTATTTCCCATGAAGTGATGGGACCGGATATCATGATCTTCGTTTTCTGAATGTTGAGCTTTAAGCCAACTTTTTTACTCTCTACTTTCACTGTCATCAAGAGGCTTTTTAGTTCCTCTTCACTTTCTGCCATAAGGGTGGTATCATCTGCATATCCGAGGTTATTGATATTTCTCCCGGCAATCTTGATTCCAACCTGTGTTTCTTCCAGTCCAGCATTTCTCATAATGTATTCCGCATATAAGTTAGATAAGCAGGGTGACAATATACAGCCTTGACATATTCCTTTTCCTATTTGGAACTAGTCTGTTGTTCCATGTCCAGTTCTAACTGTTACTTCCTGACCTGCATACAGATTTCTCAAGAGGCAGGTTAGGTGGTCTGGTATTCCCATCTCTCTCAGAATTGTCCACAGTTTCTTGTGATCCACACAGTCAAAGGCTTTGGCATAGTCAATAAAGCAGAAATAGATGTTTTTCTGAATTCTCTTGCCTTTTCCACGATCCAGCGGATGTTGGCAATTTGATCTCTGGTTCCTCTGCCTTTTCTAAAACCAGCTTGAACATCAGGGAGTTCACGGTTCACATATTGCTGAAGCCTGACTTGGAGAATTTTGAGCGTTACTTTACTAGTGTGTGAGACAAGTGCGATTGTGCAGTAGTTTGAGCATTCTTTGGCATTGCCTTTCTTTTGAATTGGAATGAAAACTGACGTTTTCCAGAGTTTGTTACAATGACGTAAACAGGAATGGGTGAAAGTAAGAGTGAAGTTGTTTTAGGATCTACCAAAATTTAGTCAGTTTAATGAGTTTGGAAGCAAGTCAAAGAATTACTGGCTCCCAGGGGATGATGAAATGGCACTCTTGAGTCATTTCATGCGCCCTGTTCTCCGCACTGGTTGCAACAGCTCACGGAGCTCATTCGGTGGGCTCTCGCTGCCTTCTGCTCGCCAGTCGTGTAGGCTTTGGATTCTGGCATCCACCCCTTCATGGTTACAGGACGTCCATTCCAACACCTACCATGATGTCCTTGCCCCAGCATCCCAGGCAGGAAGGAAGAGAGGTTGCAGAAGGATGCTCTCCTCCGACATCTTTGTGTTGAGAGAGATCCTCCCCTGACCGGCCCCCAACTCCCTATCAGTAGACTTCCCTCTGCCTCGTTGGCCAGAGCTGAGTCACACAGTCACAAAAGTGAGAGTGAAGTCGCTCAGTCAAGTCCAACTGTGATCCCATGGACTGTAGCCTACCAGGCTCCTCCCTCCATGGGATTCTCCAGGTAAGAGTACTGGAGTGGGGTGCCATTTCTTCTCCAGGGGATCTTCCCAACCCAGGGATTGAACCTGGGTCTCCCGCATTCCAGGCAGACGCTTTAACCTCTGAACCACCAGGGAAACCTACAGTCACTGAGGAAAGTCCCTCACAAAGAGGAGAGGGCTGGGCCCCCTGCCACTCGGAGCTCCCTGGGGCTCTGCCGGCCAGAAGACGGAGGTTGACTGGGGCAGGGCCCGTGTCTGCTGCTGAGCCAGTGCCTCTCTCAGGCACGACTGGGCTCTGCTCCTGCTCTTTATCATTATGAAAAGAGTCCAAGACCTGCAGCACGCGGTGCTCACAGCTCCTGGGTGCTGCCCAGCCAGCTCTGCCCCCACCTCCCAGTGTGGGGTGCCTGCCACGCAGGTCCCGCCCCCCACCCCCGGGCCGCTCAGACAAGCTGAGAGCGGAAGGTGTCTGATCTCTTTTCTCACGCACCTTCTGGAAAACACTGTGGCCCTGAGCACCCGTAAAACTCTCTTTACTCCCGTCTCTGAGAGGCAGGTTTCCATTTCTTTCTAAACGAAACATACACAGCAAGTCAGTGCAGCTTCTGAACGGGAGGAGGGGATGTCCCTTGGGATTTACAATGACTTTTCTCCTGTTTTGTGTGTGATATAGGAATTGGTTTGGGGGATTTTATTTAAAACAACAGTTTCAGCCTCCTAACTCATCTGCTTCTCATGAGCGGCAGAACTCGTTACAAGGCAGTTGTCAGGGGGCCTCTGGATTTCCTCAAGGCTTTCTCATAAGGCAAGTGCTTAAGACAAAATCCTCTAGCCCTTTGGTCCTAATCCTCGTCTTCTTTGCCCAGATTAACCAGAAGGTGCAGCATCTGCTGACACCCACGAGGACTGAGCTGGCAAAGTGAAAACCTTTCTGTGCTCTGACAAGTTTCAAAGGCTGGGCTTGAGCTTCTGAATGATAAGTTTGCTGTTCGCATCCCAGATTACGTTGCTCTTTCCAGAGTGAGTTACTCTAGACACTTCAGGTCACTTTCCAAATTAAAAAGAACCAAGTATTTCTTGAATCTCTGTCATGTACCAAGGACACGGCTAGGTCCTCATCTGTGTTTTGGGGAAGCTAAGCTTGCATGGCCTTGATAAGCCATCCATGAATCAGAAAATTGCAAAACATCATCTTCACTGCCTATTATGTCAGCGCAGACTCAGATGGGTTTGGATATGTACTCTCTGGTTTCTGGGAAGGCAGAGTTATTTCAAAAACAATTCCAGGAAAGTAAATGAACAGACTTCTTAAGTACAATTGCCAAGTGGGACACAAAATACACTTACATTTGTAAATAATTATTTTTTCCAAAATTGCCACAGCAACAGGCCCAGCATCCAGTGACCCTTCAAATACCTATGTGTGATGTAATAATCCACCTATATTCAAATAATTCCCAGGTGTTTCTCCAGCCTCGACTCCTCCCTTGAAGCTCATATTCATTCATTCAAGCACCTTCAATCTTTCCTACAGTTCAAGTGATCTTGCTAAAATGCTTTCCTTGATGGAATCCCCTCTGTGGCTCCCCCATTGTTTTCAGAGTAATACCAATGACCCCAACATAGCATGCCTGCAACCTCCTTCCTAGCCTGGGCTTTAGTCTCTGGACTCGCTGGCTGCCCCTCATCCCACTGTCTCCAACACATAGTCCCTAACACAACGCTCTTTCTTTTACCTGCTTTTGCTATGCTGTTCCCTTTACCAAGAATGCCCTTTTCTAGGGAACCCTCCAACATCGTCAGCAGGAATGTAGGTTGGTGCAGCCCCTTTCTCAAAAAACTAAAAACTATAGGACGCTGATGAAAGAAATAGAAGAGGACACAAACAGATGGAAAGATACACCATGTTTTGGATCGGAAGAATGAATATTGTCAAAAATACCCAAAGCAATCTACAGGTTCGATGCAATCAAATTACCAACAACAGCATTTTTCACAGAACCAGAACAAAAAAGTCTTAAAATTTGTATGAAGACACAAAAGATCCCAAACAGAGAAAGCAATTTTGAGAAAGAAAAATGGAGCTGGAAGAATAAGATTCCCTGACTGCAAACTATCGTACATAGCTATAGTCATCAAAAGAGTATGGCCCTAATCTCTGCAGGGAGGACGCGGGCGGCTGACTGCTCTGAGGCTGCGCACCGCGAGGAGTTCCCACGGTCCCTCAGCAGAATCCCATGGATGGAGAAGCCTTACAGTCCACGGGGTGGCAAAGAGTCGGACATGACTGAGCGACTTCACCTTCACCTTCACCATCCCATTTGACCGATGAACAATTAAGTGGAACTCCAAGGGGGCAGGATGATTTGGGAAGTCACTGTGTTGCTCAGCTTGGTCCTGGGAATTGCTGCTGTTCCCCTGGAGGACCCTGAGGATGGAGGCAAGCACTGGGTGGTGATTGTCGCAGGATCACATGGCTGGGATAATTACAGGCACCAGGCAGATGCATGCCACGCCTACCAGATAGTTCACCAAAACGGGATTCCTGATGAGCAGATCGTCGTGATGATGTTTGACGACATCGCCTACTCCGAACAGAATCCCACCCCGGGAATTGTGATCAACAGGCCCAACGGCTCAGACGTGTACCACGGGGTGCTGAAGGACTACACAGGCAGGGACGTCACCCCGCAGAATTTCCTTGCTGTGTTGACAGGTGATGCAGAAGCCATGAAGGGCGTAGGATCTGGAAAGGTCTTAAAGAGTGGCCCCAGGGACCACGTGTTTGTTTACTTCGTGGATCACGGAGCCACTGGAGTACTGGCGTTTCCTTTCGGAGAACTTTATGTAAAAGACCTGAATGAGACCATCCATTACATGTACAAACACAAGAGGAACCAAAAGATGGTGTTCTACATTGAAGCCTGCGAGTCTGGGTCCATGATGAACTACCTGCCCCCCGACATCAATGTTTATGCAACTACAGCTGCCAACCCCGAGGAGTCATCCTACGCCTGTTACTACGATGATAAGCGGGCCACATTCCTGGGGGACTGGTACAGCATCAACTGGATGGAAGATTCAGACGTGGAGGATTTGACCAAAGAGACCCTCCATAAGCAGTACCAGCTGGTGAAATCCCACACCAACACCAGCCACGTCATGCAGTATGGGAACAAGTCCATCTCTGCCATGAAGCTGATGCAGTTTCAGGGTCTGAAACACCATGCTAGCTCTCTCATCTCGCTGCCCCCCGTCAGTTGCCTTGATCTCACTCCAAGCCCTGAGGTGCCACTCACCATCATGAAAAGGAAGCTGATGAGCACCAACGATCTGCAGGAGTCCAGGCGTCTTGTCCAGAAGATCAGCAGGCATCTGGAGGCCATGAACATCATTGAGAAGTCAGTGCGGGAGATTGTCACCTTGGTCTCGGGCTCCGTTGCCGAGGTGGACAGGCTCCTGTCCCAGAGAGCCCCGCTCACAGAGCACGCATGCTACCAGACGGCCGTGTCGCACTTCCGCTCACACTGCTTCAACTGGCACAACCCCACGTACGAGTATGCTTTGAGACATTTGTATGTGCTGGTCAACCTTTGTGAAAACCCCTACCCAATTGACAGAATAACATTGTCCATTAACAAGGTGTGTGAGGGCTACTACTGAAACACTGCCTCCTTGAAGCTTTACCGAATGTGATCACCGTCCTTTAGAATGTGTGCTAATCAGAGACTGGAGAGCTGGAGCCTGAGGGAGGCTCCGCTCCCCCAGCCCCAGCGGCTGAGTCCGCCCAGGGATGCCGTCAAGCCACCGGAGCCGGGCTCCAGGCCTCTCCCAGGATGGCTTGCTCACCTTTACCTACTTCCCCCAGCACCTGCAGGGCCTGTGTGATCCTCTGAAAAGCCCAGAGATTTGGGAAGCTCTGTGTTGAGAAGGGTGTATATGCTTTTCAAGAGGGTATTTTGCCCATGACGTTTAAGGAGTGAGAAGTTCACTGGGACTTCTGTGACCAGTGAAAGAGTCCTTGTTCTGTGGAATCTGATGTCAGAACCTCTTAAGTCTTCACATGATTTTCTGGAAGAAGGACATAAATTTCCCCAAATGGAAAACTATTTTTAGAAAATAGCATAATTTTGGATTGCTTTTATATATTATTTGGCAGTAATGGAAAAGTCTAAAGAAATAAAGATTTATCACTGAAAAAAAAAAAAAAAAGAGTATGGCCCTGACACAAAAACAGACATACAGATCAGTGGAATAGGACAGAGCCCAGAAATAAACCCACACACCTATGGCGAATTAATTTACAACAAATAAGACTCTATGACGGAGGAAAGACAGTCTCTTCAATAGATGGTGCTGGGAAAACTGGACAGCCACATGTGAAAAAAGGAAATTAGAACACTCTTCAACACCATACACAAAAGTGAACTCAAAATGGATTAGAGCCCCAGATGTAAGCCTGGATGCTAAAACTCTCAGAGGAAACCAGAGGCAGAACCCTCTCTGACATAAATTGCAGCCGTATTGTCATTCCACCTCCCAGAGTAATGGAAATAAAAACAAAAATAAACAAATGAGACCTAATTAAACTCAAAAGTTTTTACACAGCAAAGGAAAGTATAAACAAAACCAAAAAACAACCCACAGATTGGGAGAGAATGTTTGCAAATGATGTGACCGACAAGGGATGTTTCCAGAATATACAAATAGCTCATGTGGTGTAATATAAAAATAAACAATCCACTCAAAAAATAGGCAGAGGACCTAAATGGACTTTTCTCCAAATAAGACATGCAGATGGCTAATAGGCATATGAAAAGATGTTCAACATCATTAACTATAGAAAGTAAAGAAAGCAAAGTCACTCAGTCGTGTCCAACTCTTTGC
Organism: Litocranius walleri; assembly: GCA_006410535.1. Classification (NCBI taxonomy): domain Eukaryota; kingdom Metazoa; phylum Chordata; class Mammalia; order Artiodactyla; family Bovidae; genus Litocranius; species Litocranius walleri. The sequence continues at coordinate 366,834 of SJYG01000616.1, forward strand.
AACCCCATGGACTGTAGCCTACCAGGATCCTCCATCCATGGGATTTTACAGGCAAGAGTACTGGGGTGGGTTGCCATTTCCTTCTCCAGGGGATCTTCCCAACCCAGGGATTGAACCCAGGTCTCCTGCATTGTAGGCAGACGGTTTACTGTCTGAGCCACCAGGAAGTTCATTAATTATAAGAGAAATGCAAATCAAAACTACATCGGGATACTGCCTCACACCAGTCGGAATGGTCATCATCAAAAAATTTATAAACAATAAATGCTGGAAAGGGTGTAGAGAGAAGGGAACCCTCTTACCCTGTTGGTGGGAATACAAATTGGTGTGGCCACTGTGGAGAACAGTATGGAAGTTCCTTAAAAAGCTAAAAATAGAGCTGCCATCTGATCCTGCAATCCCACTCCTGGGCGTACACCCAGAGAGAAGCGTGCTCTGAAAGCACGCGTGCACCGCAGTGTTCACGGCAGCACTGCCAACGATGGCCAAGACACGGGAGCACCCTGCATGTCCACCAACAGATGAGGGCGCAAGGAAGATATGCGCGCAGACCACAGTGGAATACTACTCAGCCGGAAAAAAGAATGAACAAAGCGTCTCCGGCAATATAGGTGGGCCCAGAGAGCGCCACAGGAGTGCAGTCAGTCAGAGAGAGGAATGTCATATGGATACTGCGTACACGCTGAATCTAAAGAACAATGATGCAAATGAACTTATTTGCAAAACAGAAATAGACTCACAGTCTTAGAGGACAAACTTATTATTTGTTCCCGACTGGGGGAAGGGGAGGGGGAGGAGAATCAGGGAATCTGGGATTAGCAGAGGTAAAGTCTTATATCCAGAGTGAATAACAACAAGGTCCTGCTGTAGAGCACAGGGAACTATGTTCCATATCCTGTGATAAACCATAATGGAAAAGAACGTATACACATGTATAACTAAAGCTCTGTGCTGTATGATAGAAATCACACCACTGCAAACCAACTACACTTCAATAAAATAATTTCTCATGCAGCATCTCCCCAGAGTCCTCCCCAGCCCCAGGGCTGGGCTAAGCACCCCTCTTCCGGGGGCTGGGAACGTGGCTCTGCCTGAACATGGTCCACTCTGTACTGAAATGATCAAACACATGTCTCCTCCACTAGTCTAGAGTTTCGCCCATATTTTTACCTCGAGTCCCCGGCACAGTATCTGACTCTTGTTAAGACACATAACACACGCTTGTTGGATTTTAAGGGAAGTGATAATAAGTGATAACACACGTGTTTGCGTGTGTGTACCTTGAGTCAAGTAGAGTGAATGCAAAAAAAGGTAGACAACTCCAATTTAAAAGCTCTTATTTGAGGTCAGATCTAAGAAGATTTCGGGAACTTTCCTGGTGGGCCGGTGGTTGACCCCACCCTTTGACTGCAGGGCGCATAGGTTCAACCCCTGATGGGAGAACTCCCACATGCTGTGCGGCGTGGCCAAAAATATACGTATATATTAAGATGTTGTCCTGATTACGTTTTAGTCTTCCAGACTCTAGATTAGGAGGCGAAAATTCTAAATAAGCTAAAACACTTTTTTTTTTAAAGAATTCACAAGTCTAGTTCTTTGAAATTAAACTTTGCCAAAGGAGTATCATCTTTAAAGAATAAAAAGTGCAAAGGCACAGGAATCAGGCAAGTCAGTGTGCTGACTGTAGAAGCAGGCTGTGTGCGATTCGTTCCTTTAAATAAGGACACTAAGGAGAAACGCTTCAAAGCCCGGAAATCATGAGCCGGAAGTAACGGTGCAAAGGACGAGAAGCCCTCCAACCTCACATGGAAGACCTGGCCTTCTACCCCAAGCCTGTGGGGTCCCTGAGCAAACCAGGGAGATGAAGACACACTGAGGACTCTGGTTAAACAACGGAGCAGTGGGTTCCCCATGCAGGGGGGGTAGTTCTTACACAGTAGCAGACTAAGCTTAGCAGCCATGCACAGTTCCCAAACCCAAAGGCGCGTTTATTTTAGCTCCTCCGGGATAAGAGGGTATGGGGGCCTATGCCAGAGTGCAGGCGCCTCCCCGGGCGGAGTCTGAGTTTGCAGGGCTGGCACAGCACACAGAGGCGGCAGAGGCCAAGTGGGCATCTACTCTTTGGTCTACGCGAGTGGCTTCTGAATCTTCTTCATTAACACGGGGAAGGTCTCTTGGAGCCCGGACTTCTGAACTCAGGATCTGGAAACAGTGCTTCTCCCTGAGCCTCTCTGGGAACACAGGAGACTTGGTGGGCAGGTCCTGTTTCCATTGTTACTTCCGGGATATTCCCAGGGGCAGGAAATACTTCCTCCTGCCATCAGCTGCCCCACCCTGGATGTTTGGGACATCCTCTGCCCTCATTCACCCCACAGCCACTGGGCTTCTGTGCTAAGTTGATCCCAGGGCGTGCTAGGGGCTTGTCATCCTCTCGGGTCCTTCTGGGAAGCCACAGATTCACTCTGCCCTCGACAGGCCCCTCACCTCCACTTGGGCTGGTCCAGCATTCTTTTGCTTTACCCCAGCTCCATCCCACCTCAAGCTGGGTGTGGCCAGCCTCTGAGACAGTGGGGAGCGGCATGGTGGAAGTGTCCCTCTGGCTCCTCCAGGAAAGCTTCAGAATCTCTGCATCTGCCCCCAAGTCCCCTCAGTTCAGTTCAGTTCAGTCGCTCAGTCGCTCAGTCGTGTCTGACTCTTCGCGACCCCATGGATTGCAGCACGCCAGGCCTCCCTGTCCATTACCATCTCCTGGAGTTCACTCAGACTCACGTTCATCGAGTCAGTGATGCCATCCAGCCATCTCATCCTCTGTCATCCCCTTCTCCTCCTGCCCCCAATCCCTCCCAGCATCAGAGTCTTTTCCAATGAGTCAACTCTTCACATGAGGTGGCCTAAGTACTGGAGTTTCAGCTCTAGCATCATTCCTTCCAAAGAAATCCCAGGGTTGATCTCCTTCAGAATGCACTGGTTGGATCTCCTTGCTGTCCAAGGGACTCTCAAGAGTCTTCTCCAACACCACAGTTCAAAAGCATCAATTCTTCGGTGCTCAGCCTTCTCCACAGTCCAACTCTCATATCCATACATGACCACAGGAAAAACCATAGCCTTGACTAGACGGACCTTAGTTGGTAAAGTAATGTCTCTGCTTTTGAATATACTATCTAGGTTGGTCATAACTTTTCTTCCAAGGACTAAGCGTCTTTTAATTTCATGGCTGCAGTCGCCATCTGCAGTGATTTTGGAGCCCAAAATAATAAAGTCTGACACTGTTTCCACTGTTTCCCCATCTATTTCCCATGAAGTGATGGGACCGGATGCTATGATCTTTGTTTTCTGAATGTTGAGCTTTAAACCAACTTTTTCGCTTTCCTCTTTCACTTTCATCAAGAGGCTCTTTAGTTCTTCTTCACTTTCTGCCATAAGGGTGGTATCATCTGCATATCTGAGGTTATTGATATTTCTCCCAGCAATCCTGATTCCAGCTTGTGTTTCTTCTAGTCCAGCGTTTCTCATGATGTACTCTGCATAGAAGTTAAATAAGCAGGGTGACAATATCCAGCCTTGATGTACTCCTTTTCCTATTTGGAACCAGTCTGTTGTTCCATGTCCAATTCTAACTGTTGCTTCCTGATCTGCATACAGATTTCTCAAGAGGCAGGTCAGGTGGTCTGGTATTCCCATCTCTTTCAGAATTTTCCACAGTTGATTGTGATCCACACAGTCAAAGGTTTTGGCATAGTCAATAAAGCAGAAGTAGATGTTTTTCTGGAACTGTCTTGCTTTTTCCATGATCCAGCAGATGTTGGCAATTTGATCTCTGGTTCCTCTGCCTTTTCCGAAACCAGCTTGAACATCAGGGTGTTCACGGTTCACACATTGCTTGGAGAATTTTGAGCATTACTTTACTAGCATGTGAGATGAGTGCAATTGTGTGGTAGTTTGAGCATTCTTTGGCATTGCCTTTTTTTGGAATTGGAATGAAAACTGACCTTTTCCAGTCCTGTGGCCCTCAGAACCTAGATTTTCACTTGAATTTTTATTTTTTTCCCCCAAGGTCAGTGCTACCAACCAGATGGGCCTTAGGCATCTGTATTTTTAAAAGACCTCTCAGTGTTTCTGACAGGTAGCCAGAATCAGGATTCTCATGCTCTTGAGACTTATCAAGTAACTGCCCTTCATCCATTGCCGACACTAGAACAAAACTAAACTTTATATTCTAATAGCTTAAAAAAAAAATTGGGTACTGGATTACTTAGGATTCTTTGGTTAATAAGCAGAAGCTCTAACCCTAATTGGCAAAAGAAGGAAATAGTAGACTCATGTAACTGGCAAACCTGGAACAGCTTCAGGTCAAGCTTGATTGAGGATTCAAAAGGATCACCAGATCCATTACTTGATCTGATTTCCTGGTCCCCAAGATGGCTACTTGCTGGATTTAGACACACCAACTTGTGGCCACAAGAACTCTTGCTGCATAATAAATTATCCCTTAATTGATGGACTAAAATAGTTACTTTGTTATAACTTGCAGTTGCATGGATTATGCGTTTGGGTATGGCTCAACTAGGCAAGTCCTTTGCTTCATGTGGCAACAACTGGTGCTGCTGGGTGGTAGTCAGATGGTGCCTGGTCTAGTCTGGAGGGTCGAAAAGAGCTGCACTCACATACCCAGTCGAGAAGGCAATGGCAGCCACTCCAGTGCTCCTGCCTGGAAACTCCCATGGACGAAGGAGCCTGGTGGGCTGCAGTCCATGGGGTCGCTAAGAGTCGGACACGACTGAGCAACTTCATTTTCATACATTGGAGAAGGAAATGGCAACCCACTCCAGTATTTTTGCCTGGAGAATCCCAGGGGTGGGAGAGCCTGGAGGTCTGCTGTCTATGGGGTCGCACAGAGTCGGGCACGACTGAAGCGACTTAGCGGCAGCAGCAGCAGCACATGCCCAACCCCTTGGCCAGGGTGTCCAGCAGGCTGTTCAGCTGGACCCTCCCCCTCCTGAGAGAGGTCCCTGCAACAGGGCAGTCTGGTCTCCTACCCTGTGGCTCAGTGGATCAACACAGGAGCTGCTGGTCTTCTTAAAAGCCTGGCCTGGAACTCATGCACACCCCTTCTATCATTCTCCTTGCTCAGAGCAATCACAGATCAACCCACATTGAAGAGGAGGGCAAACAGACCCCACCCTTCAAAGGGAGGAGTAAGCACTCCTCAGTAAAGCTCAGTGGCAGAGCCAGAGTTCGTGATCCGTAAAGCACCGTCCCAACAAGCCCAGTGGCAGAGCCAGAGTTCACGTCCCAGATCTGCAGCAAGAGCTCTGAGGGTCAGTCTGGTTAAAGGGGCCAGGGCATGCGCCTGCCCCTGGCCCCCCTCTGTGACCAGGAGCTTGGAGATTGTGATTGGAGCCGGGAGTGGAGACACCCCCAGGCCACCCTGCGCCTCGGAAACTCTGCAGGCAGGAGCTAGCACTGGGCGAGTCCTGGGGAGGCGGGCTAGCCTGGGGCACCCTAACAGCAGATGGGGATGAGGCCGTGGATGTGGGAGCCTTCTTTAATGGGGAGCACATGCCCACCATGGCGGATCCAAGTCAGTGCATGGCAAAACCAACACAATATTGTAAAGTAAAATCAACAAACAGGAAAAAAAAAAAAAAAAGAAGTGACCCCAGGAAACAGGAGTCAGCGAGTCAGCAGAGGGGGGCAGAGACAGAGGAAAAGCCAGTGGAAGGGTGTCCTGAGAAAAGGGCTTGGTTGTCCCTCCTCTGTGACGCCTGCAGGAAGTGGACATTCCAGAAGGATCCACGGCAGGGCGGAGGCTGGAAACTTTTTCCATGAGAGCGCCTCTATTCCTGGTGGACGTGGCCCCTAGGGGTGTCAGCTCTCTTCGGACACCTTATAGGCTGTGAGGGCAGAGAGCTTCCACGCTTCAGAGAAGGCCCCCGGACAGGAAAGCAGAGAGAACTGAGCTCAACTGTCACGCTGTGCAAGATGAGTCAGCTTGCGTGGCAAGGTGCTCTAGGGCTGAAACCCGGGCACAGCCAGGGATGCCACACCGGGCACCACAATGTCTGCAGCAGGAGCCAATCCAATGCCCTCCTTGTCTGCCCTGGGGAGGGGGGGCAGAGTGCCAGTGTCTGGCCCAGGGGCTCCTAGGAGCATCTCTGCAGCTGATGAAGGTCACCAGGAGCTCCTGGGGGGCAGCAGGTCAGAATCAGCCTCTCTCTCCCCAGCCGGGCGCCACCACCCGGCACACACCTGCCATCATGCAAGTGGGACTTGCTGCAACCGGGGGGCTTGCACCCCAGAGGCACCGTGGGTCCTAGCAGGAGGGCACAGAGGGGCTTGGGAAGCCGAGCGGGGGCGAGGAGGCTTTGGAAAGGGCACCAGGAACCCGATCTTGCTCTGGGCTGGAGGCGGTCGGGAAATGGAGCCATGTGATGCCTGGGAATCTCGTGTTTTTATACAAGGTGAGGGGTGGCGCTGAGCAGGGCTAAAGCCATCTGGGGTGGAGGGAGCACCGCTCCTGTTCGCTCCGCTCATTCTGAGGTCCGCCCAGAGTTCCCGCTTTGTCCAAGTGCATGCGGGCAACGCGTGACCCTGTGCTTCACCACAGGCCCAGAGCGGCCCTGTCTGATGTTGGTGTCCGAGAAGGGAGGGGCTCTGCAGACTGGTGGTGATGCCAGACCAGGCCTCGGGGGTTTCTTTCCTCAGGTCTTACGTGACACAGGCTCTGTGCCCCTGTAGGAGTGGCCGGTGCCCCCCATTAGCCCAGCTGTGTGACTGCAGACGGCAGTCAGCTCACGGAGGAGAAGAGCGGAGCGAGGCACGGATGGAGAGCGTCTGCTGTCCCGCGAAGAGCTCTTTCCGAGTGTGGCCTCAGACATCTCGGCAGAGTCTCTCTGCGTCCTCAGTGACTCGCAGCCCGGGTGCTCGCGGTTGAACCCAGCAGTGATGCCAACAGCGAGAGAACCGACAGGGCTCACCCACCCGCCTCCCGCCCCCCATCTCAGGGTGACAGAGCATGATGGTGACCGCTCAGACGACAGCCGGGGCCCCCAAATCTGCAAGCTAAATGGGGCCAGGCTGTCAGGAGGGAGAGTGGCAGGCGCTCCGCGTGCTGCAGGCTCGGCTGCAACCGGCCATAGGAGAGCCTAAGACGGGGTGTGGAGCCCGTAGGCCAGCTTGGAAAGCAGAGCTTACGCACAGGCTCTGTGTTGACCAGGGTCAGTGGTGGCCCGAGCTGGGGGACCGCCAGGGGTCTTAATGCCGTCGGGCAAATCAAAGGTGGGAGGTGGTCGGCAGAGTCGGGGTCCACCGGGCAGAACACAGCACGTGCCAGAACAAGTGCAAGCTCGTGGCCCCCAAACCAGCCTCGCCACTGCCGCTCAGACCGTGCAGACTCAAAGAGAGGCCTCCTCAGAGGTTCTGAAAGCTCACCTGTTTCTCGCCAGGCCTCTGCTTAAACCGCAGTCACGCGCAGAAGCTGTGTTCTAGAGAGAAGACAGAGACGACCCCATCTGGGCTGGGGTTAGGGAGCTCACAAGACGCTGCAATGTTCAGAGAGGCTCTGATGCAGACATGCCCTCCGGCCGCCCCTGCGTCAGCCCCGGTCCCCGGACAGCGCCACCTGGCTCTGTTTCCCTTGGCCCAGGGCTGAGGCTCTTCTCTGCCCCAGGGTCTTCTCTGAAGGCAGAGCTGTCCACAGAGCCAGGGAGCAAGCTCCGCTAAGAGGGAGCGCTCCAGGGCAAGCTCTCGTCACTGAGGGGAGGACCCAGGGGAGGGGGCCCAGCCTCCATCTCTCAGGGAGAAGATTCTGAACAGAGGCATCTTGTGCTTTTCCCAGAAGGGCCTGTGGAACCAAGCAGCAGCTGGGAAGGCGCCCTTATACTTCGCCCCTCCTTCCCCATCCTCACTTCCTCACTCACACGCCCCTGTTTCTGGGGTTCACCTCCCCTGTCAACACCTGCACCTAATCCTTGCCTCAGGCTCCACTCTCGGGGATGCCGGGCCAAACCACAAGGGGCGCAGCCTCCCTTTATGTGGAAGGACTGGCCCAGGCTGCCAAGCGATGCCAAGTAGGCCTCAAGCTAATCCCGCCCCAGGGCTGGCCCCGCATCCTAATGTAAGCAACGAGTTCTCACCGGTTTCCTTCACGGGCTCTGCCTTTCTGGAAGAACCTTTAGGTGACAGGCGACATAAATGTAAATGACACCACCTTAGTCCCTCAGAAGCCGGGAAGGTTCACAGGAAAATAGCAGGGCGTCCTGTGTAACTGAAGGAAGGATTGCTCAACCGGCCCTTCGGAATGGCGGCAGTGTGGCTGGGCCTCTGAGAACAAGCCACGATGCTGGCCTTTCCATACCTGGAGGCAGTGGACCCCGAGTCGCTCAGTCGTGTCCGACCCTTTGCAGCCCCGTGGACCATAGGCCTCTAGGCTCCTCTGTCCACGAGGTTCTCCAGGCAAGAATACTGGAGTGGGTCGCCACTCCCTTCTCCAGGGGACCTTCCCGACCCAGGGGGCCAAGTCGGGCCCCCTGCACTGCAGGCAGGCTTGTTACTGTCTGAGGCACCAGGGAAGTCCCAACAGCTCAGGTGGCCCTGAAGACGAGTGCGCATATAAATACTGTAACGTGAGTGAGTGTCTGTAAGTTCCAGAAAGAATCTTTGTCATTGTTGCTCACTGATTGACTCAAAGGCCTAAAATGTATTTGCAATTGGTGTATGGTTGAAAAGTGCAAGTGAATGTCACTCAGTCATGCCCGACTCTTTGCGACCCCATGGATTATAGAGTCCATGGAATTCTCTAGGCCAGAGCACTGGAGTGGGTAGCCTTTCCCTTCTCCAGGGGATCTTCCCAGCCGAGGGATCGAACACAGGTCTCCTGTACTGAGGGCGGATTCTTTACCAGCTGAGCCACCCGGGAAGCCTAAGAATTCATACAGAACATTGAATGAATGAATGAAAATAATTATTGAACGAATGAATGAGTGGAGCATTAAATAGAAGGAGGAGAGGACGGGAAAGAGAGGAGGTGGCATAAAGGAGGAAGGTTCGGCGGGGTGAAGGAGGGACTCAGCTAGCCCCCAGCCTTGGACAGCCGCCGCTCTCTCTAGGGTGTGGGGCCCGGAATGCTGCCTCAGTCCAGAAGGGGGCTGTGTCCCCCGTCCCAGTCCGGCTCCTCCGCCTCTGCTTACAGCCCTGTAACCCTGTGCTCAGGGCTCAGTGCCCCGTGAGCCCGAGGCAGTCCTGAGGGAGATGTCCTGGGCCAGCGTCACTGCCCCTCCTCTGGGGAAAACCTCACACCTGTTTCGAGAAGGATTTGCAGTTAGCAACATCTATCTTGCCTGTGTAATCCTCTGTATACAGTGGAGCCCAGTGGGGAACAGTAGGCTCTGAACACATAGTTAATACTCTTCTACAATTGCTACACCTTTTACCATTATTTTTAGCTCTTCAGAATGTGGCTTGTCATACTGAAAGGCATCTCAACAAGAGGAAATTTGGGGTGATTTAGGAATTGGGCGAGTTGGGGGAGAGGGAGGCCACGTCTTTTATTTCAGTAATACACAGGGGCGTGTGTGTGTGTGTGTGTGTGTGTGGGTAACAGTATAAGACACTCTGCTACATGCAGGGGCCTTGGGGACAAAGCCTGTATGACCCACAGCACAGAAGCAGGGGCTGATAAGCGTGAATAGAGGGAGAAGAGGAAAGAGAAAGGCAGGGAGGAAACAGCGCCCACTGCGCGCTTGACTCGTGCACGGCGCTTAGGCTGTGTCATCTTGTTTAACCTCACAGCCGTCCTCCGAGGTGATTTTCACGGTTCCGGGTTTGCAGGAGGCGAAACTGGCTCTCCCAAGGTCACCGTGCAACAAAGGACTCAAGGGAGGAGCGGCCCTCTCGCCGCGGCGCCGAGAGGGGGACCTGCGCCACCTGGTGGCCAGCCCGGAACAGGCGGACGCCCGGGAAACGGGAACTTACAAAGGGCGGATGCTGAAGGGCTCGGAAGCACCGATGCTGAAGCTGAGACTCCAACAGTGTGGCCACCCGATGCGAAGAGCCCACTCACTGGGAAAGACCCTGATGCTGGGGAAGACTGAGGGCAGGAGGAGAAGGGGAAGACAGAGGATGAGATGGTTGGATGGCGTTACCGACTCAACGAGTTTGAGTAAACTCCGGGAACTGGTTATGGACAGAGAGGCCTGGCGTGCTGCAGTCCATAGGGTTGCAAAGAGCTGGACACGACTGAGCAACAACTGAACTGGTGAGAATTTGTACAGTGCATAGGGCTTATCAGCAACTTCCTGTTTATCATCCCACCTGATTTTCTCAGCCCAGGGAGGTGGTTAATTCTCCTCATTTTATTGACACAGAAACAGACTGTGTTGATAACTCTCATAAACTTGATGTGAGGAAGCTGAGGCTTGAACCTAGGTCTTTAATATCACATGTCTCATCTTTTCACCCTCTAAGAATGAATAGCTAAGATATTCTAAGGGAAGCAAAAAGAGAAAGGTCATAGAAGAAGAAGAGGAAGTTGGGAGAGGTATTTCATGTTTCTTTAGTATACATTCTGGCAAATTCTGGAACAAAGTCCTCCCATAAACCTTGTGATGAAGAAAATGCCCTTTTACTGAATTGCCCAGTATGCCGCGAGCCACAGAAGTGCGTGTACATGAGTACTTGAAATATGGTAGTATGGCTGAGGAACTGACTTCTTAATTTTATTTCATCTCAGCTTCAATGTAGATTTTAAAAGCCTCACGTGGTTAGTTTCTACCGTGTTGGACAAGGTGGGTCTGGAATGCAAAGGCTGTGCTAAGTGTGTCTTGAGATGCTAAGGCCAGTAACTCAGTTCAGTTCAGTCGCTCAGTCATGTCCCACTCTTTACGACCCCATGAACCGCAGCACGCCAGGCCTCCCTGTCCATCGTCAACTCCCAGAGTTTGCTCAAACTCATGTCCATTGCTTCGGTGATGCCATCCAACCATCTCATCCTCTGTCGTCCCCTTCTCCTCCCGCTTCAATCTTTCCGGGGAATCAGGGTCTTTTCCAGTGAGTCGGTTCTCTGCATCAGGTGGCCAGGACCTAGTGGGCCACATCTGCCGCAGACCTGGGCTGAAGGGCCCGCAGGGGGTGTTCGCATGCGGTAGCCTGCTCATTTGCAGAGAGGACCCGGGGCCAGGGATGTTTTGGTGCACCTAAGGCGATGGCACCCCACTCCAGTACTCTTGCCTGGAAAAGCCCATGGACGGAGGAGCCTGGTGGGCTGCAGTCCATGGGGTTGTGAAGAGTCAGACACCATTGAGCGACTTCGCTTTCACTTTTCACTTTCTTGCATTGGAGAAGGCAATGGCACCCCACTCCAGTACTCTTGCCTGGAAAAGCCCATGGACGGAGGTGCCTGGTGGGCTGCAGTCCATGGGGTCGTGAAGAGTCAGACACCACTGAGCGACTTCGCTTTCACTTTTCACTTTCATGCATTGGAGAAGGAAATGGCAACCCACTCCAGTGTTCTTGCCTGGAGAATCCCAGGGACAGGGGAGCCTGGTGGGCTGCTGTCTATGGGGTCGTAGGCCTTCCACCAGTGGGCAGGGCCTGGGCTGCCCACACCTGTATCCTATGGGGCTCTGGCTCTCCCACAGGCCCTGATGACTGTCACTCAGGGTCACTCTTGACAGGCTGTCCCCTCCCCTGCTCTCTGTGTGTACCCCCTCCCAGCCCAGGGCACAGCAGTCACCTCCAGGTGGCCCCTTCAGGTTGCCAGGACAACTTCATCAGAGTCTGAAAATAGTCACCTCATCAAAGTCACAGCAGAACAGAGCTGACGGATCTCTGAATCCTTCAACCCCACCTCCAGCATTACAGCAGAGAGACTGAGGCCAGGACAGGCGACCAACACCGTCCTTGGATGCTTTGCCCAGGGCCCTGCCCCACGGAGCCCACAGATGGGGAGGAACACGTGTGAGAGCTAGGAGAACAGAAGCCATCTGGCTGAGATCAGGGCCCTTCTGCCTCATTATGTCCATATGGTGCTTAATGCCTCAAAATTTCTGAGGAGGAAGGGGTGTGTTCGGCAAAGAGAACAAAGCTTCCAATCATTTATAATAACTGCCAACACATATCTGTCACATTGGTGAAAAGCATTTCCATTATGTTCTTAAACTTTCTCTGTAATATAATTATTTTTTTTAAATCTCCCCTTGGCACAGAGATTTGGCCCAACTCAAACAAAAGTGCTTACAGCATCTTTATTGATTGAGTGACACTGCTTATCCAACTTGGTGGTTGAGTAACTACTAATAACCCTAACATTTTACAAGCAGAAAGTCCTTTATCATGTCTAACTTCACAGATTTTTTTCTCCAGACCTCAGCATGGTATGATGAGTGCTTTGCCAAGCCAGATGGACAAGTCATAAGTAGGCCGTATTTTGCCAGGAATATATAAACAATATCTGGCAGGTCCTGTTCAAGGTCCAGGTTCAAGGTTTCAGACCATATCGGATGTGACATGTGAGCTTCTCACCCGATTTTAAATAGCCTGGATAAGAAACTGTTGAGCGCCACTGAAATGTATCAGGGAATCCACTGCAATAAAGACACTCAAAATGGGTCATCCTTAATTCCAGCAACCAGGAAACAATACACCAGTAAGATTCTCAGGGGTATTAGATTTCACTTTTAATGACATTGTGTGACCATACACCCCATTTCTCTCTATAATTAGAGCTCATGTATACCTACCTTCCGGAGAAGGCAATGTCACTCCACTCCAGTACTCTTGCCTGGAAAATCCCATGGACAGAGGAGCCTGGTAGGCTGCAGTCCATGGGGTCACTAAGAGTCAGGCACGACTGAGCGACTTCACTTTTGCTTTTCACTTTCAGGCACTGGGGAAGGAAATGGCAACCCACTCCAGTATTCCTGCCTGGAGAATCCCAGGGATGGGGGAGCCTGGTGAGCTGCCATCTATGGGGTTGCACAGAATCGGACACGACTGAAGCAACTCAGCATACCTACCTTCATGTGACTATATAGAGCAGACTTTGAAAATATTAACCTAAATTGATGCTTTTGAACTGTGGTGCTGGAGAAGACTCTTGAGAGTCCCTTGGACTGTAAGGAGATCCAACCAGTCCATCCTAAAGGAAATCAGTCCTGAACATTCATTGGAAGGACTGACGCTGAAGCTGAGACTCCAATACTTTGGCCACCTGATATGAAGAACTGACTCATTTGAAAAGACTCTGATGCTGGGAAAGATTGAAGGCAGGAGGAGAAGGGGACAACAGAGGATGAGATGGTTGGATGGCATCACCGACTCAATGGACATGAGTTTGAGTAAACTCCGGGAGTTGGTGATGGACAGGGAGGCCTGGTGTGCTACAGTCCTTGGGGTTGCAAAGAGTCAGACACAACTGAACTGATTATTTAATACTAGGGTGAAGTTGCTTTAAATTTGAATACAGAAATCACAGCCAAAGCCTTGCTCATCTCACAACACAAGTGTAGCAAAAATTAATCCTGCAGGACTGTTGTCTGATGTCTGGCCAGCAAAAGAGGCTGATGACCTAGTATTTCAGTTAATACGGGGATGATGAAATCAACATCACAGTGTAATCTAAATGACATCATGCTAGGATCAGTTTACCTGCTTAACAACAAAACAAGTGTCCCATCCCTGCCTTGGCTTCCCCAGCCTTGAGTATGGTGACTGACCTGGGACTACATTTCCCTACATTTCTCTATATGGTCCTGGGTGAACACTGACCTCCTGGCAGTCCAGTGGTCAGGACTAAGCTCTCTTATGGCTGGGGCCTGGGTTCAGTCCCTGGCTGGGGAACTAAGTTTCCACTAGTCATGTGGCCAAGAAAAGGGAGCAAGAAGGCAAACGGCAGACGTGTTTTTACGCTCGGAAGGTTGGAGCAGGGCCCCGGCAACAGTGAATGCCCACAAACACTGTTCTCATCTACCAGCTCGCCTTGTTCTGGGCTAACCACTTGCACAGCTCCCTGGGGAACGGCGCCAGTCTCCCTCGAAAAGCACCCACGGTGCGCAGGTTGGTGATGAGAAGACAGTTACACCTGTGTTTGCATTTTCTCTTCTTCACACCAAGCTTTTCTCTCCTCACCCACGTGTTGGGCTGACCTGTAGGTGGCTTTCATCTCAACCCCAGGCGCAAGATGACAGGCTTGATGCCTCCTCACTCCTACAGTCACGTGAAGCCTGCCTGATCCCCTAACAAACCCCCCATTCTCTACCACCCATGGCTCTTCCGCTTCTCCGGATCGAACCGACACGTCATGGCTGGGTTCCTTGTGGTCTTGGCCTTGGAATTCAGGCAAGTTTCTCAAACTGTGGTCTTGGGTCATTTCTGATGCAGCAAGAAATACGCACGATTAAATGCTGTTTACTGAGCCCTTACTATGCGCAGACACCGTGCTCCCTGCTGTGTATCATCTCACTTAATCTTCTTACACGGTTCAGAGCGCCTTCCACGCTGCTTGACTCTCATCATCACCGTTTGGTGGCTCAGAGTCCTGCTGGGTCCAGTAATAGTCCAGGCTTTGGCATTTGGGATTGTAGACCGGGACCCACTGCTCTCTGGGGTGACCCTGGGTGCCCTGTCCCACTTTCATGGAAATAGCCTGGAACACAGGAGCTGCCTACTAAGAGTGTGTTTCCCCTCTTCCACACCCTCAGTCTTGGCATTAATCACTGCCCAAACGGACAAACTTTGGCCCTATCCAAGAACAAAGAATGAAGTCTGGCCTCAAATCTCTGCCTGGGGACTGGGTCCTGCTTGCCTGTCGCAGTCCCAAGTGTTGACCCCCTGAAGCAGTGTCTGGGCTCAGGGCCGCTTACTAGGATACCCCACCCCTTACTAGACATTCACTCTATTTGGGAGTCACTTTTTCTGGAACCCCTTCCCCATCAAATATCCTTCATTTGCCAGACCGAGGTGGCTGCCTTCCTTGGATGTATCCCTCCTGCATTTTAAGCATGTTGTGAGCTAGGGGACAGTATTTTTAACTGTGATTTCTTTTTCATGTGTCCTTTGTTTTAAACCCTTAAAGAGGAATAATTTGAAAAACTGTTTCCCAGTCAAATATATAATCATGAACAATTTGCTCTGTAGGAAGAAGGGGATGGCAGGCACCCTCAAACGGATTAAAGGAATCCTAATTACTTACACCTGCAGAAGCTGTCGCTTCTCTAAGGTGTGCAATTAGCTGCCCAAGTGTGTGCTGGGAAAATGTGATTGTTTAAGCCTGGGGCACAGCTCAGAGCCCGCCCAGACTGAGGCTCTCCCACTGGGGTCATGAGCCCAGCGTGGGTTCTGCAGGCATTTGTTAAGGCGTATTGCATGCCTGGACATAAAAGCAGGTGCCCGAGCGAGCCCACACGCCTGTTCCACATACAAACAAGTTGTGACCGTTGAAAAAAACAGAATCCTTCTTACTTTGTGATTGTGAACTCTCTTTCCCAGCTGAGTCTGGTGGTTCACAGTGTGGCTGGCACGTTAGAATCACCAAGGAGACTCTACAAAGCCTGAGGTTCAATTGCACCAAGATCAAGTAAATCCGCCTCTCCTGAGCAGCAGCTTTCTCTTCTTTTTTAAGTGGAGGAAAATTGCTTTATAATGTTGTGTTGGTTTCTGCTGCACACCAAAGAAAATCAGTCATAATTATATGTATTCATATTCCCTCCCCACACCCCACCCCTCTGGCTCATCACAGAGCAACAGGCTGGGCTCCCTGTGTTATATACCAACTCTCCACAGCTACTGTGAAATGGAGTATTTCCTGCCATATCAGTAAACAAGCATGTCACATCATTGTGATTTCAGGCCTCCAAACATAAATTTCTGAGTCCAACAGGCACCCAAAAGGGAGGACAATGCCTGCGATCCAGCCAATGGACATCTAGGCTGCTTCCATGTCCTGGCTATTGTAAATAGTGTTGCAATGAACACTGGGGTGCATGTGTCTTTTAGAATTGTGGTTTTCTCCGGGTATATGCCCAGTAGTGGGATTGCTGGGTCATGTGGTAGATTTATTCCTAGTTTTTTAAGTTTATAATTCTTCTTTAAAATTCATTATTTTTTTACTTTACAATAGTGTATTGGTTTTGCCATATATCAACATGAATCCGCCATGGGTGTACATAAATTCCCACTCCTGAACCCCCCTCCCACCTCCCTCCCATCCCTCTGGGTTATCCCAGTGCACCAGCACCAAGCATCCTGTATCCTGCATCAAATCTAGACTGGCAATTCGTTTCTTATATGATATTATATATGTTTCAATGCCATTCTCCCAAATCATCCCATCCTCTCCCTCTCCCACAGAGTCAAAAAGTCTGTTCTGTACATCTGTGTCTCTTTTGCTGTCTCGCATACAGAATTATCATTACCATCTTTCTAAATTCCGTATATATGTGTTAGTATACTGTATTGGTGTTTTTCTTTCTGGCTTACTTCACTCTGTATAATCGGCTCCAGTTTCATCCACCTCATTAGAACTGATTCAAATGTATTTTTTGATGGCCGAGTAATACTCCATTGTGTATATATACCACAGCTTTCTTATCCATTCATCTGCTGATGGACATCTAGGTTGCTTCCATGTCCTGGCTATTATAAACAGTGCTGCAATGAACATTGGGGTACACGTGTCTCTTTCAATTCTAGTTTCCTTGGTGTGTATCCTAGTTTTTAAAGGAATCTCCACACTGTTCTCCATAATGGCTCCATCAGTTTACATTCCTACCAACAAAGCAGGAGGGTTTGCTTTTCCCCACTTCCTCTCCAGCATTTATTGTTTATAGATTTTCTTTGATGATGGCCATTCTAAATGGTGTGAAGAGAGGCCTTATTGTAGTTCTGATTTGCATTTCTCTAATAATGAGAGTCCCTTGGACTGCAAGGAGATCCAACCAGTCCATTCTAAAGGAGATCAGTCCTGGGTGTTCACTGGAAGGACTGATGCTAAAGCTGAAACTCCAATACTTTGGCCACCTCATGCAAGGAGTTGACTCATTGGAAAAGACTCTGATGCTGGAAGGGATTGGGGGCAGGAGGAGAAGGGGACGACAGAGGATGAGATGGCTGGATGACATCGACTCAATGGACATGAGTTTTGAGTAAATTCCGGTAGTTGGTGATGGACAGGGAGGTTTGGTGTGCTGCAATTCATGGGGTCACAAAGAGTCGGACATGACTGAGGGACTGAACTGAATAATTAGAGATCTTGAGCATCGTTTCGTGTGTTTATTAGCCATCTGTATGTCTTCTTTGGAGAAATGTCTGTTTAGGTCTTCTGCCCATTTTTTGACTGGGTTTCTGATACTGAGCTGTATGAACTGCTTCTATATCTTGAAGATTAATCCCTTGTCAGTTGTTGCATTTGCAGTTATTTTCTTCCATTCTGAGAGTTGTCTTTTCATCTTGTTTACAGTTTTTTGTGCAAAAGTGTTTTATTAGGTCCCATTTTTGTTTTTATTCGTATTAATCTAGGAGGTGGGTCAGAATCTTGCTGTGATTTATGTCAGAGTATACTGCCTATGTTTTCCTCTAAGCACTTTATAGTTTCTGGCCTTGAATTTAAGCCTTTAATCCACTTTGAGCTTAGTTCTATGTATGGTGTTAGGAGTGTTCTAATTTCATTCTCTGACACATAGTTGTCCAGTTTGCCCAGCACCACTTATTGAAGAGGCTGTCCCCAAAGACTCAAGTTGTCTAAATGACTATACTACCCAAAGCAATCACAATTCCTATCAAATTACCAATGGCATTTTTCACAGAACTAGAACAAAAAAATTCACAAAATGTATGGAAACAGTTCAGTTCAGTTGCTCTGTCATCTCCAATTGTTTGCCACCCCATGGACTACAGCATGCCAGGCTTCTCTGTCCATCACCAACTTCCGGAGCTTGCTCAAACTCATGTCCATCGAGTTGGTGATGCCATCCAAAAATCTCATCCTCTGTCATCTCCTTCTCCTCCTGCCTTCACTCTTTCCCAGCATCAGGGTCTTTTCCAATGAATCAGCTCTTCACATCAGGTGGCCAAAGTACTGGAGCTTCAGCTTCAGCATCAGTCCTTCCAATGGTCAAGGTTGATTTCCTTTATGATTGACTGGTTGGATCTCCTTGCAGTCCAAGGGACTCTCAAGAGTCTTCTCCAACAGCATAGTTCAAAAGCATCATTCTTTGGTGCTCAGCCTTCAACTCTCACATCCATACATGACTACTGGAAAAACCATAGCCTTGACTAGAAAGGCCTTTGTCAGTAAAGTAATGTCTCTGCTTTTTAATATGCTGTCTAAGTTTGTCATAGCTTTTCTTCCAAGGAGCAAGCGTCTCGTAATTTCATGGCTGCAGTCACCATCTGCAGTGATTTTGGAGCCCCCCAAAATAAAGTCTGACACTGTTTCCCCATCTATTTCCCATGAAGTGATGGGACCAGATGCCATGATCTTCGTTTTCTGAATGTTGAGCTTTAAGCCAGCTTTTTCACTCTCCTCTTTCACTTTCAAGAGGTTCTTTAGTTCCTCTTTGCTTTCTGCCACAAGGGTGGTGTCATCTGCATATCTGGGGTTATTGATATTTCTCCTGGCAATCTTGATTTCAGCTTGTGCTTCATCCAGCCCAGCATTTCACATGATGTACTCTGCATAAAAGTTAAATAAGTAGGGTGACAGTATACAGTCTTGAGGTACTTTTTCCCAACTTGGAACCAGCCTGTTGTTCTATGTCCAGTTCTAACTGTTGCTTCTTGATCTGCATACAGACTTCTCAGGGAAACACTAAAGACCCCCAATAGCCAGAGCAATCTTAAGAAAAACGGAGCTGGAAGAATCAACCTCCCTGACCTCAGACTACACTACAGAGCTATAGTCATCAAAACAGTATGATACTGGCACAGAAACAGAAACATAGACCAATGGAGCAGCAGTTTCCAAAGCTCCTCAGGTGACCCCAGTGAGCTGCTGGGTTGAACCTAGTGCTCAACCAGTGGTTCTCAAGCTTCAGCTGCAGCAGAACCACACTGAGGGCTTGTCAAAACCCACGCCGGAGACCAGTAAATGTGGAGGGTGTTCAGTATTTTGCATGTTTCATATGTTGTCAGTGCTCAAAACAATGAATTCCTTTTGCATCATAATAGGTAACCTTTTTGTTTTTGCATATACAACGGGCAGTATTGAATGTTTTCATCATTAGCTACTGTAGTCATTTTTATGAGACTGTTTCATTCTTATCCTTCAGGTCTCAGAAAAGGTGCCAGACTGAGATGCCTTCAGTCTGCCCTTTAGAAAGGCACTTGTATCACATCACCTGGGCCCTAAACACAGCCTGTTCCCTTATTTCCTGTCTTCTTGTTGCAGGTAAGCTCCATGATGACAGAAACCTACCTGCCTTCTTCATAGTGGCAAGCATTCCCCAGACCCTTGCTGAATGCAGGTCTGTTTCCCTCACAGAGAAACCCTGGGAAAAAGGCAGCACTATGGCCTGTATTTCACAGACCAGGACATAGAGATACACAAAGAAGAAACCTGTCCAAGATCACAGTGGAGAAACTGAGATTCAACCTGTGTCCTGACCAGAGCTGGGCTCTTAAACCACTCTAAGAACTACCATGTCTTAAGCACCAACCTTCCTTCCTAGCAAGAAGCTGAATCACTCACCTAAGAATGTCAACTATATCTGCCTTACTGCCACTTAATCCAAAGCTTATTTTTTTCCCAGATAACTATTAAAAATCTGGAACCAATACTCATGTGGCCAACCTGTAGTAATCGTGGCAATTTCTTTCCTATTTAAAAACTGTACTGTCCACAACAGAAAGCTACCTCCAAAGTCCCAAAGCAGGTTAAAGGTTTTCCATCTCATATATAATCACATTACAATATTTAAATACATAATGCTGGTATTTAGGGGAGGAAAAATCACATGAAAACAAATGGATGTGAATAATCTGACTTTATTCAGCATGCTAATACAGTTTAAACTGGTAATAAATTAGTATGTACAGTCATCAAAAATATTGGGGGCTTTCCAAGAAAAGGGTTTCTGAATGTGTACAGTGAACCGTCTGCAGAAGCCTCTGATGTGGAGCTACTGAAGAACGGAGCGTCTTTCTCTGTAAGTCATCTTTAGTGTTTAGCTTAGAAAGGTTTCGATTACCATCCCAGTTCCTGCAAACTATGAAGCCTGAAATTACAGTACTGAATTTAGAAATCCCGATTCAGTCTCCTGATTATAACAGATGAGGAATCCACTGGTCTTGCCAAAGATTACAAAGCTAGCAGGTCACGGAGCTGGATTACAAATTAGTCCTCAGAGGGGCTCTGAAATGTCTGTGAAGCCAAGCAAGGGACACCACAGAACCCTAGTCATACCTGCAAGACCCTGGTTTTACCTTCTGCTTAACGTAGGATTAAATCCTGATGTGTTCTTTGCGGCTAACAGATGTGGTGACTCAGTTGCTTTGGGGGATGAAATCACACCCGTGATCACGTTCCTGAGTATCACTGATCACCAGTGCCTTCGGTCTCCTGGGACGTCTGGACTTGGGCACCTTTTCTTCCTGCTGTTATGCTCACAGCAGAGGTGACATTAAAGATGTCTATTCTTATTTGAAATTTATCATCAGTTATTGGTATCTACAAAACCACCAGATCTGAGTGTGGGACAGTCCTTTCTCTTAGCAGTTCACCCCACCAGTCAGCACACACCTTGCTGGTTCACCCGAGCCACCACTGCGGCTCAAGCAACTGTGGATGACTTCTGGGGTGTTACTGTCTCCAGCAGTGATTTCTCAACACATCAAGAACACGCCGTACACTTCTCATAACGTACCAAGCAGTTTTGGCATACAATTTTTGGTGATTTACTTCTCAGTCTAATGGCTTCACATAGCTATGCTATTGGCAGGAGAAAAAAGGCCACTGGCTTGTTTTAACTTAAACCCCCAATGAGTGTACAAAACATTTGAGTTAGTAATAAAATGCTCACATTCTGGAAAGCTATTTTTCTCGTTAATTGCAGGAGACAATTCCACAACAACCCACCAGACATCAGGTAATTTTATGTACATACAACAAAGGTGTGTACATAAAGGTAAATTTGGAATTTCCATACAAGTGATGCTATTTCTTGCTACTCTCACAGCTGTGGCAAAGGAAGACCAATGGCCTATCTTTGTATTTTTTTCTCCAGGGCAACAATTCTCTGCAAGAGTGAATGTATGTGTGGTTGCAGCTTATAAAGGCTTACTATACATGCCCTTGGGCTTTCCTGGTGGCTCAGTTAGTAAAGAATCTGCCTGCAATACGGGAGACCTGGGTTCAATCCCTAGGTTGGGAAGATCCCCTGGAGAAGGGAATGGCAACCCACTCCAGTATTCTTGCCTTCTCGGAGAATCCCCATGGACAGAGGAGTCTGGCAGGCTGCAGTCAATGGGGTCAGAAAGAGTCGGACATGACTGAGCAACTAAGCGCAGCACATCTATGCCCTCAGGGGCATATTTAATTATAACAGGCATCTCATTTTCAAGGTCATCCTTAATAAATACAAGGGCTGCTATCAAAGCTTTACCTTTTAGGACTAGTGACTTGATTTGGTGGTAGTGCTGAAAGCACAGCCACCAGCCACAAAGACTTGACGTTAATCCCTGTCTAGAGTAAAATTTCATCAGCCTTATCGAAAAATAGACACACACACAAGAACCCAGATACAGAAATATTAGTTGCACCGATCTCGCAAAACCACTCAAGCATTTAATTAAATAACTAAGTAGGCACAGTTTTCTCTTCTCGTTCTGTTATCAGTTTCACTTCGTTTTGCTGTTTTTTATCATGTCCTGATTTTCAAGGAAAACACAGAATATTGATAAGGAAAGTCCATATCCTTTGACTGTTTTGTTTTTTGACTTCTCTTCTTAACTCACTAACTTTGTGAGCTCAGTATATGCTTTCTTTGCACCAGTATATGAAGCATAATGAAATGGTATGTTTAACGGAACACAGATCCCTGACGAAGGTCAGCGTGGTGAGGGAGTAGAAGGCACAGTCCCAACGGACTAGAGGCAACTGACTTCCTTCAGTTTACAACAGCAAAGCTGACATCAAATTGCATAGAAAGGGCTAATTTTAAAAATCTTCATAAGCGACTAAAATAAAAATCTTTTTAAGTTAAAGAAACCTAATGCTTTGAGGTAGATTATGCTCTTGTCAGATAATGAAGTAATAGTGTAAAGATATAAAAATAAAACTAAGGGAAAAAAAGCACTGATTTGAAATTATCTTCTTTTATGTTTGGATGGAAACACTTCCAATTCAAGGTTTTAAGCACAAAATCCAGGTACGTTATGTGGTGGACTTGCTTCTTCAATTGGAGATGAACTTGGCACCCAATGGAAAGAATCTAGACTCTCACGAACAGCAAACCACAAAATGATTGTCCCCATGAAGAAGCCAGTGACTCTGCATTCGACTTTTCCAGCTTGCCTCATTCCCCAAGTTCAGGTTTTAGAACCTAAAGTCTTCTTCAGCATTTAACCAGTTCTTTGTTGGTGGAAGGAGCTGGGACTGTCTCTCCACACATGAACTGATCCTAAGACAGAACGAGAAATTACATTACTCACTGAGTGTCTGTGTCACAGATGCATCAGTAGCAAGAGTTCATTTTGTTTGTTACACAGTCAGTCTTGCTCTGTTAAGGTTTTCCTTTGCTCTATGACTTCATCCTTGGTCAAAGTCAGCACCAGAAACATGATCTTGCCCAGTTTTTAGACCCAAATTTATATTTAATGCACCATATTATTATCTTAGGTGGCGCTAGTGGTAAAGAATCCACCTGCCAATGCAGGAGACGTTAGAGACATGGATTTGATCCGTGGGTCTGGGAGACCCTCTGGAGGAGGGCACGGCAGCCCACTCCAGTATTCTTGCCTGGAGAATCTCATATTCAGAGGAGCCTGGCGGGCTGAAGTCCATATGGTCACACAGTAAGACACGACTAAAGTGACTGAGCACACACACCTTACCTTGTAAACAAACATGTCCATCTTCACGACAGAGCTCCCACTTCTCAGAAATCATGTTTATGAAACATGTTATATCTCTTAAGTTTCCATATTAATTACTACTGCACTACTTCTCCACGTCAACATTTGGTGGCTCAAATACCTGTTCTCTTCCAATTACTTCTCCCAGCTAAAGTGGGTAGCTCTTTATGTTTCCCAACACAGATAATCTGCAGATTAGCTACTTTGTAAATGAAGTTCAACCTCTGATGATTCATCCTGGCTTATGCCAGCCACCCCAGGAAACCTCTGCCTCCCAGGTTACTCATCTCCTGTAGTCTGATCCCTGTCAAGGATCAGCCTTATTCTGTCCCTGTCAATCTCTGACTCCTGCCCAGCACCTGGAACCCTCCCACCATGCTTTTTGGAACTTATGGTGCACCACCAACATGAGGCTCCAGGTTCTCAACCTCTGAAAAACAGCCTTCTTGCTCTAACACAGGGTTCTCAATGGGTGGAGGTAAGGAGGTGTTACTTTTATCTTTGGGGACACTTGGCAATGTGTAGAGACATTTTGGGTTGACATACTGAGGGGTGCCACTGGCGTCGAATGGGTAGAGGCCAGGGATGCCACTCAACAGCCTAAGTGCATGATCACCTGACTTAAGATTGCAATCTCACCTCACACCAGCACTCCTGCTCACCTTTGTCTTGTTCTGTTTTTTCAGAACACATTTAAATGCAAGAATAAACCCGTAAACGGCTAAAGTACAGCCTAAATTATAGCCTGTTTCTGTCAGGAGTCTTAAGTGTCTTGTTTCCACCTTGCCTATAAACACTTCAGAATTTATCCTTAAGAATGTTAAGCACTGTTATGTGACAATTATATCTCAACAACAACATACACAACAAACTCAGAAAATAGAATGTTGAGTCTCTTAAGACTCCATTCAAAGTACTGACCAAAAGCTGGGGTTGAGGTGGGCAGTCATAACATTTGTTTTCTATTGTCAACATCTTTGGATGAAATCAACAGGACGTTAAAGACTAAAATGAAAATTGTAAAATTCCAACTATGACACAGCTCAAACAAGATAATACAGAGTTCTATATATAAGTCAGGTAAGAGATACTATAAACCTGTTTCTTTCAAAATAAGTCCAGGAGCTCTGAACAATTCTAATTACTTATTAAATAATGGAGAAATAAAGACTTTCAACTAATCTTTTGATCATTTTCCTCTGTTAAATAAGTAATTTCAGTAATATTCATTAGATAAATAACAGTTTATTGCCTTCTCAAAAAAAAGTTAATAAATTGAGCTTTTAAAATTTTAAGTAACAATATAATACAAAATTTTAATTTACAATTGCTTATGAATGGCTCTCAGAGAAGGCAATGGCAACCCACTCCAGTACTCTTTGCCTAGAAAATCCCATGGGCAGAAGAGCCTGGTAGGCTGCAGTCCATGGGGTCCCGAAGAGTCCGACATGACTGAGTGACTTCACTTTCACTTTCCACTTTCATGCATTGGAGAAGGAAATGGCAACCCACCCCAGTGTTCTTGCCTGGAGAATCCCAGAGACGGGGGAGCCTGGTGGGCTGCCATCTATGGGGTCGCACAGAGCTGGACACAACTGAAGCGAGTTAGCAGCAGCAGCAGCATGAATGGCTCTTTAAAATTCGTTTAAAAAACATAGCATTTTCCTAAGACACCACTAGAAAACAATCTCCTGCACTTACATATCACAGGCAGACTGCTCAAGATTCTTGCAACCCTCTCCCTCCTCCTCCCATTTTAGAACCTGACTCCTTACCTTGTCATAAATCACTTTTATAATGAGAGAGCAGCTAGGGCACGTTGCCACGTCTTCCCCATTCTCCAAATCTTCCTATAAATAAAATTAAACACCCATGGTCAGCGCAGCCTTTCCTTGGCGATCTCCTCCTCCCCAACCCTCTCACTTCTGGGGGCAAGCTCCTTGGAGGCTGGCCTGCCCACAAGGCAGTTCAATTCAGTCATGTCTGACTCTTTGCGACCACATGGATCACAGCTCGCCAGGCCTCCCTGTCCATCACCAACTCCTGGAGTTTACTCAAACTCATGTCCATTGAGTCAGTGATGCCATCCAACCATCTAATCCTCTGTTGTCCCCTTCTCCTCCTGCCTTCAATCTTTCCCAACATCAGAGTCTTTTCCAAGAAGTCAGTTCTTCACATCAGGTGGCCAAGGTATTGGAGTCCAAGGTACTGGACTATTCATAGTCCTTCCGATGAATATTCAGGACTGATTTCCTTTAGAATGGACTGGTTAGATATCCTTGCAGTCCAAGGGACTCTCAAGAACCTTCTCCAATACCTCAGTTCAAAAGCATCAATTCTTCCGCGCTCAGCTTTCTTTACAGTCCAACTCTCACATCCAAACATGACCACTGGACAAACCCACAAGGCACGTGAGGACCAAAAGCACCTCCCGAGAGAAAAGCCATCCTCATTCTTCCCTGGAAGCGTCACTTGGGGAAAAAACACCCAGGAGGGTGAGTCATGGTTCAGTCGTCTAAAAACCCACGCCCACCTCGGAAGACAAAAACACACTCCTTCCTCCAAAAAGCATCCTAGGGAGGGGAAGCTTGAGTGGCGGGGGCTGCCGAGAAGATTGGTACTCGCTGCCATCCACACCCTCCCCGCTCTCCTCAGGCTTGACGGAAGGCCAGAGCCACAGACGGCGCAAAGTACCGACTTTGGGAAAACTTAGAAAGGGATGAAAAAAGGAAGCGGATAACTCTGAGCCGCGAGGGTCCGCGGCAGGAACTCGGCAGAGCGAACGCGCCCGCTCAGAGGAGCCTCCCGTTACCTTGGTGATGCAGAAGTTATCCCCACACGGGCAGGGGTAGAAGTAGGTCTCCGAGTCCTCGTCGTATTGGAAGTCCTCTATCTCCACCTCGTCGTGAAATACCGCCATTATCACTGGAACCGGCACAAGTCTGTCAACTTCGCCGTCCGACCCAGGCCGGAGCCCCGGGCCAACTTAGCCGCCCACACTGGTGTCTACACAGAGCACCTGCCCGCGGAGGCCCGCTTCCGGCCCACGGAGGCCCGCTTCCGGCTCAGGGACAATGACGCAACTCCGGGCGTGAGGCCCAAGGGGTGACCGGGCAGCGGTCACCATGGAGATGGCGGCTCTAGGGGGCGGAGACACGGGCGGATAGAGCGCGCGGCTCGGGGTCGGTCGAGCGTCGCTCCGCCCATTGGGCGACAGCAACCAATGGAATGTGGGTTTTGCTAGGGCGTCTGTGCGTCACTTAGAGGACGCCGGAAGCTCCCCGGCGCCGGCGCGGAGCTTGGCGTTACGCTAGCGGCTGGGTCGGTGCGGCGGCGGCGGTGGCGGTGTGGAGACTCCTGACCGAGCCGCAGTGTCCCGTGTGTCGCGTCCGTGGGCCTCAGGCCTTAAGCAGACTCCGTAGGAGGCCCCGGTCGGCCTAGGTAGCGTCAGCCCGGCCCTTGGCGCCGCTGGCGGAAAGCGCTTTGCGGGGTAAGAGGCGGCGGCGGGAACTGCTCAGCCCCCTGGACCTCCCGGGTGAGGGACGGAAAAAACCGAGTGACTTTGAGCTCCGAGCAGCGCGTGGCTTGTGATCGGGCCGCGCTCGGCTGCCCAGGTACAGCCCGGCCTCTCCCTCAGCCCAGCTTCTCTTCAGAGGCCCGTGAGGTGTGGTCGGCAGGACCAAGCGAGGTCTGTTCCTCGGGATTGACGCTCAGTGTCATTCTTCCACCAGTGCTGGGAGTCTAGGGGTCATTCATTCCGTGTTAGGAGTCTTTAAACAGAGATGCAGAGTCAGATGTCTTGACCCAAATCGCACACCTGGGAGTGAAGAGCCTGGCTGTCCCAAAGCCTAGGAACGAATGACTTAACTGGTGTTGAACCACAGCTCCGGGAGTTGGTGATGGACAGGGAGGCCTGGCGTGCGTGGGGTCGCAAAGAGTCGGACACGACTGAGCGACTGAACTGAGCCGAACCACAGTTTCTTCTTTGAAAGAGAAATGGAGTCAGCGCGCAGAGTTATTATAATACCGTGAGGCCTTAATATACGTTAAACTGAAATGCAGATAAAAGGTGATAACGTCTTGTGTTGCCAAAGTGGGGTTTCATGGGAGTTTTACTCTTACTTTCTGGGCTTCCCTGGTGGCTCAGAGGTTAAAGCGTCTGCCTGGAATGTGGGAGACTGGGGTTCGATCCCTGGGTCGGGAAGATCCCCTGGAGAAGGAAATGGCAACCCACTCCAGTATTCTTGCCTGGAGAATCCCATAGAGGGAGGAGCTTGGTGGGCTACAGTCCATGGGGTCGCAAAGAGTTGGACACGACTGAGCGACAAACTAAATATTTATTCAAATCTTGGTAGAGTAGGAAGGCAGTGGGGGAAGGCCCTATTGAGAAGCAGATCTGGGCTCAGGAGATGACTGTTTGGATCTCGATCAGGGAGCTGGATATTTACATTCTTTGGTCTTATTTCCTCTTCTGATTGAAAAAGAGTTGGATTAGAGATGATTTACAAGATTCCTTTCAGGTCTAACATTTTACTTTTGCGAGTGGAAATTGCGAGTTTTACTTGGTTCAGCAATCACATGTACCATGTTTAATTTATGTTAACATAATACATATGCTTGATACACATGTACAGTTCCCTATGCTTATTTATGCATACACAAACGTTTGCATGAATTAATTTTGTGTGTGCTGAAGTCCCAGCTGGTTTAGCTCTTTTAAAGCTTGAAAACCTAATGGCAAAGGAGTCTTTGGGAGAAAATTTGGAAGTTACATTAAAAGGATTTATAAAATATTGCAGAGGCCTCGCACACTTTTTGTTTTCCTTAATTGGAGATCTATCCAGCAGTTGGAAAATGTTTGTTAAACTCATTGAGGGTTAACTGGACTGATTCTGCTTTGAGCAGAGGAGCAGAAAAGCCCTTTTGTAAAGTCTATGTAGCTCAGAGGCTGCTCTCTGTGTCTTTGTGAGTGAAGTGAAAGTCGCTCACTCATGTCCGACTCTTTGTGACCCCATGGACTATTCTCCAGGCCAGAATACTGGAGTGGGTAGCCTTTCCCTTCTCCAAGGGATCCTCCCAACCCAGGGATTGAACCCAGGTCTCCTGCAATGCGGGCAGATTCTTTACCAGCTGAACCACAGGGGAGGCCTTTATAGACAAGGATTTTTCCCAGATAGCCTCTTGGAGAGAGGAGGACAGAAGAGAATTGTTACTGTCAGAATCGTAGTCCCAGTGATCATCTTGAGGTTGGGAATCTTTTTTGTTCTTTAGTACTTCTGAGCATAAGTACCTTCAGAATAAAGGTGAGTTGTTTTTGAAGGTCTGGAAATGGGTGCATATTTGGTTCATGGAAGTATAAATTGGTAGATTTTTTAGGAAGTAGTTTGAGTCTGTCAGAAACAATTTGCTGAGGAATTTTGAAATCTGAAGTCAGTAATCCTAGAAGTTACAGGAGTTGTTGGGTAATTTTTCTTTATAATTTCTTTGTAATTTTCCAACTTTTCTTTGAGTATGTATTACCTCAGATCGGAAAGGAAAAGTGAATGAGCCACTTTATTAATTAATAGTAGTTGACACTGTGTGCCCGACCCTGTACCAAATGGTGTTTACATGCGTGATGTCATTGAAACAACGAGGTATAGGCATCTCTCCCATTTTCAACATTGGGAAACCTGAGGGTTAGAGGCTTAGGGTTAGAAACTTGCCTGAAAGGGCCAGGCTGGTGAATGGCAGTAAGCTACGGTGAGAACTCGGGCCTGGCTGAGCCCAGAAACTTAAGCGCCATCTGTGATCTGATGCTGCTTGAAGCAGAGCTGGGTTAAACAGACAGCTCTGGCAGTCTACAGAGGGCTCAGATTTTCCTTTGGAGTGGTGCTGGGCCCCTTGAGACCTGATTTGGGGGTCTCCTTGGCCTGCCTACTGCTCTCTTCCTGCCATCGGTCACCACATCCCTTGTTTGGCCAGAGCTGGGTCTGCTTACCTGTCAGTTTGAGTGCATACTGTGCTGAAGAAGGTAAACTAGCAAAACCCGTGACGCCCTGTTTTCCGCCACCCAGTGCTTTTGAATAAAACGGAACTGACTACTGAGCTTCATTTACTCCCAGAAAAGAGTGGACACATTTCATAATGAGTTATCTTTGGATTCAGAGAGTATGACAAAAACAAGTTTAGTAGTAGCTATAGGTCATTTGAGATCACAAATTTATGGTTTAAAAATAATTTTTTAAAAATCGTAATGCTGCTGATTTGGAAAACAACAGTGAACAAAATTCTTAGCATGAGGTTGAATTTAGAACTAGGTCATACTGATGTCATAGCAGCTGTGTTTTATGAATGTTGTTGTAGGTCAGGCAGGGCAGTTGTTTTTTTGGCACATAACCCACTGCCTCTCTAGCTTGGGGTTGATTTTTAGTGATCCTCCTGCGTGCCAGGTATTTCCCCAGACGTGTACCCCTTTCAGCAACCCCGTGAGGTAGTCTTGGCATTTCCATTTAAAAAGGGGAAGAGGTGACTGGCCCAAGGCCGAAAGCCAGAAAGGAGTCAGATCTGAGCCCGGTTCTGCTGGTTCTGACTGCAACACTCTGCAAGAACTTGTGTTCCACTCGGGGCCCCTTTCCGAATGCCAAGAGCCCCTGTGCTTCCTCACTGGCACCTGGGGTTCTAAATCGGCAAGTGCCAGCTCTGAGTTTATTTCTGTGCCTCCCTTCTCTTT
The DNA here is from genome assembly GCA_006410535.1 of Litocranius walleri. Classification (NCBI taxonomy): domain Eukaryota; kingdom Metazoa; phylum Chordata; class Mammalia; order Artiodactyla; family Bovidae; genus Litocranius; species Litocranius walleri. The sequence continues at coordinate 396,610 of SJYG01000616.1, forward strand.
GAGGCATTCTTGGCTTTTGTTTTTTTCTTTCTCTCACTGCCTGTTCACACGTCATCCTGTGTCAGCAAGTGATAGGGCTCTAGCCTCAAAATCTAGTGTGTGTTCATCTGTTTCTGTCTTGGTTTTATTCTGTCTGAGCTTAGCTGGGCACCTTCTAACTGAACTTCCTGCTTCAGTCGGTTCTTTGCAAGGTAGCCGGAGTGGCCCTTGAGTGTGAGTGAGATCATGCCCCTCCCCTGGCTTGTTCAAGCCCTCCGGTCGCCTCCCTTTGCCTGCCCCCGGCCGTGGCCTGGCTCTGTCTCTGCGCTGGGGCTCGTCTGTCAGGGCCCGGCAGCGCACTGGCTGTGCTCGGCTCTCACCAGCCTTGTTTCTGTGACGGGGCCTCTGCTCCTTTGCTCTGCACTTCGCCTCATCGTTCAGGTCTCAGCTCAGACTCCTCTTGAGAGAGACCTGTCCTGATATTCCCCAGCCTCCATCACTCTTATTTCCTTTGCACACTTACTGTAATCTGCCTTTTAACTCTGTTCATTAGCTGCTGTAGACATTGTGATAACAGCTCCATCTAATGGCAAAGGCCTTGTGTCTGCTTCTTTGTTGTGTCTCCGCAACCTAAAACAGTGCTGGATGCCCCAGTAACTGTTAAATAATTTGAATATACTTGTTGAACAGAAACTAGTATAGTTCATTTTAAATCTTAAATTTAATCTGTTGCTTGTAGGATTGCTTAAATGGCTATATATTTCATTTAGCATTTATGATACTTTTCTCTGATTCAGAATTAAAATAACTTTTTGGTGAGGAAAGGCCCAAATGAGGATACAAACGTTGATGGAATGTTCTTTTTTGTATGGTTTTGAAAATTACTTAATATATGTTAATTTTCTATAATTAATGAATGTTTACATTGAATGAATAAAACCGTTGCACACATTTCATGATATGGATAGGTGATATGGATATGGTTTTGTTTCGTATTGTTCACTTTTTATTTCTTGAATGTGGCATTAATTTTTTTTAAATTGAAGTATGAGTGCATGCATGCTCAGTTGTGTCCTACTCTTTGTAGCCTCCTGGATTGTAGTCTGTCAGGCGCCTCTGTCCATGGAATTTTCCAGGCAATAATACCGGAGTGGGTTGCCGTTTCCTACTCCAGGGGAGTGAACCTACGTCTCTTGTGTCTTCTGCATCGGCAGGCCGCCTGAGCAGCCCTTACTGAAGGATAGTGGGTTTACAGGATCCCTTAGTTTCAGGTGAACCCCGCAGTGATTCAGTTATGTTATACGTGCATGTGTATATATCGGATTCTCTTCCTGTAGGTTTTTACATAATACGGAGTGTGGCTCCCTGTGTTAACAGCAGGTCCTCCCTGATTACCTGTTTCGTGTTTAGCAGTGTGTGTGTGCTAACCCCGAGCTCCTAACGTATCCCCCCTTCCTCTTTGGTAGCCATAAGTCTGTTTTCTGTGTCTGTGAGTCTGTCTCTGCTCTGTCAATAAGTTCGTCCGCATCATTTTAGATCCGTGTGTAAGTGATGCCATGCGATTGTCTTCCTCTGTCTGACCTCACCTACTCTGCTAATCTCTAGGCCCATCCGTGTTGCTGCGGAGAGCATTACTTCATTCTTCTCTGAGGCTGAGTAGTGTTCCATCGTGTGCTTCATCCACGCTTTCACCCTTTAATCCGTCAGTGGACGTTTAGGCTGCTCCCATGTCTTGGCTCTTGTAGATGGCGCTGCAGTGAGCATTGGAGTGCCTGTGTGTCTTCACTTGTGATTTTCTCCAGGTACATGTCCAGTGGGACTGAAGGGTCACGCGGTCGCCGCTTTTAGTCTTTAAGGAGCCTCCATACTCTTCTCTGTAGAGGCTGTACCAACCTGCCTTCCTGCCGACAGTGTAGGTGGTTCCTTTTTCTGTACGTGCTCTTTAGCATTTAGTATTTGTGGACTTTTTGTCAATGGCCCTTCTGCCTGGTGTGAATTATACCTCACTGTAGTTTTGATTTGCATTTCTCTAATGATTAGTGGTGTTGAGCATCTTTTCATGTGCTTTTTTTGCTGTCTTTGGGGAAATGTCTGTTTAGTCTTATGCCCATTTTTTGATTGGGTTTTTTTTGTGTGTAGAGCTGTTGTGTATTTTGGAGATTAAGCCCTTGTGGGTCAGTCACATTGTTTTCAAATATTTTCTCCCATTCTGTAGATTGTCTTTTTATTTGGTTTATGGTTTCTTTTGCTTTGCAAAAGCTTTTAAGTTTAATTAGATCCCATTTGTTTATTTTTGTTTTTATTTTTATTATTCTAGGAGACAGATTTTTAAAAATCTTTCTGCGATTTCTGTCAGAGAGTGCTCTCTACGTTTCCCTCTAGGGTTTTGATAATATCCAGTCTCACATTTAGGTCTCTAATTCATTTTGAGTTTATTTTTGTGTGGTGTGAGGGAGTGTTCTAATTTCATTCTTTTACGTGTAGCTGTCCAGTTTTCCCAGCACCACTTATTGAAGAGACTGTCTTTTCTCCATTGTATTTTCTCGCCTCTGTCGTAGATTAATTGACCATGGGTGCCTGGGCTTGTTTCTGGGCTTTGTATCCTGCCCCATCGCTCTATGCGTCTGATTTTGTGCCAGTACCCTGCTCTTTTGATGACTGTAGCTTTGTAGTATAGTCCGAAGTCATGGAGTCTGATTCCTTCAGCTCTGCGTTTCTTTCTCGAGATTGTTTTGGCTCTTCAGGGTTTTTTGTGTTTCCATACAAAGTAAAACTTTTTTTTTGTTCTAGTTCTGTGAAAAATTCCATTGGTAATTTGATCGAGATTGCATTGAACCTGTAGATTGCCATGGGTAATATAGTCATTTTGACAGTGTTGCTCCTTCTAACCCAGGAACATGGTCTGTCTTTCCATTTGTTTGTGTCATCTTTGATTTCTTTCATCAGCTTCCTATAGTTTTCAGAGTATAGGTCTTTTATCTCCTAAGGTAGGTTTATTCCTAAGTATTTTATTCTTTTTGATGTATGGTAATTGCAGTTCTTTTCTTACTTTCTCTTTCTGATTTTTCATTGTTAGTGTATCGGAATGCAACAGATTTCTGTGTATTAATTTTGCATCTTGGGACTTTACCAAATCCCTTGATGAGCTCTAGTAGTAAATTACGTGGAAGTGAAGTGAAAGCGAAGTCGCTTAGTCATGTCGGACTCTTTGCAACCCCACGGACTGTAGACTACCAGGCTCCTCCGTCCATGGGGTTTTCCAGGCAGGAATACTGGAGTGGGTTGCCATTTCCTTCTCCAGTATATGTTAATTTTCTACAGTTAACTAATACTTTCATTGACTATATAAAGCCACTGGATGTGTTTCAAAATATGGATAGGTTTTTTTTCTTTAAATAGCTTATTGCGCTGTACCCCAGTGTTCATCGCAGCACTATTTATAATAACCAGGACATGGAAGCAACCTAGATGTCCATCAGCAGACAAATGGATACGAAAGCTGTAATACAATGGCGTATTACTCAGCCATTAAAAAGAATACATTTGAATCTGTTCTAATGAGGTGGATGAAGCTGGAGCTGATTATACAGAGCGAAGTAAGCCAGAAAGAAAAACACCAATACAGTATACTAACACAAATATATATGGAATTTAGAAAGATGGTAATGATAACCCTGTATGTGAGACAGCAAAAGAGACACAGATGTATAGAACAGACTTTTGGACTCTGTGGGAGACAGAGAGGGTGGGATGATTTGGGAGAATGGCATTGAAACATGTATACTATCATGTAAGAAATGAATCGCCAGTCTAGGTTAGATACAGGTTACAGGATGCTTGGGGCTGTTGCGCTGGGATGACCCAGATAGATGATATAGGGAGAGAGGTGGGAGGGGGCTTCAGGATTGGGAACTCATGAACACCCGTGGCGGATTCATGTCAATGTATGGCAAAACCAATACAGTACTGTAACGTAAAATAAAAAAATTAGTTTAAAAAAAGCACCCTATTGCTTTAGATGGCACTTTGAACACAGTTTGATAAAATACCCTTTATTTACCAATAGGTGGCACTCTTGATCATGGTTACTATTGTTTAAAAAAAACCCAGATTTTAGAATTTTAAAGAAAACGGCTTTTAAAAATTGTTTTCTTTGTTTTCTAGTTCAAGTTGAGCAGTAGACCAAACAGTATAATCACTAAAAGATGTGTCTTAGATGAGGGCAGCTTGTTGTAGCAGTAGATGGCCAGAACACTGAGCAGAATAGTGTGTCCCTGTTTGCCTGCACATCAGGGAGGTTGGGCCCAAATGACATGTACCTGTTATCAGCCCAGTCCCTGGTCTGGTTGTTCATGAGATGGAGACCCTAAGCAGCAGGAGATACAGACGGTTCAAGAAAGATGAGTGGGTGTCCCTGGTGGCTCAGTGGTTAAGAATCCACCTGCACTGCAGGAGATGCGGGTTTGATCCCTAGGTTGGGAAGATGCCTTGGAGGAGGGCATGGCAACCCACTCCAGTATTCTTGCCTGGGAAATCCCATGGACAGAGGAGCCTGGCAGGCTGTAGGACATGGGGTCGTAACAGAGTTGGACATGACTCTGCGATGAAACAAGAAAGATGAAAGAGAGAAACAGCAAGAGAAACAGACAAGAAAAGTGGGAACATGAGGAGTGGGTGGAAGGGGGGCGCCATTGAGAGTAGTTTGGCTGTGAGGTGATGCTTGTGTGTCACAATGAGCCTTTGCTTTTACCGCTAAGAGACAAGAGTGCTTTCCTTTTTTAAAAAAAATGCATCTGTTTGTTTAGTTTTGGCTGGGCAGGGTCTTGGCTGCGGCCCAGGGCTTTCTCTGGCTGTGGTTAGCGGGACTTGTGCACACGCTTCACATTGCAGTGGCTCTAGGAGCACAGGCTTCAGAAGCCGTCCCCCACGGGCTGAGTTGCTCCTAAGCGTGTGGAGTCTTCCTGGACCAGGGATTGAACCCACGCCCCTGCATTGGCCGGTGGACTCCCATCCGCTGTGCCACCAGGGAAGTCCCGAGATGGCAGTGCTTTTGAACAGCTTCCCAGACATTGTTCTTACATGTTGTCTCTGCCGTTGCAGGAACTTGGTGAGAATTTCAGTGGATGGTGCTATTTCTGTTCCAGCCCACCTGTGTGCCAGAGGTCTCAGTGTGAGTCCGCGACCAGAATATCGCATGCCAGCCAGCCAGCCAGCCAACTGTACACCTGACGGCTCCTAAGCTCTCATGGGCCTCTGAAGTAAGTTCTGCCTTCTTTCTTTCAGTGATTAATATACCATTTTTGGTTTAGCACATTCAGAGGAGAGGAACTACGTTTTACATGAGGTGGAAAGAGGCCTTTCACTTCTTTCATTTACTAGAGAGAAAAATAGCAAGTAGCATGTTTATCCACAATGGCAAGAAATAGATCTTTTATCTGAAGACTAGTTAGAAAGCAGTGGCTTTTTAATATGATTTGGTTGTAACTGAACGAATTACATATGGTATATGTCACCTCTCAATTTATTTACTTTTATTTCTGGTCTGTATCTTCTAAAATATCTTCAAGCTCCCGAAGGTCTTTGTTTTGTTCATGTGGCCCCAGGGCCTGCCACATGATAGACTCTTAGTAAATGTCTGTCAAATGAAGGGCTAAATTAGTGAGTGTGGTGTAGGAATGTGGCACACTTCCCTTGGAGCAGGAATGTAGACTTCACTTGAATCTTTTCTGACATTGTATTTGTTACAATTCATTTATATAGTACCTCCCAAAGAGCTCAGGAAATAGTGTCCACATACATTTTCGTTTATTCTGAAGCCAACTAAGATAGGAAAGGACAGATAAATATGGCAATATAACTTGTTAAAAGTGGCCATCCTAAGCAGTGTTCTTACGTGCTAAGTCCCTTCAGTCGTATCCGACCGTTTGTGCCCCCATGGACTGTGGGATTAGATGCCTCTGTCCCTGGGACTCTCTAGGCGAGAGTACTGGCGTGGGGTGTGATGCCCTTCCCCAGGGGATCTTCCCAGGCCAACGATCGAACCCATGTCTTTTATGTCTCCTGCATTGGCAAATGGGTTCTTTACCACTAGCACCACCTGGGAAGCCCATTTAAGCAAAGAAAGATTTAATAATTAGCAGAGAAAAAACAGAGTGAGATACAGGTTACAGGATGCTTGGGGCTGTTGCGCTGGGATGACCCAGATAGATGATATAGGGAGAGAGGTGGGAGGGGGCTTCAGGATTGGGAACTCATGAACACCCGTGGCGGATTCATGTCAATGTATGGCAAAACCAATACAGTACTGTAACGTAAAATAAAAAAATTAGTTTAAAAAAAGCACCCTATTGCTTTAGATGGCACTTTGAACACAGTTTGATAAAATACCCTTTATTTACCAATAGGTGGCACTCTTGATCATGGTTACTATTGTTTAAAAAAAACCCAGATTTTAGAATTTTAAAGAAAACGGCTTTTAAAAATTGTTTTCTTTGTTTTCTAGTTCAAGTTGAGCAGTAGACCAAACAGTATAATCACTAAAAGATGTGTCTTAGATGAGGGCAGCTTGTTGTAGCAGTAGATGGCCAGAACACTGAGCAGAATAGTGTGTCCCTGTTTGCCTGCACATCAGGGAGGTTGGGCCCAAATGACATGTACCTGTTATCAGCCCAGTCCCTGGTCTGGTTGTTCATGAGATGGAGACCCTAAGCAGCAGGAGATACAGACGGTTCAAGAAAGATGAGTGGGTGTCCCTGGTGGCTCAGTGGTTAAGAATCCACCTGCACTGCAGGAGATGCGGGTTTGATCCCTAGGTTGGGAAGATGCCTTGGAGGAGGGCATGGCAACCCACTCCAGTATTCTTGCCTGGGAAATCCCATGGACAGAGGAGCCTGGCAGGCTGTAGGACATGGGGTCGTAACAGAGTTGGACATGACTCTGCGATGAAACAAGAAAGATGAAAGAGAGAAACAGCAAGAGAAACAGACAAGAAAAGTGGGAACATGAGGAGTGGGTGGAAGGGGGGCGCCATTGAGAGTAGTTTGGCTGTGAGGTGATGCTTGTGTGTCACAATGAGCCTTTGCTTTTACCGCTAAGAGACAAGAGTGCTTTCCTTTTTTAAAAAAAATGCATCTGTTTGTTTAGTTTTGGCTGGGCAGGGTCTTGGCTGCGGCCCAGGGCTTTCTCTGGCTGTGGTTAGCGGGACTTGTGCACACGCTTCACATTGCAGTGGCTCTAGGAGCACAGGCTTCAGAAGCCGTCCCCCACGGGCTGAGTTGCTCCTAAGCGTGTGGAGTCTTCCTGGACCAGGGATTGAACCCACGCCCCTGCATTGGCCGGTGGACTCCCATCCGCTGTGCCACCAGGGAAGTCCCGAGATGGCAGTGCTTTTGAACAGCTTCCCAGACATTGTTCTTACATGTTGTCTCTGCCGTTGCAGGAACTTGGTGAGAATTTCAGTGGATGGTGCTATTTCTGTTCCAGCCCACCTGTGTGCCAGAGGTCTCAGTGTGAGTCCGCGACCAGAATATCGCATGCCAGCCAGCCAGCCAGCCAACTGTACACCTGACGGCTCCTAAGCTCTCATGGGCCTCTGAAGTAAGTTCTGCCTTCTTTCTTTCAGTGATTAATATACCATTTTTGGTTTAGCACATTCAGAGGAGAGGAACTACGTTTTACATGAGGTGGAAAGAGGCCTTTCACTTCTTTCATTTACTAGAGAGAAAAATAGCAAGTAGCATGTTTATCCACAATGGCAAGAAATAGATCTTTTATCTGAAGACTAGTTAGAAAGCAGTGGCTTTTTAATATGATTTGGTTGTAACTGAACGAATTACATATGGTATATGTCACCTCTCAATTTATTTACTTTTATTTCTGGTCTGTATCTTCTAAAATATCTTCAAGCTCCCGAAGGTCTTTGTTTTGTTCATGTGGCCCCAGGGCCTGCCACATGATAGACTCTTAGTAAATGTCTGTCAAATGAAGGGCTAAATTAGTGAGTGTGGTGTAGGAATGTGGCACACTTCCCTTGGAGCAGGAATGTAGACTTCACTTGAATCTTTTCTGACATTGTATTTGTTACAATTCATTTATATAGTACCTCCCAAAGAGCTCAGGAAATAGTGTCCACATACATTTTCGTTTATTCTGAAGCCAACTAAGATAGGAAAGGACAGATAAATATGGCAATATAACTTGTTAAAAGTGGCCATCCTAAGCAGTGTTCTTACGTGCTAAGTCCCTTCAGTCGTATCCGACCGTTTGTGCCCCCATGGACTGTGGGATTAGATGCCTCTGTCCCTGGGACTCTCTAGGCGAGAGTACTGGCGTGGGGTGTGATGCCCTTCCCCAGGGGATCTTCCCAGGCCAACGATCGAACCCATGTCTTTTATGTCTCCTGCATTGGCAAATGGGTTCTTTACCACTAGCACCACCTGGGAAGCCCATTTAAGCAAAGAAAGATTTAATAATTAGCAGAGAAAAAACAGAGTGATAGGAAGCAAAAAAAAATATCATCTGACTCCCGATCAGTGGTTTTCCTGATAGGCAGTAGTTTTTAGAATTTGGTGTGTTGGATAATCTTTCTGTTTTTTTTTTTTTTTCTTTAAACTTGTTATTGAAATTTGACATGTAAATGAAAGTACATAAATCCTAAGAAGACTGCTTGGTTGAATTTTTAAGACAAAATTTTGGGGGAGCAGTTTTAGGTTCACAGCAAGATCAAGAGCAAGTAGAGAGTTTCCCTTCCACTCCCTGCCCCACACTTGCACAGTCTCCCCATCGTCCGCAGCCCCCGCCAGAGTGGGGCCTGTGATCGGTGAACCTGCACTGACTCGGAGAGTCAGCCCAAGTCTAACAGCATGGCTCGCTCTTGGTGCTGTGTGTTTTGTGGATGTGGACAAACGTATGATGACACGTATTCATCATTATGGTACCATTTGGAGTATTTTGACTGCTCTGAAACTCCTCTTGTGTTTGAGGAATTTTTTTTCAAAATGAAAATACCCATATAATCAACATTCAGGTTAAGAAACAACTTTATCACGGTCACCTCGCCACGGGTGACTGCTAGTTTGACTTCCAACTCCACAGATTCATTTTTTCCTGCTTTTCACTTTGTATGACTAGACGCATAGACTAGGTGCTTTGTGTAGGTGCTTTTTTGAGTCTTTTCTGTCATTCTTTTAATTTACTGAGGTATTTGTGTTACTCATTTCTGTTACTGCCGGTGATTGGAATCTGTTTATTCTCATTGCTATGAACCTCAGAAAATTTGTCTGCCCTTTTCTCTTTATCTCATAAGAAATATTGCAGACTTATGTGTTGCTCTGGGCAGAATATAGTCACTAGGCAGTTACAGAATCTGCTGTCCTCTTCTGTGATAGCGTAAGATCAGTGCCACGAGCTCGGTCAGAGACTTTGGAAACTAATGGAAGACGGGAATATTTGCCAGCACCGATAGTCACTGATACGTGTGCATGTATTGTGGCGATCAGAGGACTCAACGCTAAATAGCAGCAGCAGTTTTGTCAGGGTGAAGTTAGGTCTTTAATCGTTTTGCTGTTAGATCAGCTTATAACATCAGCAACAAAAATCCAAACTCTTCATCACTGGCCCCTAAGACAGTCTGAAGTCTCCCTCATTTTTCTTGGAGTGCTGTGACTTTGGGTGAAGACAGTCTGGCATCTCCCTCCTTTCCCTTGGAATGCTGTGACTTTGAGCTAAGACAGTCTGGCGTCTCCCTCCTTTTTCTTGGAATGCTGTGACTTTGGGTGAAGACAATCTGACATCTCCCTCCTTTTTTTGGAATGCTGTGACTTTGGGCTAAGACAGTCTGACGTCTCCATCCTTTTTCTTGGAATGCTGTGACTTTGGGTTAAGACAGTCTGGCGTCTCCCTTCTTTCCTTGGAACGCTGTGACTCTGGGCTAAGACAGTTTGGCGTCTCCCTTCTTTCCTTGGAATGCTGTGACTTTGGATTAAGACAGTCTGATGTCCCCTCCTTTTCCTTGGAATGCTGTGACTCTGGGTTAAGACAGGCTGGCGTCTCCCTCCTTTTCCTTGGAACGCTGTGACTTTGGGTTAAGACAGTCTGACGTTCCCTCCTTTTCCTTGGAATGCTGTGACTCTGGGTGAAGACAGTGGCGTCTCCCTCCTTTTCCTTGGAACGCTGTGACTCTGGGTTTACTGTCTCCCAGGAAGCACCATGGTGGTCGCGATCCCCAGGCTGCTACGGGCCCCTCTGGGTGCCATCTGCACTCGGGCGGCTCCGCTGAGATCAACGCCCAGCGCTTTGCGCCACCTCACGCAGAGCAGGTGAGTGGGCGCCTTCATGTCGTTGCGTCGGGTGTTGAGAGAGCCCGGACCTGCTGAGGGCGGTGGGAGGCAGGGCGTAGCGCCTTTCTTGCAGTGGGTCGCGAGCTTTAGTTACTGTGCTGTATAGATTCCCAGGACTGTTCTCTGGGATCCATCAGTTATGTTGTACCCTGGACAGCCAGTTATATTGTGTACTGGATGGTGTTCCTTTCTAATCACAGGTACTGGATAGTCACGATAACTAATACTGTAATTAATTTTTGGGAGAATAATACTTAATAGCCTAATTTTACTTTCTATTAAAGTGCAATGAGATCCACAAGGAGGCCTGGTCACTTGGAGAGGACTGCAGGTGTCGCTCGGCAGGAGGTCTGTATCTCGGGCGGGGCAGGCTCTCCTAACTTGCAGCCTGCACATGGTTAGGCCCGGCTCACCACAAGGGCTTTAGATGAGCTTGAATCCCTTTGAGGGACAGTCCGGGCAGGTTTGTTATATTTCTCTCCAGAACTTCTCCAAATGTGACTTGGGACAACTGATTTGAAAAGATGATAGCCAAATACTCCAGTCATTCCCTTTAAACTCAGAGTGGATGGATTTGTTTCTGATGAAGGGAGTGTTGTAGCAACGGAGGGAACTGGCCTCCCAGGCATAAGGTTTAGGGTGCTATTTTAGGAAGAGATCTTCCTTTAGAGCCTAAATTTTATGAGTAGCTTGCCTTTTCTTTCTTTTTTGGCACCATGTCTCAAAGTCCTTGTTCTTATCCCTACTTTAGAACAACTTCTTATTTCATCAAAAGGGAGAAAGCACTAGCATCTGAGAAAGGAAGGTGAATGAGCTCTCTCTACCTTCCCATGTGCAGATTTTTTCCTCCATATTCAGACCATGGAAGGTCTAATCCACCAACCCGAAGGGGTGTCACGGGCTGGGAAATAAAGGATCCTCACCCTTTACCTTTGTGAGTAACCCCATTTTCTTTTAAAAGCATAATGAGATATTTGACTTTTCTTTTGAATGATTCTTCAAAGACTTGCATTGTGTTTAGCTTAGTTTTATATGTATTTTTAAACTGTTTAAAAAACTATGTATTTTATATAAAGAAGGATTATCCACTTCCATAAACATGGTCAGAAATTGTATTGTTGCTATAGTTTAATTTTTAGTGTTAATAATAGAATGTAATATAAGAGAGCATTATTTAGTCTCTACTTTTCAAGCTTATTCTACTTTCAGAAAATTGCTTTGGGACCAAGAGTGGTATATTTGTGAATTCAGCTTTAAACCTGTGTGTTTTTGAGGAGTCTATGTAAAAGTAGTTCAGCATAATAGATTTATGGATGTGTAGGAAAATAGCCTTTTCCCACTGATGATAAATCTGAAAATACTTTTTTTGGTTTGTTCAACACACAAAAGTGCTGATTCTGTAAATGTGATATTTGTTAGAATTCTTTTTTGAAAAGTGAAACCTTGCCAGTTTCGAAGAAAAAGCAGTTTATGTAGCAGCTCCGACTATCCTTTTTTCTGTTGCATTTTGAGGCAGGTAGATTAGAGTTGGGTCTGGCAGCCTTCCTTAAAGGGCCGGACAGTGAGTGCTTCGGGCCTCCAGCGAGGCCTGTCTTGGTTACAGCTGCACAACTCCGCCCCCGTCCTGTGAGGATGGCCCTGGGCAGCATGCGCGCAGACCGCTGGGGCTGCTTTCCAGTGAGGCGGTGTTTACCAGGACGCCTGGATCTGGCCCGTGGTTTGATTGTAGTTTGCCAACCTCTCAATTAGAGTAGCATTTCAGAATTTGCCAGGACAAAACTGTTGAGACTTGTGAGAGGTTATTTTGAGCCAAGTTGAAGAAAACTCCACAGAAAGTCAGTGTAAGCTCCGTTAGTGTGATTGAAAAGCTGAGAGTTTTAACGTGCGGAAGTCAAAGATTTGTGGGGCAGTTCCAGCTGTGGCATCGCTTGCGGGGAAGTGGGGTGGATTCTCTCCAGCGCCGCTCCTCTCCACTCCTCTCCACTCCTCCACACAGAAGGAGAGGAGGAGCTGGGGGCAGGGGGCTGGATAAAGCCTGGGGGCGTCGGGAGCCGTGACCTCTTTGGTGTGAGGTGATCTCCACCGTGTGAGGTGACCAGGGCCTCGCCCACACCCCTGGAGGGCAGCCCCCTGCTGTAGAGCAGGCCCTCCACTCGGACGCGTGGGCACCACTGGCTCCTCAGGCCTGGCCGGATCCCGTCCTCGTCACTCCTCTGCTGGCCCTGCCATTTGGTGAGAGCGCTTCACAGAGCTCCCCACGTGTCATTTCCCGGCAGCTCCAGCCTGGGAGGCAGCCTAAGGGCAGCTTGGCCCCTGCCTCTTCAGCACAGGGCAGAGCCTGGAGCCAGAGGGAAGCCCCACGTCTGATTCCTGGCCCCTGGGACCCTGCGTCCAGAGCGGGGCCCTCACCCCGCCAGGAGCGTCCTTTCTGTACTCACGGGGTTCCCTCTGCAGGACTCCCTGAATGGCCATCCCGGGACGTTAATACCCCCTACCTGGGGCCTGCAGGGTCCTACTGATGCAGGGAGCTGAGCTCTGAACTCGGGTCCACATTTTTCCCTCTTCAGGATCCAGTGTAAGCAGTCTGGGTAGCCTTAGAGATGGCAGGGAGGTGAGGGCAGAGATGCTGCAGTGTGCAGCGAGGACTGTCCCCGCGGGGCTGAGCTTCCACCCCAGGCGTCGCTCCCTGCTTGGCCGCGACACGGGGCTGGCCCTCTGAGCAAGACCTTTTCATCAGTTACTGGGAGATTCAGGTAATGAAAGAATTCTAAACTTACTAATCCTTATGTTTTCTTTGAGAAATACACCAGACGCTAGGCACCCCACTCCAGTCCTCTTGCCTGGAAAACCCCATGGATGGAGGAGCCTGGTGGGCTGCAGTCCATGGGGTCACTAAGAGTCGGACACGACTGAGCTACTTCACTTTCACTTTTCTCTTTCATGCATTGGAGAAGGAAATGGCAACCCACTCCAGTGTTCTTGCCTGGAGAATCCCAGGGACAGGGGAGCCTGGTGGGCTGCCATCTATGGGGTCGCACAGAGTCGGACGCAAACTGAAGCGACTTAGCAGCAGCAGCAGAAACAGGCTAGGTCCTGGGGCTGCAGTGTTGAAAACGATAGATAAGGTTCCTCATATCAGATTCTCAGTGGTCAGAAGAAACTGATTTTGTGCAGTTGATTAATTCTAACATGCTAATCCTTCTTTTCCCTCCCTCTGTCCCTTTCTTTCTTTTTTTAAAAGTTAAGTTTATTTTTATCAAAGTATAATTGATGGACAGTATTGTGTTAGTTTCAGGTGTACAGCACAGTGATTCAGTTATGGACATGCACACTTAGATATGCGTGCGTCTTTTCAGATTCTTCATCCGTAAGTCATTACAAAACATGGAGTATAGTTCCCTGTGCTATACAGTAGGTCCTTGTTGATTATCTGTTTTATATATAGTAGTATGTACATCTTAATTCCTAACCCCTAACTTTTTCCTGCCCCTCTCCCTTTGGTAACCATGAGTATTTTCTATTTCTGTGAGTCTCTTTCTGTTTTGTAAATATGTTCATTTGTATCATTTTTTTTAGATTCCACATATAACTGATACCATATGATATTTATCTTTTTCTCTCTCTGGCTTCGGTTCATATGATAATCTCTAGGTCCATCCATGTTGCTTTAAATGGCACTTTTCATTCTTTTTTATGGCTGAGTAATATTCTGTTATATATATATACACACACACATACACACACACGTATTATATATATGTACCAAATCTTCTTTGTCCATTCACCCGTTGATGGACATTTAGGTTGCTGCCATGTCTTGACTGCTGTAACCATTGGGGTGCATGGCCAGGGATAAACCTGTGTCCCTTGCATTGAAAGGCAGATTACCATTGGACCACCAGAGAAGGCCCCTGTGGTTCTGATCTGCATTTCTCTAATAATGAGCGTTGTTGAGCATCTTTTCATGTGTTTGTTGGCCATCTGTGTATCTTCTTTGGAGCAGTGTCTGTTTAGATCTCCTGCCCAGTTTTTGATTGGGTTGTTTGATTTTTGATTTGAGCTCTGTAGTCTGTTTGTATATTTTGAGGATTAATCCTTTGTTGGTTGTATTGTTTACAAATTTTTTCTCCCATTCTGCAGGTTGTCTTTTCATTTTGTTTATGGTTTCCTTTGCTTTGCAAAAGCTTTTAAGTTTAATTAGGCCACATTTGTTCTTTTTTTTTTTTTTAATTTCTATTACTCTAGGAGATGGATCCAATAAAATACTGCTATAATTTAAGTCAAAGAGTGTCCTGCATATATTTTCCTCTAGGGGTTTTATAGTGTCCAGTCTTACTTTTAAGTCTCTGATTCATTTTGAGTATTTTTGTGTGTGGTCTTAGGGAGCATTTTGATTTAATTTTTTTACATGTAGCTGTCCAGTTTTTCAAGCACCACTTATTGAGGAGACCATCTTTTCTCCATTGTGTATTTTTGCCTCCATCATAGATTAATTGACTATAGGTCCATGGGTTTATTTTGGGGCTTTCAATCCTGTTCTGTTGATTTAAATGTTTGTTTTTATGCCAGTACCCTACTCTTGATGACTGTAACTTTGTAGTATAGTCTGAAATCATGAGTCTGATTTCTCCAGCTTTACTTTACTTCCTCAAGATTGTTTTGGCTCTTCAGGGTCTTTTGTGTTTCCATACAGATTAAAACATTTTTTTGTTCTAGTTGTGTGAAAAATGCCTTCGATAATTTGATGGGATTACACTGAATCTGTAGATTGCATTGGTTACTATAGTCATTTTGACAACACTGATTTTTCCAACCCAAGAACATGGTAGATGTTTATCTTTGGTTTCTTTCGTCAGCATCTCGTAGTTTTCCGAGCACAAGTCTTCTGTCTCCTCAGGTGGGTTTATTCCTCGGTATTGTATTCTTCTTGATGTGATCGTGACCGTGGTTGTTCCTTTCTCTTTCTGATCTTCGATTGTTAGTGCATAGGAGTGCAGTGGGTTTCTTGTATTAATTTTGTTTCTACAGCCTGACTTAATTCACTGATACGCTCCAGCAGTTCTCTGCTGGCATCTTCAGGGTTTTCTATGTATAGTGTAATGTCGTCTGCAAACAGCAACAGCTTCACTTCTTTTCCAGCGTGGACCCCCCCCTCCCTTTTTTTTGCTGTCTGATTGCAGTGACTGCGATCTCCGAAAGTATGCTGATTGAAAATGGCAAGAGTGGGCCTCTTTGTGTTGTCACCAAGTTTAGAGGAAATGCTTTCAGCTTTTCACTGTTGAGTATGTTTGTGGTTTTGTCATATGTGACCTTTATTATGTTGAGATGGGTTCCCTGTAAGCCCACTTTCTGGAGAGTTTTTATCATAAATGAATGTTTAATTTTATCAAAAGCTTTTTCTGCACTTATTGAAATGGTCCTATGGTTTTTATTCTCCAGTTTGTTAATGTGGTATGTCACACTGATTGATTCAGTTCAGTTCAGTTGCTCAGTCGTGTCCAACTCTTTGCGATCCCATGAATCCCAGCACGCCAGGCCTCCCTGTCCATCACCAACTCCTGAAGTTCACTCAGACTCATGTCCATCGAGTCAGTGATGCCATCCAGCCATCCCATCCTCAGTCGTCCCTTCTCCTCCTGCCCCCGATCCCTCCCAGCATCAGAGTCTTTTCCAGTGAGTCAACTCTTCGCATGAGGTGGCCAAAGTGCTGGAGTTTCAGCTTTAGCATCATTCCTTCCAAAGAAATCCCAGGGCTGGTCTCCTTCAGAATGGACTGGTTGGATCTCCCTGCAGTCCGAGGTACTCTCAAGAGTCTTCTCCAACACCACAGTTCAAAAGCATCAATTCTTTGGTGCTCAGCCTTCTTCACAGTCCAACTCTCATATTAAAACATTGATCAAGGGTTTTTGCAGAAACTGATGCTTGTAGCCAGTGATTTGTTATGTAAGTGAATATTGAAACATGGTGGTCAATAACATTCGGGTAACAAAAGACGTATTAGTATGCCTCTTGTTGATGATGTGTTAAAAAATTCTTGCATCCTTGGGATAAATCCCACTTGGTTGTGGTGTGTGATTCTTTTAATGTATTGTTGGATTCAGTTTGCTAGTATTTTGTTGAGAATTTTTGCGTCTATGTTCATCAGGCACGTTGGTCTGTAATTTTCTTCTTTTTGTGGTATTTGTATCTAGTTTTGAAATCAGGGTGATGGTGGCCTTATAGAATGAGTTTGAAAGTATTCCTTCCTTTGCAATTATTTTGGAATAGTTTCAGAAGGATTGGTGTTAACTATTCTCTAAGTATTTGATAGAATTCACCTGTGAAGCCATCTGGTCCTGGAGTTTTCTTTATTGGGACTAAATCACAGTTTCAGTTTCAGTACTTGTAATTGGTTTGTTCATATTTTCGCTCTCTTCCTCGTTCACTTTTGGGAAATTATATCTTTCTAAGAATTTGTCCATTTCTTCCAGGTTGTCCATTTTATTGGCATATAGTTTTTCTGTAGTAGTCTCTTATGGTCCTTTGTATTTCTGTGATGTCAGTAGCAACTTCTTTTACATTTCTAATTTTATTGATTTAGGTCCTCTCCCTTTTTTTTTCTTGATGAGTCTTGCTAAAGGTTTATCAATTTTGTTTATCTTTTCAGGAAATCAGCTCTTAGTTTTATTGATTTTTGTATTTTCTTTGTCTCATTTCATTTCTGCACCAATATTTATGACTTCTTTCTACTAACTTTGGGTTTTGTTTGACTTCTTTCTCTAGGTTAGAGTATTTGTGAGTTTTCTGATTGCTCAGGTAAGCTTGTATTGCTGTAAACTTATCTCTTAGAGCTGCTTTTGCTGCACCCCATAGGGTTTGGATGGCTGTGTTTTCATTTGTTCTCAGGTATCTTTTAATCTCTGATATCTTCAGTGACTCATTGGTTGTTTAGTAGCTTATTGTTTAGTCTCCACATGTTTATGTTTTTTGCAGTTTTTTTCCTTGTAATTGATTTCTAATCTCATAATGTTGTGGTTAGAAAAATTATTTGATATGATTTCAGTTCTCTTAAATTTACTGAGGCTTGCTTTGTGGCCTCGCATGTGAGCTGTCCTGGAGAGTGTTCCATGTACATTTGAACCTTACTACTTTCAGATGACGCTTCCTCCTTGGAAGAAAAGTTATGACCAACCTGGATAGCATATTCAAAAGCAGAGACATTACTTTGCCGACTAAGATTCGTCTAGTCAAGGCTATGGTTTTTCCTGTGGTCATGTATGGATGTGAGAGTTGGACTGTGAAGAAGGCTGAGCGCCAAAGAATTGATGCTTTTGAACTGTGGTGTTGGAGAAGACTCTCGAGAGTCCCTTGGACTGCAGGGAGATCCAACCAGTCCATTCTGAAGGAGATCAGCCCTGGGATTTCTTTGGAAGGAATGATGCTAAAGCTGAAACTCCAGTCCTTTGGCCACCTCATGCGAAGAGTTGACTCACTGGAAAAAACTCTGATGCTGGGAGGGATTGAGGGCAGGAGGAGAAGGGGACGACCGAGGATGAGATGGCTGGATGGCATCACGGACTTGATGGACGTGAGTCTGAGTGAACTACGAGAGTTGATGATGAACAGGGAGGCCTGGTGTGCTGCGATTCATGGGGTCTCAGAGTCGGACACGACTTAGCGACTGGACTGAACTGAACTTTCAGACGGAATGCTCTGTAAATGCCACTGAAGTCCATCTGATCTAATGTGCCATTTAAGGTCTGTGTTCTTCTATTCTGTCTGGATGATCTGTTCATTGATGTAACTATTACGGCGTTATTGTCAGTTCTCACCTTTTGTTAACATTTGCCTTATATATGGAGGTGCTTCCTGTGCTGGGCACACATGTTTACAATTGTTACATCTTCTTGGATTGAGTCTTTGATCATTTTGTCCTTCTTCAAAGTGGACACACTTTGATCAGAGTGTCCTTTATCTCTTCTAACAGTCTTTATTTTAAAGTCCATTTTGTCTGATACGAGTATTACTCCACCTTTCTTTTGATTTCCATTTGCATAGAATCTCTCTTTCCATCCCCTCACTTTCAGCCTGTGTGTGTCACTAGATATGAATTGGGTCTCTTGTAGACAGCATATATATGGGTCTTATTTTTGTATCCGTTCAGCCAGTCTGTGTCTTTTGGTTGAAGCATTTAATTCATTTACATATAAGAGAATTATCACTTATATATGTTCTTACAGTCAGTCTCCTGCATGTGAATGAGTTGCATTCTGGGAGTACGTTCATAAGTCCAGTTTGTAAGTTCAGCAAAGTTAACCTAGGCATCCAGCTTTTACAGAGATGTGAACTCACGTGATTGGACATGTGAATGCATGTTGCATGTTTGTAAGTTAACAACTTGAAGGTTCGTATGTTGAAGACTTACTGTATTGCCTTTTTGTTCATTGTTTTTGATCTGTTTTTGTAGATATTTTCTTTTTCTTTTCTGCTCTTTCGTTCTTCCGTGATGTGACTATCTTTAATGGTGTTTGGATGCCTTTTTCTTTTTTGGGTGTATATCTGTTACAACTTTTTCAGTTGCGGTTGTCGGGTTTTGATGCAGCAGTCTGTATGTGTGTGTATGTGATTGTTTTAAGCTGCTGGTCTCTTAATCACAAATGCGCTTCAAGTGCCATGTAGCTGTACTCTCCCCTTCTCATGATTACTGGCTTTGAGGTCGTATTTGTGTGTGGGCTTCTCCTCCCTTTACTATATATCTTTTCCAGTGAGCCTTCCCGTTCCATCATTTTCTTGTTTTTAGTTGTGGTCTTTCCTCTTCCACTTAGAGAAGTTCCTTTAGTATTTGTTGCAAAGCCAGTCTGGTGGTGCTGAATTCGTTTAGCTTTTGCTTATCTGTAGAGCTTTTGATTTCTCCGTCAGATCTAAAGGAGAGCCTTGCTGGGTATTCTTGGTTGTAGGTTTCTCCTGTCGTCACTTTAAATATTGTGTGTCATGCCACTCTCTTCTGGCCTGCAGAGGCTTTGTTTTGCCTTTGTTGTGCTTTGATTTGACACCAAGTTGGAGGCTACTGGGGGGCTCCCTTGATGGCTCAGATGGTAAAGAATCTGCCTGCAGTGCAGGAGACCTCGGTTCAGTCCCTGGGTCTGGAACGTCTCCTGGAGAAGGAAATGGCAACCCCCTCCAGTGTTCTTGCTTGGGAATTCCAGGGACAGAGGAACCTGGCTGGCTGCAGTCCATGGGGTCCCAGAGTCAGACAGGACTTAGTCCTGGAAGAGATGATGGTGGCTCAGAGCAGGTCGGTGGGGATTGGGGTGGGGCTGATGGGACTCACAGGTGGGTGGGGGTGTACACATAGAGAGAAGAGGCCAGGAGAGCCAGAGACGTCCAGCTTTGGGGTTTGGATAATCAAGGAAGATGGTGATGGTGGCACATACTTGTTAGAACAGAACAAGTTTGGAGGAGGGAGTAAAGGGCTGTGTCTGGGGATAACCTAGGGAGAGCTGGAAGGTGGATGGAGTTACAGGTGAGATGGGATCAGTCATGAGCTTTGTCAGCTCACGTCAGCCATTGAATCTACATGGAGATTCATTACGCTGTTTTTACTGGTTTTGTATGTGCTTGAAGCTTTCCATATTCACTATGGAAAATTCCATATTCACTAAAGAAACATTGAGAGATAAAAAGCATTCTGTGTCAGATTATGTTGTTTGAAACGGAAACTGAAGTCGACAGTTGAATGTGTGAGATTGGAGTTCGTGGCTGGAGATGACCAGGGTAAGCCTCCTGGAGAGGAGGGGGCGGGCTTGTGGGACTTCGCCTGGGATGCGCCCACATCTAGCGGTCAAGCGGAAGAGGACGGGCCAGTGGAGGAAACGCGGCGGGAGGGTGATGAGCAGGTGTGGGTGGAGCCGGCGGGAAGAGCGCTTCCTGGAGGGCATGGCAGCCACGTGGATGCAGAGCTGCCAGCGCTGGGCGTCGTGCAGTGGGTGGCAGGTGGCCGGAGTGGCCGCCTTCCATGCATCGCCGAGTGTGAACGCCTGCCAGGCTGTGGCGGGGAGTCGAGTGGGAAATAAGAAAGTGGAGCCAGGACCGTAGACGCGCTTCAGTTTTTTACGTGGATGGGAGCAGAGACACGGGGTAACACTCGATGAAGGGAGACGCTTGTTTTGTGTGTGCTGTATTTTGAAAAG
The DNA here is from genome assembly GCA_006410535.1 of Litocranius walleri. Classification (NCBI taxonomy): domain Eukaryota; kingdom Metazoa; phylum Chordata; class Mammalia; order Artiodactyla; family Bovidae; genus Litocranius; species Litocranius walleri. The sequence goes on from SJYG01000616.1 coordinate 417,095, forward strand.
AAGCAGAGCACAGGAGTCAAGTGCCTGGATTCAAGTCTAAGCTTTGCCGCTTAGCAGCTCTGGGACCTCAGTTTTCTCGCATGCAAAGTGGGGATGTTAGTGATGCTCGCTCCTTGGGGCTGTGGTGACAATCGAGTCAATTGCTGGGCATGCAGTGCCTGTTGAGCGCTCTGTGTGGGCGTTTGCCGGCAGTCTCCTCCTGTGTGCGTGTGTTGTCATGGAGACAGGGAGTAGAGGGTGCTGCCTGAGAGGGAAGGCTTGCGGGGCAGAGAGCAGACTCGGTCCTGGTGGGTGGCCGAGTCTTCGCGAGGAGCGGGCGAGTGCTGCTCACACCAGGCCGCGGTCCTGCCGGTGGCAGAGTGCACTCCTCTTTTGCCAGTGATTAACTTCCGCAAAACCCGCCTCTTATCAGATTCCTGCTCATCAGGTTGCTCCGGCCTCAACTGAAACGATGTCTCTGGGTCTTGGTGCCCTTATGTGTAGGATGACACGCTATCCTTGACAAGGACTAAATGTTCCTTCAGCCCTGAAATGCTCTGTGCCCCGATTGTTTTTGTTTCAGGTTGTCTCCAGGCCTAGCTTGTTCTCACTTTTTAAGTCAGCAAAAGAATGATTGGGCGTGGACGGGGGAAGGCAGCCGGGTTTCCCAGAGAAAGGCCCGTTTCCTGCAGAGACTTCTATAGCAGCAGGAACCTCAAAATACCATCCACAGAACCTTTCAGTCAGTAGGATGGCATTTCCTTGTAGGTGCTGACTCCGTCAAAGCATGAAAAATGTGTGCTACTGAGAGCTGGCAACTGTATTGTTATTTTGTTGAACAGTAGAAGAGTTATTTTATGGGAAACTTCATTTCCTGCCATGTGTTTTAACTTAGGACGAGGCTGGTTGAGGTTTGAGGCTGGTTGAGGTTTCAGTTGCAGAATCTTCTGGTTCATTGAGTATGAGAACAAGTACAAATGTTAAAACATATAGTTTCTCCATCACGTTTTCCCTTTTCACTAAAAGTAGAGAAAGAGTAGCATATAACCAGAGCCATGATTACAGATCTCAATTACATGAAATCATTTTCAGAATAAAAGTGATGTGGCCTTCAAAAAGATTTTGCTAGTGTTTTTCACTCTATGTCGCCAGGAATCTGTTTATAGTGAACAGTATTTGTATTGAGAAAATAAAATGTTAAGAGGGAGACATGTGTTTAAAAATCAGCGATTGTGCAAGGTAGTTTGCATTTTTGCCCAGATTACTTAGACTAATCGCCACAGGAATGTTGCTTTTTATAGTAATATAAGTAGGCAAAAAGCATCTGGGGGCATTTTCATGAAGGCTATCCAAATGAAAAGTGGACCTTTCCCATAGGAGGTGTAGCTTCTTTCCCTTCTTCGTTGAATTCTTCATTTGGACTCGGGCAGGCTGTTGTTGGTGGTGTTTCACATGGTCTGGTGCTTACGGGCCTGGCAGGCTTGTGTCTGAGCTCAGCTCCTCTGTGCCTCCACCCCCGGCCCCATGACATGAATGCCACTTCCCTGCCACCAGGTGACTCCTGGGGATGTGTCTAAAGCTTGCACTTACCTAGACTTTAATGAATCTGACAGAAGCCCATTAAACTGTTACAGGTGAAATAATCGAGCTCTTGGCTATGTTTCATGGATTATTATTTGGAAGGAGTGATGCTAAAGCTGAAACTCCAGTACTTTGGCCACCTCATGCGAAGAGTTGACTCATTGGAAACGACTCTGATGCTGGGAGGGATTGGGGGCAGGAGGAGAAGACAGAGGATGAGATGGCTGGATGGCATCACTGACTCGATGGACATGAGTCTGAGTGAACTCCAGGAGTTGGTGATGGACAGGGAAGCCTGGCGTGCTGCAATTCATGGGGTTGCAAAGAGTCGGACACAACTAAGCGACTGAACAGAACTGAACTGATACTGAAAGAAAATAATGAAAACAAATGTTTCTTTTCTGTAAACCTAAAAAAAAAATTGAGGTTAGTAATGTAATGGAGAGTCCTCTGATGATTGTTGTTACTTGTCTTTGTAATAAGATGTTTAGAGCATGTGGCAAACAAAGAGGCCTGTCCCACTGAAAAAATCCCCATCTTCCCCGCCCTCTTCTGTGTTTTGAATATGAACTAGGCCAGGCTTTCTTTAATGGTCTCCCACCTCCTTTCTTCTTTCTGTTTTGACCATAAAAAGCTGAATTTCTACTACTCCATCACGTTTTCCCTTTTCACTAAAAGTAGAGAAAGAGTAGCATATAACCAGAGCCATGATTACAGATCTCAATTACATGAAATCATTTTCAGAATAAAAGTGATGTGGCCTTCAAAAAGATTTTGCTAGTGTTTTTCACTCTATGTCGCCAGGAATCTGTTTATAGTGAACAGTATTTGTATTGAGAAAATAAAATGTTAAGAGGGAGACATGTGTTTAAAAATCAGCGATTGTGCAAGGTAGTTTGCATTTTTGCCCAGATTACTTAGACTAATCGCCACAGGAATGTTGCTTTTTATAGTAATATAAGTAGGCAAAAAGCATCTGGGGGCATTTTCATGAAGGCTATCCAAATGAAAAGTGGACCTTTCCCATAGGAGGTGTAGCTTCTTTCCCTTCTTCGTTGAATTCTTCATTTGGACTCGGGCAGGCTGTTGTTGGTGGTGTTTCACATGGTCTGGTGCTTACGGGCCTGGCAGGCTTGTGTCTGAGCTCAGCTCCTCTGTGCCTCCACCCCCGGCCCCATGACATGAATGCCACTTCCCTGCCACCAGGTGACTCCTGGGGATGTGTCTAAAGCTTGCACTTACCTAGACTTTAATGAATCTGACAGAAGCCCATTAAACTGTTACAGGTGAAATAATCGAGCTCTTGGCTATGTTTCATGGATTATTATTTGGAAGGAGTGATGCTAAAGCTGAAACTCCAGTACTTTGGCCACCTCATGCGAAGAGTTGACTCATTGGAAACGACTCTGATGCTGGGAGGGATTGGGGGCAGGAGGAGAAGACAGAGGATGAGATGGCTGGATGGCATCACTGACTCGATGGACATGAGTCTGAGTGAACTCCAGGAGTTGGTGATGGACAGGGAAGCCTGGCGTGCTGCAATTCATGGGGTTGCAAAGAGTCGGACACAACTAAGCGACTGAACAGAACTGAACTGATACTGAAAGAAAATAATGAAAACAAATGTTTCTTTTCTGTAAACCTAAAAAAAAAATTGAGGTTAGTAATGTAATGGAGAGTCCTCTGATGATTGTTGTTACTTGTCTTTGTAATAAGATGTTTAGAGCATGTGGCAAACAAAGAGGCCTGTCCCACTGAAAAAATCCCCATCTTCCCCGCCCTCTTCTGTGTTTTGAATATGAACTAGGCCAGGCTTTCTTTAATGGTCTCCCACCTCCTTTCTTCTTTCTGTTTTGACCATAAAAAGCTGAATTTCTACTAACCTTTGTTTTAGAAACCAGTTTTAGGTCACTTTGAGTTAGAGTTTTGATCCATTCTGCAAATATTTACTGACTCTTCACTGCAGATGGTGACTGCAGCCATGAAATTAAAAGATGCTTACTCCTTGGAAGAAAAGTTATGACCAACCTAGATAGCATATTCAAAAGCAGAGACATTACTTTGCTGACTAAGGTCAAGGCTATGGTTTTTCCTGTGGTCATGTATGGATGTGAGAGTTGGACTGTGAAGAAGGCTGAGCGCCGAAGAATTGATGCTTTTGAACTGCGGTGTTGGGAGAAGACTCTTGAGAGTCCCTTGGACTGCAGGGAGATCCAACCAGTCCATTCTGAAGGAGATCAACCCTGGGATTTCTTTGGAAGGAATGATGCTAAAGCTGAAACTCCAGTACTTTGGCCACCTCATGCAAAGAGTTGACTCATTGGAAAAGACTTCGATGCTGGTAAGGATGGGGGCAGGAGGAGAAGGGGACGACCAAGGATGAGATGACTGGATGGCATCACCGAGTCAATGGACGCGAGTCTGAGTGAACTCCGGGGGTTGGTGATGGACAGGGAGGCCTGGCGTGCTGCGATTCATGGGGTCGCAAAGAGTCGGACATGACTGAGCAACTGAACTGAACTGAACTGGGCACTTAGCCCTGTGCTTAAGGTGGGGAATTGATCTAGATGTCGGTTCTGTCTCCTACCTGCAGGAGGCTTGTGGTTTGTTTGTGGAAAAGATAGGTTCATGAATATTTTCATTTACATAAAACGTGATAAGTAGGATAGACAGGTGGAAACAACAGAAGTTCAGGTGAAAAGAGTTGGATTCCTGGCTCAGGGTGGTGGTGGGTGAGCCAGGGGAGGAGGCGTGAGGGGAGCTCATGGAGCTGGCTCCAGGACGAGCCAGGCTGTGTGTGCCTGTGCCCAATGTGGGTTTGACATGCTGAGTCCTGGGTGGACCCAGAACGGAAGCCCCAGCGGTGGGAGGCAGCTACTTTGGTAGGGCCCCTGAGTGAGGCACAGCCTTCTCTACCTCAGCCCGCTGGGGCCAGGCCCCGGGCTCCGGAAGGGTTGTGGAGGAAGGAGCATGGTGGGCTGAGTCGTGTGTGTCAGTGACTTTGCCTTCAGGACAGAGCTCTCAGGCGGTCAAGGGCCTGGCAGACCTGGGTGTGACTCTGGGCTCAGCCATGCCCGAGTGCTCGTAAGCACATCACTGGCCCTTTCTGTTTGCTCTTCTGCAGAATGGAGGGTAATAATCCTGTCTCTTGGGGTGGAATGTGGTTGTCCGTATTAGCTGCGCGAATTAGGGTCCATTAAGCATCTGCCTCAGAACCCGGAGTGCTCCTGCGCTGGGTGCCCCTCAGCTGCTGGCTGTCGTCACAGAGCATGTAGCTGTGAGCTGGCAGTTGGCAGAAAAGGAGTGCCGCGTCTGGTGAAGGGACAGTAGCTTTGGGAGCACTTGGGGGCCTTGGCCCGGAGGTGGAGAGTGAGTAGGGGTGGGGCTCCTGGTGAGGAGTGGGAGAAGGAGCAGAGAGGGGCAGGGGTACCAGGTCAGGGAGGCGGGGGGCGGGGGAGTTCCTCGTCCCATGCCCCAGGCCAGGGGGAGGCCTCGGGACCTGCAGAGGAAGTCGGAAGCGTCCAATTCAGAGAGATCAGGCAGGCTGAGAACTGAAGCAGGGCGTTGAGTTTGGTTGTCAGAGAAGATGCCCCCCAGCCCTCGGGGAAATCACAAGAGGCAGCAGCCAGGTGACTGGCTGGCACCAAGAGCGTCACGGGGGCAGGGAAGGTTTTGTTGGATAGAAGAGTATCAGTAGATTCTGGGGTTAAAGGCTGGATTTCCAAAACAAAGACAGTATGGCTTTTAAATTGGTTCGAAGCAAAATAACGTGGAGACTGTGGTTCCAAGGGCACCGGGCTGACCGTGAGAACCGCCCCCTAGGGTTGGGTGCTTGGCCTTCGAGGCCCTGTGTGGCGGCAGCGATGGTCTGACCTGTCAGTGGTGCATGGATGGAGTGTAAGATTGCTGTGTAATGGCAGATGCACACTGGTGGACTCGTTACCATTAACATAGTAAGCTACAGTAGATGCTTACTGAGCACTTCCTCAGGGGCAGCAGTGCTGCTCACACAGGCTTTGCTTGAGTTGCGAGTTGGCACCTCCTGCCAGCTCTGTGAGAGGTGAACACTGTTCCTGAGTTGTTGAGGAGGGGCCGCTAGCGTCGGGCATCGTGTCTGATGAGTCGGAGGGTCTGGGCCGCAGGCTGGACGTGGGGGAAGGCTGGTAGGAGCTGAGTGAGGCGGCCTTTCAGGCAGGGTGGGTGGGGCCGGGATCACAGAGGCGCAGGCAGAGGCTCTGCAGGGCAGAGCCAGTCTGACTTGCTCTCAGGGACAGGAGAGAGGGCTGGTGAGAACGCTGAGAAAGGTCTTGAGTGGCAGGGGTTTTACGGGAGCACGAGAAAGCCAGCACGTCTTCAGAGGTGCTTTGCGGTCGGGGAGACCACCAGCATCTGGAGAACTTTCCTGTGGAATTTTAGGAGCTGTCTCCCACTGCTCGCTTGACTGGATTTGGTCCTACTGGAGAAAAGGGGCTGGATGAGCGCACATTCGTTGGAAGGACTGATGTTGAAGCTGAAACTCCAGTACTTTAGCCACCTGATGCGAAGAACCGACTCATTGGAAAAGACCCTGATGCTGGGAAAGATTGAAGACAGGAGGAGAAGGGGACGACAGGATGAGATGGTTCGATGGCATCACTGACTCAATGGACATGAGTTTGGGTGGACTCTGGGAGTTGGTGATGGACAGGGAGGCCTGGCGTGCTGCGGTCCATGGGGTTGCAAAGAGTCGAACACGATGGAGTGACTAAATTGAAATTCGCATTAGATGGGGAGGCCGACCTTGACCGAGCCCCGGGGCGCCCCCTGGTGGAGCCGAGAAGGTAACACAGGCAGAAAGGCTGTATTTGGACGCCTGCTGCTGGTGGGATTTGCTGCCAGAAGTGGAGCCCAGAGCAGCAGGAGGTGGGGAGTCTTGCTGTCTTCTCCTTCCTGTTGTGATGAAGTCCCAGCTCTGGGAGGAGGGGAGACCCAAAGGCAGGAGAGACAGGGAACAGCGGAAGTAGAGCCACGTGGAGCTTGAGGAGTATGGGCCGTGGATGACCCTGAACTGAAGAGGGCCTGACTCAGGCCTTTTTAGAATTTTCTGAAAATCAGACACGTCATTTAAAACAGTGCTTCTCCAGCGACCTGTAGCAAAAGGCTGTTTTCGCTGCTGTTTGAAGGTTGTGAACTGTTTATATCTTGTAAAATACAATAAAAATGAACTGGAAAAGATAAATGAAGGAAACAGGGACACAGGGAGCACACACCCAATTTGTCTGTTGTCAGAGTCAACAGAGACACAGTTGACTCTTTGAAATTGCTAAACACAAAGTTTCTAAGTGTTTGCTTTTAATTTTTGAAGTCCGCGTGACTTGGACTTAGGCAGGCTCAGGACAAACAAACACAGGCTTGCGGCTGACCGTGGCTCTCATGGAGCAGGCAGGCTGCAGGCAGGGCCTCATGGGGCTGGCGGCGGGGGGGACCGCTCTTTCCAGAGCGCCCAGCCCGGTGCTGGCACACGCTGCACACTCGGCAAATACGCACTTGTTAAACAGTTCCCTCAAGAGACAGTCTTTATACGCAGAATAAAATTCAATGAGTATGATAGCAAGTCTCCCCAAATAATTGAAATTTGTTCATCTGGTAGGCAGAATTCTGTAGCAAAGTATGCTTTACCTTGTTTTACAATTTTTGAAAACCACATCTTTGTAGAGTAAAAAAAAAAAACTTGACTGGATTTGGTCCTACTGGAGAAAAGGGGCTGGATGAGCGCACATTCGTTGGAAGGACTGATGTTGAAGCTGAAACTCCAGTACTTTAGCCACCTGATGCGAAGAACCGACTCATTGGAAAAGACCCTGATGCTGGGAAAGATTGAAGACAGGAGGAGAAGGGGACGACAGGATGAGATGGTTCGATGGCATCACTGACTCAATGGACATGAGTTTGGGTGGACTCTGGGAGTTGGTGATGGACAGGGAGGCCTGGCGTGCTGCGGTCCATGGGGTTGCAAAGAGTCGAACACGATGGAGTGACTAAATTGAAATTCGCATTAGATGGGGAGGCCGACCTTGACCGAGCCCCGGGGCGCCCCCTGGTGGAGCCGAGAAGGTAACACAGGCAGAAAGGCTGTATTTGGACGCCTGCTGCTGGTGGGATTTGCTGCCAGAAGTGGAGCCCAGAGCAGCAGGAGGTGGGGAGTCTTGCTGTCTTCTCCTTCCTGTTGTGATGAAGTCCCAGCTCTGGGAGGAGGGGAGACCCAAAGGCAGGAGAGACAGGGAACAGCGGAAGTAGAGCCACGTGGAGCTTGAGGAGTATGGGCCGTGGATGACCCTGAACTGAAGAGGGCCTGACTCAGGCCTTTTTAGAATTTTCTGAAAATCAGACACGTCATTTAAAACAGTGCTTCTCCAGCGACCTGTAGCAAAAGGCTGTTTTCGCTGCTGTTTGAAGGTTGTGAACTGTTTATATCTTGTAAAATACAATAAAAATGAACTGGAAAAGATAAATGAAGGAAACAGGGACACAGGGAGCACACACCCAATTTGTCTGTTGTCAGAGTCAACAGAGACACAGTTGACTCTTTGAAATTGCTAAACACAAAGTTTCTAAGTGTTTGCTTTTAATTTTTGAAGTCCGCGTGACTTGGACTTAGGCAGGCTCAGGACAAACAAACACAGGCTTGCGGCTGACCGTGGCTCTCATGGAGCAGGCAGGCTGCAGGCAGGGCCTCATGGGGCTGGCGGCGGGGGGGACCGCTCTTTCCAGAGCGCCCAGCCCGGTGCTGGCACACGCTGCACACTCGGCAAATACGCACTTGTTAAACAGTTCCCTCAAGAGACAGTCTTTATACGCAGAATAAAATTCAATGAGTATGATAGCAAGTCTCCCCAAATAATTGAAATTTGTTCATCTGGTAGGCAGAATTCTGTAGCAAAGTATGCTTTACCTTGTTTTACAATTTTTGAAAACCACATCTTTGTAGAGTAAAAAAAAAAAATGCAGTTACTAGAAAGCCAGTTTGTTTCTGAGTTGAGCACCCCTATGGACGCGACTCTGAGTGAACTCCGGGAGTTGGTGATGGACAGGGAGGCCTGGCGTGCTGCGAATCATGGAGTCGCAAAGAGTCGGACACGACTAAGCGACTGAGCTGAACTGAACTGAACCTCAGGCAGCATCATCTTTTGGTTCCAGGTCGTTTCGGCAGCCAAGGTGTGTGGAGTAGCCAGCGAGTCCCCGTCAGTGAAGAGGCTCCGCCTGCTCGTCGCCGATAAAGACTTTTCTTTTAAGGCCGGCCAGTGGTAAGTGGCTCTTCTGTGTTGTCCAGGCACCATCAGACACCAGAGCTTCTTTTTTCTTCTCGGAAGGACTTCTGTGACTGCTGTTTCCTCCGGGGAAGAGGAATTCTAGGGTGTCTCCCTTCAGCCTGAGCCTCTTCCTGGCATGGAGAACCTGATTCCTTTCTTAGCCTCAGGGCCCACCTTGGTTCTGAGCCTCGGAGCCTCTCAGCCGCAGATGAACGTTGCTGCCTTGAGTTTCCAGAGGGAGACATAGCAGCGAGTCGTAGTCCGGACCCGACAACTCTTGACAGTTGATTCTGCTCTGCAGGCCTGGCTGCCAAGAGAATGCACTGCAGTCGTCTCCTCTGCTTCACTTATGTGTTGCTGGGGGTGGATACATTTCTAAAAAATCAGCCTTTATGTCAAACGCCTAGTAAACGCAGAAGTCTGAAACTGGTTATGGCAACCAGTCTTGTCACAGAGGTGCCCACCCTCTCTCCTGAATTCTGCAATCTTCACACCTTGTCTGGGTTGAGTTGAAATAGCTTTTGCTGAATGTGTTAGCAGGACCCTCTCCCGCCATTGGACCCAGCCCGCATCATGCTCATGGCCGAGGGTTGGTCAGTATGCTGACGGGGGAGGAGCCCAGCTGTCCCAGTGTTCCTGCAAAGGGCCTCACTGACCGGCTGTGGAAGTTGGATAGTAAAGAACGCAACCCGTATTTCCTTAGGAAAGGTGTGTTTGGGTGTCTGTTTCCTTTATTTAAATCCAGCTTTCATTTCTAAATGAGTTTCTGGCATGTCAATCTTGGTCGTCTTTCTTAGGAGCCACTTGACTAATTTTGGCAGTCCATCTGGAAATGTGGTTTTGTTAGGAGGAGGATGTGTGATAATAGCAAGAGTTAGCAGGCTTGTGTTAATAGTTTGCTTTGAATTTAGAACCAGAAAACAAGATGCTGATTGCAATAATTTGCGCTTGTGAAGCAATTTACTGCAATCTTTGCACATGTTCAGTGATACATATTAAGTGCATTTGGGCTGTTTTGAGGGGGGGTTGGCAACGTTTTTATCCTTCAAAACTAGTTTAACAGTTACTGCGTTGAAAAGTGCAAGCTTCAGTTATGAGGATCTGCCTTTCCACGCTTCCCTCGGGGAGGCGTTTGTGTCCCGTGCACACCGTCATCTGGGTGCCTCCCGCTTGGAATGGTGCCGACTCTGACCTCAGTGTCCCGATTAGAGAAAGCTGTGCCTTGGTTATCCTGCTGCTCCCGCCATGTGCATGCAAGTATGGTAAGAAAATGTCATCATTTCCTAGCGATATGCACAGAAATCAGGTCTCCCCGTGAGCCTCAGCGGAAGACTCCTCAGGGTGGCGCTGCGCTCGCCACGTCACTGGATGGCTCTGGTAGTCCTGTCCACATGGGCGCTGGCTCAGTGCGTGCCAGAAAGAGGGCGGCAGGGCGGGGTCGGCTCCCGCTGGCCCGTGTTTCCCTGCCAGGCGAGTCGGTCCCTTGTCCCTGGAGCCCTTGTCCCTGGCGCCGACTGTCTTCTTGAGAAGGCTGCTGCCTTAACACCGCCTCTCCGCATGGCTCTGGACGCTGTGAGCCCTTTGGCCGTGTGACTTGGTGGCTATCCAGGGGGTGGGCACTGCTCCGTTGGCACCGTCGCTGGGGTGGCTCACTCACAGGCTCTCTTAGATGGCTGGCTCGCCCATCACCCCATGTGGCACTCGGGGAGAGAGGAGGGGGCTGCCGCGCGCTCACGGGGTTGGGGTGGCCGGAGAGAGAGCTGCTGGGGCCGGGGGAGGGCGCCCGCTGGGCCGCAACCCCTCGTCCCTGGCCCTGGGCCGGTGGCCCCCGCCGACACCCGCCACGCTCCGCCGGGAGGCGCAGAGCCACCTCTGAGTGTGCGAGTGCACGCTCCGCGGCCTAGGCCCTGACCCTCGGGTGGACGCTCCAGCCTACACAAGGGCTGGTCTTCCGAGGCTATTGGCTGCTGGGGCTCCTGTACTGGCAGACAGCTCTCAGACCTCACGCCATCCCATCCAGAGAGAAAGGGAGAACTCCTTCAGACTTGTTTCCTGCCCAAGCAGGGCTGAACCTTCCAGGCTTCTCCCACCAGGAGCTCACGGCTTAGCACACAGCTCCCTGGGAAGTCCTGCTCTGGACCTTGCTTGGAGCTCCCCGGACTGAGGGGGGAAGGATGGAGCTGGGCATGGACCCAACAGTCTCCCCTCGCCCGTGAGTGCCCGGGGCTGCCAGGTTCAGTGTACCCAGGGTGTCGTTGCTGTGGGTGGGTCCATCCTGTAGTCTGTGTCACGAGTCCCAGTCTGCTGCTCTGCCCTTCTGCCTACCGATCTGCCTCCCACCTGCCTCTCTGCCCTCCACCTGCTGCTCTGCCTCCCACCTGCCTCTCTGCCTCCCACCTGCCTCTCTGCCCTCCCACCTGCCTCTCTGCCTTCCACCTGCTTCTCTGCCTCCCACCTGCCTCTCTGCCCTCCCACCTGCCTCTCTGCCTTCCACCTGCTTCTCTGCCTCCCAAATGCCTCTCTGCCCTCCACCTGCTTCTCTGCCTCCCACCTGCCTCTCTGCCCTCCCACCTGCCTCTCTGCCTTCCACCTGCTTCTCTGCCTCCCACCTGCCTCTCTGCCCTCCCACCTGCCTCTGTGCCCTCCACCTGCTTCTCTGCAAGGTGGGCGGCTTCCTTTTTGCTCTGGGTTTCAGTTTGCATGTCCTTGAAGAGAAAAGAGTAACACTTTGGTATTGTAGGATATGGCAGGCATTTGACACAGCGCCTGATGTTTATCTGTTTGTTTTGGTGTCTGTTGTAGCCAGTGCTTTGCTCAGGCCATCAGAGAGCATGCGCGCGGGTGAGGTCCTCTGTGAGGAGTGCCTGTGGGGTCCTGGGCACAGACTGAGCCCCTCGACAGCCTCCTGTGCACCGAGGCTGCTGTGGGAAGAGCAGCCGGCCTGCGAGGAGTGGGCAGGTGTGCACCGCCGGTGCCCACTGCACACCCGGGCTGTGTGCAGAACACACCGGGGAGCAGGCGACGCATTTCTAAGTGGGGCAAGCTGTGTCTCTGACTTCACATGAGATAACAGGATTTCGTGCTTGAAAGTGCTCAGGGTAAGGAGGTAAGGAGCCAGGTAAGAGCACTAGGACTCCCCGCCGCCTGCCAGCAGGGCAGCTGCACTGCGAACGTAGGCGCAGCGGTGCCGCAGCCCCGACTCAGGCCCACGTGGAGGCGGCGGCGCGCTCCTGGGAGTCTCTGTGCAGATGGTGTCCTCCTCCTCGGCCTGTCTGATGAGCGCTGTCTTTCAGGACTCCTCTGTGAAGTCTTTCCTGATTCCTCCATCCCTGGTGGAATTAACTCCTTTCTTTTTCCTCCCCTCTCCTCCCCTCCGAATGTCCCACCCACCCCTTAGCAGATTTTTTTAAAAATAAAATGCGGTAGCTTTCTTAGTATTTCCCTGATAACATCAGGATCACATGTTGGAGCTACACAGGAGTCTGTGCCAAGCACAAGCGCTTCCAGACGCATCTCAGGTGTGGCCGCCTTCTCTCTCCATAGCGGATTCTTTCATGCTGGTGCCCAGTCGTGTCTGACTCCCTTCGACTCTCTGAACTGTGGCGTCCCTGGCTCCCCTGTCCATGGCATTCTCCGGGCAAGAATACTGGAGTGGGTTGCCATTTCCTCCTCCAGGGGATCTCCCTGACCCAGGGATTGGGTCAGACCCAAGGGGTCTTCTGTGTCCCCTTTATTTCAGGCAGATTCTTTGCATGCTGAGTCATCAGTTAATCTTCCTCCCATGAGGGAGGTTTGTGAGGGCGGGAACCAAGACAGACTCGCGTCTTTACCGCCAGCAGCAGCCTCCGCGCCTGTACATGGCCGGCAGACGGGCTGTCTGTCGTGTGTGCTGAGTCGGGCGGCTGAGGGTGGGGATCTCAGGGTGACGAGGGGTCCCTTGCTGCGGCCCGTGTGCCTGCTGCGTGCTGGGCCCTGGGGCGGAACGGGGCTGCCTGTGCCACCGGAGGCGCGGACGCTCGTGTTTCACTGCAACGAGGCCCTTTCCCTCTGCTCTTCACGGACTCGCTGTGAAGGACGGCATTTTTAACAGGGTGTGTGTGAGTGTGTGTGTGTGTGTCTAAAACTTACTCTTTCTTGGAAAGATGTTTTACTAAATATGTATTGTGATACTTTCTTAAGCCTATTCAGATGAGGTTCTTCTGTAGCATTTCATGAAGGAGTCCTTTTCCCTAAAGGTGGAGGGTTTCCAGAGTTACTGGAGAAGAGGGATTCCCCCTCAGGTACTGGAGAAAAAGGTCTCTATCAACATCAAGCAGCAGAGGGTGCTATAGTTCAGGAAATGAAGCAGCAAAAATAGCTCAGAGATTAATTTTTTTTAAACACAGATGCTGTGGAAATGCCATTCACCTCTTCGCTGAAAGCATGTAGCAGCGGTGTTAGTAAGTGTTAACTATCGTCTTTTAAAATGTGTATCTTGTCTGAAATAGAAGGGAAATCATTCATGGGAAAGAAGGAAGTAAATACAGGCAGAAATAACCTTTTCTGGAGCACTTCCTGCCCAGGACTTGTTTTCTAAGACTAAAAAAAGGCCAGAGTCGAGAAGAGAACAGCTTCTAAGGCCATAGACCAGATCAGGAGAGGACATCAGTGCTGCTTTCTCCCGGGGCGGGGGATGAGGCTGCCGCCTTTCCTAGCTCTCACTGTCTGTCCTTCGCTGGCTGAGGAGCAGTTCCAGTGGACGCGTGTGTTTCCTGGGCGTGGGGGTGGGGCTTCCTGTGGCCTCGGTTGGTGGGAAATTCCTCTTTCCTTGGCATGTGGCTAGATTCATTGCATCTCCTGGAACCCTCACCCAAAAAAAGTCTGTGGCGCGCAGTTATTGATGGCTTGAGACTCACAAGAGTTCTCCACTCCAGGAGAGTGCTTAGAAGTGAAGAAGACAATGTGAGACTGTCAGAATTTAGGAGGCTACATCAGCCTGTTCAGTGTTAGCAAGAGAGTTTTTGTTGATTCTTTTTCACATTTAGGAAACTCTTTTATCAAGATAAACGTATCATAAAATTCACCATTTAAAAGGTACAGTTCAGTGATTTCCAGTATATTCACAGAATTGAATTCACAGTATATTCTAGAATTGTACGGTGATCAGCCAGTCAACTTTCAGCACATTCTCATGATCCCAGAAAGAAACTGCCCTGAATGTCATTCACTCGCCATCCTCACCCGTAGGCACCCACTCTTCTAAGTTCTGTCCTTTATGGCTTTTCTTATCCTGGACATTTTGGGCCAGTGGGCTTCTGTAGTATGTGGTCTTTTTTTGTGACTAGTTTCCTTCACTTCGGTCAGTTCTTTGACTTCCCTGGTGGCTCAGACAGTAAAGCCTCTCTGTCTACAATGTGGGAGACCCGGATTCAGTTCGTGGGTCGGGACGATCTCCTGGAGAAGGAAATGGCACCCCACTCCAGTACTCTTGCCTGGAAAATGCCATGGGCACAGGAGCCTGGCAGGCTGCAGCCCGTGGGGTCGCAAAGAGTCGGACACGGCTGAGCGACATCACTTCTTTGACTTAACGCAGTTTCGCTGCTTGTCTGTGTGTGGTGTGTTTCAGTACTTCATTCCATCCCGTGAACGTGCCGCCTTTGTTTACGTGTTCATCAGTTGGAGAACATTTAGCTTGTTTTGGAACTTTTAGGTTGTTATCAGTAATGCTGCTGTGAACATTCGTGTGCATATTTTTAAGTGGATATATATTTTCTTTTTTCTTGAGTATATACCTCAGAGTAGAAGTGCTGGTCACATCTTAACATTTTCAGGCACTGCCAAATTGTTTAAAGTAGCAAGGCCATGTTACATTCCCATCAGCAATGTATAAAGGTTCCAGTTTCTCCAGATCCTCACTGACACTAGCCATTGTCTTTTTGATCAGCCATCCGTCCGGGTGAGTGTGAAGTACTGGCTCATTGTGATTTTAATTTGCATTTCCCTAATGACAAATGATGTTGAGCGATTTTTTCATGTACGTATCATCCATTCATGTATCTTCTTTGGAGAAATGTTTGTACAAGTCATTTGCCCACTTTTGAAATGTGATTGCATTTATTTCTTTCTTTGTCTGTGCTGGGTCTTTGTTGCTGTGTGGACTTCTCTCTAGTTTTGGGGAGCAGGAGCTCCCTGTTCTGGTGCATGCGTTTCTCATTGGTGAGGCTTCTCTGGTTGTGGAGCGCAGGCTCCAGGCTGTGTGGCTCAGGAGCTGTGGCTCCCAGGCCCTAGAGCACGGGCCCAAAGTCGTGACACGCAGGCTTAGCTGCTCCTTTCCCAGACTGGCATCTCCTGCACTGGCAGGCAGGTCCTTTTCCACCGAGCCACCAGGGAAGCCCCCGTTACCCATGTTTTGAATTTTCTTTTTATTACTATATTCTGTATATAAATTACTCGTTAGATACATGATTCAGAAATATTTTCTCCCATTCCAAGGGTCCTCTTTTAACTGTCGTGATGGTGTGCACTACACATAAGTGTGTGGCACAGACGCTTCCATTTTATGCAGCCGGTGTCTCCAGTTTCTCTTTGACCTTTGTGTTTTAGTGTCATTTCTAAGTAACTGGCCGTGAAGAGTCACTCCTGTGTAAGTCTGGGTTTATAATTTTAATGTTTATACTTAGGTCGTGATCTAATCAGAGTTAATGTTTGTATATGGTATGAGATAGGAGTCCAGGTTTATTTTCCAGGTACTATTCGCTTGTCCTAGCACTTTTTTTTTAATTGAAGTATAGTTGATTTTCAGTGTTTCAGTTGTATGTGGGTGTATGTGTTTATTCTTTTTCAGATTCTTTTTCCTTTATAGATTATTAGAAAGCCATCGCCACTTACTGAAGACTCTTCTTCTGCATTAGATTGTGCTGGTAGCCTTGTTGGAAATCAGTCGACCGTAAAACTAAGTTTAGCTTTTGATTCTCGGTCTTTTGCCTTTGATGCCTGCCTGTCCTGACACCAGCACCACAGTGTCGCCATTGCTGTGACTTGAAACAATTTTCAAACCAGAAGGTGTGAATCCTCCAAATTTACTCTTCTTTTCAAAGATTATTTTGATGATTCTAGGCTCCTTGAATTTCGTATCAGTTTTATGATCAACTTATCAAAGAAACCAGCTAGGGTTTGATAGGCATCGTATTAAATCTGTAGATCAGTTTGGGAACTGTTGCCATCTTAATAATATTGTCTTCCAGTCCATGAGTATGAGAAGCCTTTCTGCTTATTTACATCTCTTTGATTTTTTTCAAGAATGTAGTTTTTAGTGTATAAGTCTTACA
This sequence comes from Litocranius walleri, assembly GCA_006410535.1. Classification (NCBI taxonomy): domain Eukaryota; kingdom Metazoa; phylum Chordata; class Mammalia; order Artiodactyla; family Bovidae; genus Litocranius; species Litocranius walleri. The sequence continues at coordinate 433,251 of SJYG01000616.1, forward strand.
CTTTTGTGAAGTTTATTCCCAATTATTTTATTACTTTATTATAAATAGGACTTTTTCTTAGTTTCACATTTAAATTGTTCATTGCTAGTGGGCAGAAGTACAGTTGGTTTTTATTATTAATTTTATATTCTGCAGCTTTATTTGAAGTTGTTTATTAGTTCTCATATATTTATAGTAAATTCATTAGGATTTTCTGTATATAATGTTATGCCACCTGCACCTTCTTTCTCCTCAATCTGGATGCCTCTTATTTCATTTTCTTGCTTAATTGCCTTGGCTAGAATGTCTGGTACAGTGTTGAGTAGAATTGGTCACAGCAGACATCTTTGTCTTGTTTCCCTTCTCAGGTGGGGAATTTTCAGCCTTTAGGGGTTAAATATGATTAGATATTTTGTAGTTGTCTTTATCAGGCTGAGGAAATTACCATTTATTCCTGGTTTGTTGAGTATATTTATCATGTACGGGTGTTGAATTTTGTCAAATGCCATTTTTGCATCTGAGATGCTCACATGGATGTTGTCCTTTATTGTGTTAAGTCGTTTAAGTCATTGAAGGTTTTCATATGTTGAACCAATATCCTCAGAATTTTGCATCTGTATTCATAAGGCATGTTGATCTGTAGTTTAGTGACATCTTTGTCTGGCTTTAGTATTAGAAGAATACTGACATGGTAGAGTGAAGTGGAAAGTGTTTTTTTCTGTTTTGGGGGGAAGTATTTGTGAAAGATAAGCATTAATTCTCCTTTAAATGTTTAACAGAGTTCACCTCTGCTGCCATCTGGACTTACCCTTGTGGGAAAATTTTAAATTATACTAATTCAGTCCATTTATTATGGATCTGTTCAGATTTTCTGTTTCTTCTAGAGTCCAGTTTGGTAGTTTGTGTTTTTCTAGGAATGCATCCGTTTCATCTGAGTTAGCCAGTTTCTTATCTTACAGTTATTCATAGAATTCCTTTATAATTTTTTTTGTGTGTGTGAAGTTGATAATAATGTCCCATCTTTCATTCTTGATTTTAGTAATTATATTTTTTCTCCTTTTTTCTTAGTCATTCTAGCTAAAATTTTGTCAGTTGTGTTTACCTTGCACTTTAAAAATTTCATTAACGATAGTCAATTTATTTGCCTTTTTCCTTTTAGGGTTGATTTTTTTATCCCAGGAGTCTCTGTGGTTGGTGGGTTCTCAATATGCTCGAGCCCTAGGCTGCTGGAACAAGAGAGAATGATAGAGCTGGCAGTGAAACATACAAGCCACCCTCCTGCTCTCTGGATTCACAATCAGGTGAGCAAACCTCTGTTTAAGCTTGGAGATCTGGGCTCTCTGCCTCGCAAAATTGAGCTCATTTAATCCACCTAAGGAACCTAGGCTTGGGTGCAAAGGGTACACGCTCACAGAGAGCTCCCTTCTGTCCAGAATTCAGATTCCAGAAGGGGTACAGGAGCAGCATATTTGTTTACTTTTTACTTTTCGGCCGTGCCACCTGGCGTGTGGGGTCCCAGCTCCCCAGCCAGGGACAGAACCTGCACCCCACACAGTGGAGGGTGGGGTCCTAACCCGGGGCCACCAAGGAGGTCCCCAAGGAGCAGAGTCGTGTTGATGCACTAAAGGAAGATGCAGAGATACCCTGGGGTCGGGAGACTCCTGGGTCACCAAGCAGTATTCAGTGGGAAATGGGCCCTCTGGGTGTCTTGTCAGTGGTCATTCTATTAATCAGATTATTTTGTCCTCAGTGTCCTAAGTGAAGGGAATTAAGCTACCGTTCTCTCATTATTTGGGGGTGGGGGGGGCACAATCTCTGATTACACACTTTTCCTGCCCAGACCTGAGCTCTGCTAACCCCATGGTGCGGTCGCCTCTCTATTTCAGTCTCTGGAAAGCTCTTAACGGGCAAGTCTGAGACGGAGTCCACGTCTGCTGCTGATAACTCGTGGGCCACCATGGGGCTCAGCACAGCCCTCTGCTGCTCCTCGCTACCTTCTAGAGCTCTGGTCATAGAGAGTGAGCTCAGGGAAGACTTGTCTTCTTGATTTTCATCCTTGTCTTTTTTTTTACTGCCATCCCCTTCATTTCTAGAGTGTGCCTTCTTTACTTACCAATAATCTCCACCCCATCCCAGGCACTTTCTTCTCCTCTTCACCAGAAAGGAGAATGGGTGTGTGCCTGCTCAGTCCTTAAATCTTGTCTGACTCTCTGCGACCCCATGGGCTGTAGCCCACCCACCAGGCTCCCCTGTCCACGGGGTTTTCTAGGCAAGAGTACTGGAGTAGGTTGCCATTTCCTCCTCCAGGGGATGTTCCTGACCCAGGGACTGAACCCGGATATCCTGCATTAGCAGGCGGATTCTTTACTACTGAGCCACCTGGGGTCACAAAACAGAGTGTGTTTGTATTGTAAATATTGTAGATACAGACAAACTGATTTTGAAATTTATATGGGAAAGAAAAGAACCTAGGATGGCAAAAGCAGTTTTGAAAAAGAAGCCTAAAGTGTGAGGAATCATATTGCTCAAATTTAAGATTAAATAAGGCTACAATAATCAATACAGTGTAGTATTGGTGAAGGAGTAGGCAACAGATCAAAGGGACAAATTAAGGCGTTCAGAAATAGACTGACACGTACAACCTTCTTTTTTTTTTAAACATACAACCTTTTGAACTTTGACAAAGGTGTTAAACTCAAGGGAGAAGCAGTGACCTTTTCAACAAACGGTGCTGAGTGGTTGTCTGTCCATATGCAAAAATAAAACAGAGAACCCTGACCTAGATCTCACACTTTATATTCAAAATTAAAATATGTTGTAGGTCTAAGGTCCAAAATGTAAAACTGTAAGGTTTAGAAGACATAGGAAATACTCTGAACAGCAGGGCAGGCAGATAGTTCTTAGACATGACACAGAAAGCAAGATCCACATGAGGAAAGATTTATATATCGAATTTAATCAAAACTAAAAATTTTTTTCTGCAAAATACACTATTAACAAAAATTTAAAAAACTAGCCACAGCCTAGGAGAAAGTGTTTGCAAATTAGATATCCAACAAAGAACTTGTATCCAGAATGTATACAAAAAGAAAAGGCAGCAAAAGGAAAACAAACCTGATTTTTAAATGGACAAAGGATTGAACACTTTCCTAAAAGGATATAAGGAAGACAAATAAGCAGTGAAATGACAGTCCACATCGTCCGTCATTAGGGAAACGCAGGTTAAAACCACACCTACCTGGTGGGCTTCGTCTGCAGGCCTATTAGAATGTCTGCGATTTAAAGTGGTGCCAGTGACGTGGAGCAGCTGGGACCCTCATGCCGCTTACAATGTCGGCAGGAATGCAAGGGCTGCAGCCGCCCTGGGAAATACCTCTGCAGTTTCATGTGGAACCAGTACATGCTTGGCTGTAACACCGAGCAGTGTGACTCCTGGGTATTCTAGAGAAACAAAAGAATTGTCCATACAGAAATCTGAACGTGAGTGCTTATCGCGGTTCTATTCATAGTCCTCAAACCTGGAAACAGTGCGAACGCCCCTCAGCAGGCGAGTGTGTTAGGAGCTGCGATGCGTTCATACGGCGCACAGGCAGACCTCGCCGTGCTACGTTCCACTGTACTACACTTCACGGATGATTGTGTTCTTGGATCACCGGAGGATGAGGCGGCTGGATGGCATCACTGACTTGATGGACACGGGCTTGGGTGGACTCCGGGAGTTGCTGATGGGCAGGGGAGGCCTGGTGTGCTGCGGTTCACGGGGTCGCTAAAAGTCAGACACGACTGAGCGACTGTACTGAACTGATAATTGACTGTTTGTGGCAACCCCGCACTGTTAGATGGTTGTTAGCAATTTTTTAGCAATAAAGGTTTTCTTTATATGAAGAAATTTTTTTATTAATATAATTTACAACACTGTATGGGTTTCAGATGTACAGCAGTGACTCAGCTATTCATCAGTGCGTGTGCGTTCTTTCTCAGACTCCTTTCCATTATAGGCTGTTATGAGGTTCTGAACAGAGTGCCCTGTGCCGTGTAGCAGGTCCTTGGCGTCTACTGTCTTAGTCACAGTAGCGCACGGATGTTAATCCCAAACGCCCCATTTCCCGCTCCCCTGCTTTCCCCTTTGGTAACCATAAGTTTGTTCTGCATGTCTGTGAGTCTGTTTCTGTTTTGTGAATACATTTTCTGTGTCATCTTTTGGACTCCGTATGTGGTGCGTGATATTTGTCTTTCTCTCTCTGACTTACCTCGCTTCCTGTGGCGCTCTCCAGGTCCACCCCTTAGCCTCACGTGGCGTAGCTCGTTCTTTCTCGAGGCTGAGCAGTGCTCTGTTGCATTTGTGCAGCGCCTCTTCTCTGTCCATTCATCTGTTGATGGACAGCCCGGTTGTGCCTGTGTCTTGGCAACTGTGAATGCTGCTGCTGTGGACATCGGCGCCTGTATCTTTCCAAGTCAGAGTTTTCTCTAGATGTGCCCAGGACCGGGGTTGCAGGGTCATATGGGAGTGCTAGTCTTAGTTTTTGAAGGGCCTTCCATACTGTTCTCCATAGTGGCTGTATCAGTTTGTATTCCCATCAACACCCTCTTTAGTATTTCTTATTTGTAGACTTTCTGATGATGGTCATTCTGGCAAGAGTGAGGTGAGGTGGTTCCGCATTGTAGTTTTTTGATTCGCATTTCTCCAGTAACCCGTGCTGTGGAGCATCTTTTCCTCTGCCTGTAGGCCATCTGTATGTCTTCTTTGGAGAAATGTCTGTTAGGTCTTCTGCCCATGTTTAAATTTTTTTTTTCCTTTTTTATATTAAGCTGTATGAGCTGTTTGTATATTTTGGAAATTAAACCCTTGTTGGTAGCAGCATTTGCAGATGTTTTCCTGTAGTCTTTTTGTTCACATTTTCCTTTGCTATGATAAGGAAAGCTCTTAGGTTTAATTAGGTCCTATTTTTTTTATTTCCATTACTCTAGGAGATAGATCCAAGAAAATATTGCTGTGATTTCTGTCAAAGAGTAGCCTATATTTTCCTCTAGTTTTATAGTATCTGGTCTTAACATTTAGGTGTTTAATCTATTTTGAGGTTTTATTTTTCTGTACGGTGTTAGCGAATGTTCTTATTTCATTCTTTTACATACAGCTGTCCAGTTTTCCCAGCACCACTTTAGTCAAGAGTCTGTCTTTTCTCCACTGTGTATTTTTGCCTCCTTTGTCATCAGTTAATTGGCCATAAGTGTGGATTTATTTCTGGGCTTACTGACCTTTTCCTTTGCTCTATCTGTCTATGCCAATACAAAACTGTTTTGATTGCTGTATCTTAGTAGTAATAGTATAAAGTATTTTAAATTAACGTATGTACCTTTTTTAAGACATAATGCTATTGCACACTCAAAAGACTAAAGTATAGTATAAGCATAACTTTTATGCTCACTGGGAAACCGAGTAATAGCTGTGCTCTGCCGCGTGGCCCAGCAATAAAGAGCCTGGCTGCCAGTGCAGGAGGCGCAGGCTCGATCCCCAGGTCGGGAAGACCCCCTGGAGAAGGGAATGGCAGCCCACTCCAGGATTCTTGCCTGGAGAATCCCACGGACAGGGGAGCCTGGCGGGCTGCAGTCCAGGGGGTCGCAGAGAGTCCAGCACGGCTGAACATGCTCTCGATTTCAGTACTTCATGGCGGCGGTCTGGAACCGAATCTGCAGTACTTCCCAGGTCTGCCTGAATTTGTTATTCAGCAGTAAAAACAGATCAGCTGTTGATGCACACAGCAGCGTAGGTGACTCTCAGGGGCGTTGTGTTGCATGAAAGAAGCCAGTCTCATTTATGCTACAGTCTGGAAGACAGGAATACAGCAAATAAACAGATCAGTGCTCGGTGGGGTAGAGCAGGGAAGGGTGGGGGCAGAAAGGGATAGCAAAGTGGAGTTTGGGGGTGCCCACAGGACTGCTCAGTGTCTTGGTTTTGGTGGTGGTTACACTTCTCTATGCTTGTGTTAAAATTCATCGAACTGTGTAACAAAAAGAAAAACGGAACTGTTACTGGAAGATAATTTTAAAAACTAAAAGATTTCTAAACCTATAGCAGCATAAAAAGTATATTCTTAGGTTTTACACGACACGTTGTGTCAGTTTAGACACATCTCCAGCTGCTTGCCTTAGCGTTTTCCATTGTAAGTGTATCTTGTCGCATTTTTTCCCTGCAACCTTCTGTGTCCTTCATTTGGTGTGGCCTTGGCTACGCATTGCTTTTTAGAGTCCCTGTGGATTTTCCCCAATTGCTATCTCCAGAATGTATCCTGAGCTGATAACACACACCCTGGGGGCGGGGTGCGGCGAGCTCTGTAAAAGGAGCTCAGCCACCCTGGCCCGCAGTGCCATGCGCCGCCTCCAGCCGCCCACGTGACCTGGACCTGGTCCTGGTCCATAGCTCCCTGCGTGGTTTCATGGCTCATTGACGTTTCAATGAAGGAACTTATTCTAAGAGGCTGTAGAAAACCTCCACATGGCATTGCTTGAATGCACATCCTAATTGTGGAGCCTGCTCCACTCTGCCCACTGGGAGTTGCAGGCAGCCTCTGTGAAGTCAGGTTTTTCTTGGAACCGTTCTCACGTGGCTGTTTTCCTCCTGAGGATTTGTCTTTATTAAGCTATTAGACTGGACAATAGAGGCACGTGAGTGTCTGGGTGGCAGCAGGCTGCTCTGCTGGGACGTGGAATAAAGTGCCATAAATGTCTTCCTTTATTGTATCTGCTTTGGCTCAAGCTCCTGGCAGGGTAAAGGGTTCTAGACAGCTATTGTGTGCTGGGCTCCAGTTGCTGTGAGAAAGTTGGTTATTTCACAAGTGGAAAATCTATACCCAAATTAGATACATTGCCGTGTAATTGGAGGTAATGTCCCTTTACGTGCTTGTGTTTTACACTCTGCAGTGCTTTGAAGTCTCATGTTCCTGCTACCTGGCTGTTTTTATTGATCAACAAAAGACAAAGATGGCTTTTGATTCTTTCCAGATGCTAGCAAATTAGGAGATGGATCTCCTGAAGACCATCTTGTCACTAAAGAGACAGTAGGCTGCTTGAGTATTCTCTTTCCCTGGGGCACATTTTCTTGCCAAATAGGGTTGAAAATACTCTGGTTTCTAAAAACAGTAACCTAAAGGCTTTGCTTATTGTCATCACTAAGCATGCTGAAGGTGACCATTGGGTAAAATGTCTTCTCTCCTATTGGCCTCTTTTACTCCTCGATTCTTACAGATAAAGAGAGAAATATATAGGCAAGCAAGAAGGGGAGGGGGGCTAGACAGGGATTAACTCCGCTGTGGTCATTATGTCGAGCCTCTGCAGATTTCTGTTTTCGAGACTGGTAAGGAAGGAGCATTTTAAAAGCACGTGGTAGCCGGTGTCGCAGTTCCTAGGTTTTAGTTATTCCTAATGGAATGTGCCCTTGCTGCTAATTTCTTCTGTCAAAAATGAAAACTCACTTACCATCTTTCATGTAAAAATCTCCTATATATTTAAAATAGTTCAGTTCAGTTGCTCAGTCATGTCCAACTTTTTGCGACCCCATGAATCGCAGCACGCCAGGCCTCCCTGTCTATCACCAACTCCCGGAGTTCACTCAGACTCACGTCCATCGAGTCGATGATGCCATCCAGCCATCTCATCCTCTGTCGTCCCCTTCTCCTGCTGCCCCCAATCCCTCCCAGCATCAGGGTCTTTTCCAATGAGTCAACTCTTCACATGAGGTGGCCAAAATATTGGTTTCAGCTTCAACATCAGTCCTTCCAAAGAACACCCAGGACTGACCTCCTTTAGGATGGACTGGTTGGATCTCCTTGCAGTCCAAGGGACTCTCAAGAGTCTTCTCCAACACCACAATTCAAAAGCATCAATTTTTTGGTGCTCAGCTTTCTTCACAGTCCAACTCACATCCATACATGACCACAGGAAAAACCATTGCCTTGACTAGACGGACCTTGGTTGGCAAAGTAATGTCTCTGCTTTTTAATATGCTGTCGATAATACAAAGTATAACACAAAGATGGCTTTTGATTCTTTCCAGATGCTAGCAAATTAGGAGATGGATCTCCTGAAGACCATCTTGTCACTAAAGAGACAGTAGGCTGCTTGAGTATTCTCTTTCCCTGGGGCACATTTTCTTGCCAAATAGGGTTGAAAATACTCTGGTTTCTAAAAACAGTAACCTAAAGGCTTTGCTTATTGTCATCACTAAGCATGCTGAAGGTGACCATTGGGTAAAATGTCTTCTCTCCTATTGGCCTCTTTTACTCCTCGATTCTTACAGATAAAGAGAGAAATATATAGGCAAGCAAGAAGGGGAGGGGGGCTAGACAGGGATTAACTCCGCTGTGGTCATTATGTCGAGCCTCTGCAGATTTCTGTTTTCGAGACTGGTAAGGAAGGAGCATTTTAAAAGCACGTGGTAGCCGGTGTCGCAGTTCCTAGGTTTTAGTTATTCCTAATGGAATGTGCCCTTGCTGCTAATTTCTTCTGTCAAAAATGAAAACTCACTTACCATCTTTCATGTAAAAATCTCCTATATATTTAAAATAGTTCAGTTCAGTTGCTCAGTCATGTCCAACTTTTTGCGACCCCATGAATCGCAGCACGCCAGGCCTCCCTGTCTATCACCAACTCCCGGAGTTCACTCAGACTCACGTCCATCGAGTCGATGATGCCATCCAGCCATCTCATCCTCTGTCGTCCCCTTCTCCTGCTGCCCCCAATCCCTCCCAGCATCAGGGTCTTTTCCAATGAGTCAACTCTTCACATGAGGTGGCCAAAATATTGGTTTCAGCTTCAACATCAGTCCTTCCAAAGAACACCCAGGACTGACCTCCTTTAGGATGGACTGGTTGGATCTCCTTGCAGTCCAAGGGACTCTCAAGAGTCTTCTCCAACACCACAATTCAAAAGCATCAATTTTTTGGTGCTCAGCTTTCTTCACAGTCCAACTCACATCCATACATGACCACAGGAAAAACCATTGCCTTGACTAGACGGACCTTGGTTGGCAAAGTAATGTCTCTGCTTTTTAATATGCTGTCGATAATACAAAGTATAACACAAAGGAGAAGCAAAGGAAAGTAATCCATAATCAGACTGTGCTTCAGCATAGAAATGGTGAGTGACGTGAAAGTCCCTCAGTCATGTCTGACTCTTTGCGACCCCATGGACTGACTATACACTCCATGGGATTCTCCAGGCCAGAACACTGGAGTGGGCAGCCTTTCCCTTCCCCAGAGGATCTTCCCAGCCCACGGATTGAGCCCAGGTCTCCTGCACTGCCGGGGGATTCTTTAGCAGCTGAGCCACCAGGGAAGCCCAGAAAACTAGAAGGTGGCCTGAGGCGGTGGGTCAGGCTCTGCTCCTCGGTGGGCATAGGATCTCCGCCTGTGAATGCACGTCTGCAAACGCAGATGGAGCACTGCTGTCGCCTGGCGACAGGACCACCCACGCTTGCTGCACTCTCATCCGGTTTTCCAGAACAGTGAACATGCTTGGTAAAGTTCTGGACACAACACCACACAGTCTACATGGTTTTAACATTCTGGAAAATTCAGGTGGCATTAGATCCATGCAAATACTCCTTTCAGTTTTTTTTATAGAATGAGTTAGGGTCTAGTCTCAGATCCTTGCGAACTGGTCTCACCTCAATGAACGTCCCATGGGTCGTTCAGAAAGACATCGTGCAGGGCAGCCTGTGCGCGTTGCAGATCACAGTGTGCTGTCAGACTGGCTCTCTGACTTGAAAAGTCCTCATTTGTTGTATCTGCTGAATCCTGTGGTGTAAATGCCCCCCAGATGGCTGGCATCAAACTCCCTGCAGAGACTGGCCCACGGAATGCCTGCAGGTCTAGCCGTCTGCTTAGTAGGAGCAGCTTTGGGACACCCCTGAGTTCACATCCGGCATCTGGGCCCTGCCCTCTGAATGCCAGCTGGGTCCCTCAGATCATGGTTACACCCTGCAGAATGCCCCCTTGGGGCAGCGTGGCCCCCCTGGAGAGCCAATGCATGCAGCTCTGACGGCCCCTTGGTGTCAGTGTCCTCACCCGGGAGTAGCCCCTTGGCCTGCAGCGGTGGGAGTGGTCCTCACCTCCTGCTTCCAGGCTGTCCCCTGGGCCCAGGGCCTCTCTGCACAAGCCAGCTAGTTCATCACCCAGAAAGTCAGTATGTGGCAGAGTCCCTGAGGTAGGCCTCCTTGTGTCCATCCAGCGTGGCTGTGCCGCCTGCGTCACGAAGGCGGACACGCAACGTACTGGGTGACAGGCGAGTGGAATCAGTTCACGGCCCTGCAGCCACTGTGACTGAGTGAAGATGGGCCTAGAAACTGATAGGCGTGCCGGGGGCGGACTCTCAGCCTTACTACAGGCGAGCGTTTGGTGTAAGGCCTTTGCCACAGAGGACTGAAGGCTCTTCTCTGTCCCCTGCAGTGCACCCTGGACTCCGAGGTGGCTGTGAGAGTCGGCGGGGAGTTCTTCTTTGACCCGCAGCCCGCGGACGCCTCCAGAAACCTCGTGTTGATCGCGGGAGGCGTCGGAATTAACCCTCTGCTTTCCATCCTGCGGCACGCGGCTGACCTCCTCAGAGAGCGGGCAAGCAAGGGACAGGGGTATGAGATGGGGACAGTCAGGCTGCTCTACAGCGCGAAAGACACCAGCGAACTCCTGTTCAAGGTAAGGAGCCGTATGCATCTCGTTTAGCTGGGCGTGAGCAGGCTGCACGGGCCTTTCTTCTCTCCGCTTGCTCTTGTCTCCAGCAGTTCAAACCAGAGGCTTGAAAGGCTGAGCCCTGTTCAAGTGAGAATTAACCAACACATCCTATCCTGCCCAGAACTATTAAAAAGCTAGAGCTAAGGAGGCTCCCAGGGCAGTGATAGCAGAGGGCAGGTCTGGTGGGCTTGAGTCTGGAGGTGGCTGAGCAGAAAATTCAGCCTGCCTCTGGGGCTCCCCAGAGGGTCAAAAGACCTACGAGTGGGTGTGGGTGCCCAAGGAATGGGTGTGGCCCAGCTCGCACGTGGAATCCCCATCGGCTGCATCTGCAGGAACTAAGTCCATCTGACAGGAGAAGGCTGTCGCTCTGGGTAGCTTTGCAGCTGCAAGGATGAACAAAAGAAGGGAAACAGTTAAAAGACACAACTGTGGTCAGTGAAACTGCTGCTTAATTGCCCACGCCTGAGAGCGAAGAAAAAAGCAAAAACTCCTGGAGAGTTAGTAATATGCTTGTTAGCATATTCAGATTTCAATTAAAGGCAAATGGCACCCCTGCACTCAGATTTCTCTGGCCTGCCCGGCTGCAAACAATGCCTCTCTAAGTGGAGAGCGGAGCGCAGACGTGTGCAAAATTGGCAGTGGAGCTTCGGCGTCCGGGCTGGAGGGGGGCGTTGCACATCTGGTTTGATTTTTTAAAATTGTTGTGTGACCAAATACGTTCGACATTCCAGAAAAATATCCTCGATCTAGTAAATGAATTTCCTGAGAAGATTGCCTGCAGTTTGCATGTTACAAAACAGACTACACAAATCACTGCAGACCTCAGACCATACATCACGGGTGAGCCTCCTAAAAGGCATTTTGACTGTCTCCATGCTGTTACTGTGTGGATGTACCAGTTGGTTGAGTTTAAATGCTTTATTGTTGGGATTTGCTGGCTGGGAATGTCACTACCTGGGGGACTGAGAGATGATTCATCATGGAAACATGAGGAGAGGATAGTTGGGTTCACTTATTATATACAGATCTCCTGCTGCCTATATTAAAATTTTATTTTCTGCATTTTTTTAGGGGACCTTTGCGTCATTGCTGTAATATGCATACAGAGAATTTATCCTCCGGCTTTGACTGAATCAGTTCCATTTGCCGTTAATAGTCATTTAAATTTCTCGTGGTTTCCCCTCCTGGAAGGATTTCTCAGAAAGCAGTTTGGTTACTTTACTGAAGGCAGTTTTGAATCTGTCCCAAAGACCAGTACGCTGCCTGGCCCTGTATGGAGAGTGCGTGGTGACCGGCTGCCCGTGTCACTCGCCGTGGCTTCAGGAAGCCTGGAGACACGATCTCGGTTGGGGTCCGGCCTGGACACCCGCAGGAGCCAGTGCGTGGATGACTTGGGGTGCGACCTCGGCCCAGTTATTGAAAATAAACTCTGTTGCCAAGCTGTGGTCCGTGCTTCCTCCTTTCAGTACAAACACATCTGGCTCAACTTGGTGTTTATTCTGTGTTTTCGGCAGAAGGAAGAATAACGCAGAAGGAGATAAGAGATCACATTTCAAAAGAGACCTTGTTCTACATTTGTGGTCCACCTCCCATGACAGACTTCTTCTCCAAGGAGCTGGAGAGCAGCGGCGTCCCCAGAGAGCACATCTGCTTTGAGAAGTGGTGGTAGGGGCAGGCGGGGCCGAGAGAAGGAGGCAGACGAGGTCCGCGAGGCTCACACACAGGACGCTCTGTGGTTCAGCCCGTGATCTTCCTCTGCCCACTCTCTCTTTAAGGCTGTGGACTCTGCCTAGTTGGAGAAACAAGTAAAATCAGCTGACAGTTAAATGATAAACTTGTTGCAAAAACTTCATTAATTAAACTGATTTTTACTACATTGACTTTCTCTTATGAATAACTGATTATCTCATGGTATACCTTGAATTGGTCAATACATATTTTCTCTCCTCTTAAGGGAAAAAAGACATCCTTCAACCATATGAAACCACGGTTTTGTGTGTGAAATGCAGGCTCTTTAAATTATTTGACAGCCACCTGTGTATCTTTTGTTGAATAAACATAAATGTAATTTCATTTAAATGGTTTCTGTTTAATGTCTTAGTTTTCCTTCTTGTGGCCTGCAGCCTCGTTTCTTCAGACTGTTAAAAGTTGGGTTTGGAAATAGAAAGCTGTTAGGAAAACTGCTCTAGGGTATTGAACATCCAGCTTGTTTGCTTCTGTTAATGAATATCCTAAGTATGTATCCTGAGACTGTGAGTTTCTTCTCAGATGAAACCTTTTCTGAGGCCCTTGTCTTGGCTCTCTGTCTCAGCGCTCCACGTGGGAGGCGGCTTCTCTTTCGGGACCAAGGTGACAGCAAGTGCTGCCTTCTCTGTGATTCTGCCCTCAGTGGCGGGGCTTGATTCTGCCCTCAGTGGAGGGGCTTGATGGGCTGCAGACATGTGCTCAGGATGGATCAGGGGCTGCAGAGCTGATTCCAGGTCCTGCTGCTCTGCCTCGTATTTCATTCTTTGGCCAGGGTTGGTTGTTCCTGGCACCACGGCTGTTGAGTGGCTGAAAGCAAGCAGCTACCATTTAAGCGCCTGCTAAGCTGGGGTCAGGACGCGGTCCCGAGAATGGGTGGAGAGAGTTGAGAGCCTTGTCCGAGGCTGCCCTGGTGGAACTGCTAGGAAGAAGACTGTACTCCTTATCTTCGTGTAGATTTTTAAAAATCTGAGAAATGTCCCCAGGCTTAGGCCAGGCCCTCCTTTCAGTGACAAGGACCGTGGCTGGCTTCTTGGAGAACCTCATGAGGTGCGTGGGGTCTGGAAAGAGAGGCAGGCCAGTCTGGAGGTGCAAGGACCATGGAGAGTTGAGTCCTCAGCTGAGGAGAGGGCAGGGAGCCCTTTCTCCTCTCCAGGGCAGCTCTCGGGGACTCCACGGCGTAAACACATCATTGATCTGTAGGGGCCTGTGATGGCTGGCATCACCGAGCTAGCCTCAACTAGGACATTTTGAATTCTGTTATGTTTTAAGCAGAGATCATTGGTCAGCTATTTCAGTCCCAGATTTGATTTCAACATTGGAGAAGGAAATGGCAGTCCCACTCCAGTGTTCTTGCCTGGAGAATCCCAAGGATGGGGGGGGTCACACAGAGTCGGACACGACTGAAGTGACTTAGCAGCAGCAGCAGGAGCAAAGAAGAACTAAAAAGCCTCTTGACGAAAGTGAAAGAGGAGAGTGAAAAAGTTGGCTTAAAGCTCAACTCAGAAAACTAAGATCGTGGCATCCAGTCCCATTGCTTCATGGCAAATAGATGGAGAAACAGTGGAAACAGTGAGAGACTTTATTTTGGGGGGGGCCCCCAAATCACTGCAGATGGTGACTGCAGCCATGAAATAAAAAGACACTCCTTGGAAGAAAAGTTATGACTAACCTAGACAGCATGTTAAAAAGCAGAGATATTACTTTGCTAACAAAGGTCCGTCTAGTCAAAGCTATGGTTTTTCCAGTAGTAATGTATGGATGTGAGCCGCAGAATTGATGCTTTTGAAATGTGGTGTTGGAGAGGACTCTTGGGAGTCCTTTGGACTGCAAGGAGATCCAACCAGTCCATCCTAAAGGAAATCAGTCCTGAATATTCATTGGAAGGACTGATGCTGAAGCTGAAGCTCCAGTACTTTGACCACCTGATGCAAAGAGCTGACTCATTTGAAAAGACCCTGATGCTGGGAAAGATTGAAAGCAGGAGGAGAAGGGGACAACAGAAGATGAGATGGTTGGATGGCATCACCGACTCAATGGACATGAGTTTGAGCCAAGCTCCAGGGGTTGGTGATGGACAGGGAGGCCTGGCGTGCTGCAGTCCATGGGGTCACAAAGAGTCAGACACGACTGAGTGACTGAACTGAACTGAGGAGCAAAGGGGGCCCCATGACCTGATGGGAAAGTCGGAGTCCATTCAGGGCAGCGGTTGGCACTGTTCAGAGGTAGCGGGTGCACAGCGGTCTCTGGCTCCTTGGAGCCCTGAGTCAGGAGGCCCTGGAGTGTCCAGGCTGCAGGCTGGACCTGAGGCCCACGCACTCAGGAGGCCGAGGAACGGATGAGGGGAGGGGTGGGGATGGGGGCAGAAAGGCCCAGGTGGCCCTCCAGAGGAGACACCCATGCAGGGGGCTGCCCCGGGCCTTTCCATGTTGGCGCACGAGTGCTGGGACGTCTGCAGCGCGGCCTGGGGCAGGCTCTATGCTGTCAGAGAACAAGGGCAGCCCACCCAGGGGGCACCCAGCTCTGCCTGGCATGCTCCCTGCCACAGCTTATGGTGAGCAGACTCACCTCCGGGACCAAAGGCTGTCTTGTTCACGAGAGCCTTGGGTAGGTGTTCATTGGAAGTGAAAGTGACAGATAAAGCTTCTGGCAGGGAGTAGAAGGGGGGTAGAAAGAGTACCCACCCCCACTGTTTTAAGCAGGGCACTGGATACTTCTCAGCTGAAGGCTGAGAATAGAGAAAAAATGCCTTGAGGTGACTGCAGCCATGAAATTAAAAGACACTTACTCCTTGGAAGAAAAGTTATGACCAACCTAGATAGTATATTCAAAAGCAGAGACATTACTTTGCCAACTAAGGTCCATCTAGTTAAGGCTATGGTTTTTCCAGTGGTCATGAATGGATGCGAGACTTGGACTGTGAAGAAGGCTGAGCGCCGAAGAATTGATGCTTCTGAACTGTGGTGTTGGAGAAGACTCTTGAGAGTCCCTTGGACTGCAAGGAGATCCAACCAGTCCATTCTGAAGGAGATCAGCCCTGGGATTTCTTTGGAAGGAATGATGCTAAAGCTGAAACTCCAATACTTTGGCCACCTCATGTGAAGAGCTGACTCATTGGAAAAGACTCTGATGCTGGGAGGGATTGGGGGCAGGAGGAGAAGGGGATGACAAGAGGATGAGATGGCTGGATGGCATCACAGACTCAATGAATGTGAGTCTGAGTGAACTCCAGGAGATGGTGATGGACAGGGAGGCCTGGCGTGCTGCGATTCATGGGGTCACAGAGTCGGACACGACTGGGCAACTGAACTGAGGTCCTAAGAGCTCCCCCAGACCCCCAAGGGAGACATCCTGAGATAACCCCGCCGAGACTAGCCGGGGAGAACCGGTTCTGGGCAACGTCTCTGGGTGAGGCAGACTTGCTGTGTCATCAGGGGGACAAGTCTTGAGAAACAGGTCCCCAGGCAAGATTCGTTACAATTACCGTCTAACATGGAGCCTAAGAGAAGCATTTCCATGAGTAAAACCTTGTGCCCTAAGATCCTTAGCTCCTCAAGAGAGGCCAGTTCTCAGGCAAGATGCAGTGCTGCACACGGCTTAAGGAAAGCAAGGGTGAGAACGCTCGCCTGCTCCCGGAAGGGCCGGACTCCCGGACTCTCGGCCTGAGCTCACTCACCAGCTGCTCGCTCACCGCCTGTAAACCCCTGAGGGGCCAGGTTGTGACCTTTGCCTGGACGGCGGCCCCTTCCAGCTCTGTCCTTTCTGACGATGCACGGGGAAAGGTGCTTCTGGTCCGCTGCTCAAGGACATCCGTTTGCCCTTGCCCGCCAGGCCGGTCAGGATCCCTCTGCGAGCTCCTAGCTATCTCGGGGAAGCCCAGCCTGGGTGCCTCGGGACAGCTGGCGTGGCGGCGGCAAACGGCAGCTGGGGAGCCCTGAGCCGGACCAGGCCCACCCCGCGCCGGCGGGTGACCTGCGCGATGCCCTGGTTTGTACCCACGTCTGGGCACAGACTTGCACCCGCATGTGAGACAGAAGAGCGCCACCTCCCTCGCGGGGCCGTTCACGGGCCAAGGGGGAAGGTGCCCGGGGAGGACGGCAGGGCAGGGCAGGGCGGGAGCGGGAGCGCGGGCGACTCCGCGTTCCCCTTTCCTGCCCGGGCGCCCGGGTGGGTCCGCCGGCCTGCAGCCCGCTGGGAGGAGGGCTCTGCCTCGCTCAGCGCTGTCCTGAGCGTGCGGTAGGCACTTAGCAGAAACTTCGTCCGTGGGTGAAAGTGCCTTCCCGGAGCCGATGAACTGGCTTTTTTTTTTTTTAATTACTTCTTGGCTACACCTGGAGAAGGCAGTGGCCGCCCCTCCGCTCTTCTTGCCTGGAGACTCCCATGGGCAGCAGAGCCTGGCGAGCTGCCGTCCCCGGGGTCGCAAGGAGTCAGCCACGGCCGAGCGACTACCAGGCACACGCCGGCATCACCGGGCCTTCGCTGGGCTTCCCCGGTGCCTCCGCGGTGAAGAAGCCGCCCCCTGTGCAGGAGACGTGCGCTTGATCCCTGGGTTGCAAAGATGCCCTGGAGAAGGACATGGCAGATACAGCAAAGCAGAGAAGACAGGAATTCACTCTTGCGGGTCCATCACCGGCGTTGTTGATTACCACATGCTGCTGTGTCTCTTTGTCCTCCACTTCTTGGGTTTTGATGTTTCAGGGGTATTTTGAAGCAAACTCTAGAAGTCATACCTGTAATTCTCGGGCAGGTAACAGCCGTATCGCCTCAGCATGCCCACGGAGCTGTCGTCATGCAGAACGAGTAACAGCGGTCCTCTGAGAGCCCCGCGTCGCTCTCCCCGCAGCGCCGAGGTCCACAGCTCACGGCTCTGCGCGGGTCTCTCTGTCCACAGCCCCCTCCCCACACACGCACCCAGACACCTTGCTGAAGAAGCCGGGTCGCCCTGTGGCCTTTCCCAGTTGTGAACACTGCCCGCGGTACCCTCTCGGTGTGGTTGGACATGGCCCTCTAAGCTCTGTATGACACATAAACTGGTGAGTAGATCTGGAGCTTATTTAGATTCAGACTCAAGATTTTTTTTTTCTTTTGGAAGACTGCATCGTAAGTGGTGGTACGTATTTCTGTTGCATCCTGGGGTGGCACCTAACGTATGTCCCGCTTTCAGTGTTTTTAAGATTGGTCAGTGGGTTCAGCTTTTGTCAGCCTGATTTCCCCCCAGTATAAAGTGCTCTATCAGCCTTTCACCCCAGTTACCTCAGTAGCTGTTGATCACTGTGTGCTATTTCACTAAGGACTGATTGCCCATGCCTATCATCTTGCCTGCATTTATTGCCCGTGATTCTTCTAAGAAACACTTTCTCTTTATTGACTTTGCCCTGAAATGAGTCTGGATTGGAAAGGCAGGATCCGCGCTTGATTCTTTCCCTTTGTTTACCAACTAACCTACTATGAGTTGGTGTCCAAGCAACCTCTGAAGTGACCGATGGGGTTTTTCTGTCTCCCTGCGAACTCTTGGCTTTTTGTGTATTTGACTGCTTGCATCCACTGTGCTCAGGTTTTCAGTGTTCAGCTTGTTTGGGGCTGCCTGGGCTGAGTTAGCGGCCTGTGGAGGGTTGATGAGGTCTGGCGCTTCTAGGGCTGCTGAAAGTGCTCGAATAGACGAGAAGAGAGTGGTGTCAGAGCCCCACGTGAGGAAAATGTTTCAGGCAGGACGGGCCGGTCAGCTGTATCGTGCTTGAAGTAACAGGAGAACGAGGTTCCAATGAGCAGGCAGTGGTTGTGATAAGAGGGATGTTAAGAGGGAAATACAAATTACAGTGAGTGAGTGTCGACTGTAATTGCAAAGAATTTTACTGTTAAGGGAAGGAAAAAGATAGGACGGTAGCTGGAAAGGGAAATAGGGTCAAAAGAGCTCCTTTTTTTAAAAATGTTTTACTCAAAAAAGTTTTTTGGAGTGTAGTGATTGCCCATAGGGTCCCAAAGAGCTGGACCTGACTGAGCGACTGAACTGAAATGGTAGCTGATTTACAGTGTATTTATTTTTGCTATACGCCAAAGTGATTTGGTTGTACATCGACATATTCTTTCACATTCTTTTCCATTATGGGCTATCACAGGATATTGAGTACAGTTCCCTGTGCTGTCCAGTAGGACCTTGTTGTTTACCCATCCTATTTATGAGTTTGTCCCTGCTCACCCCAAACTCCCCGTCCATCCCCCCTCCGCCCCACCTGCCTGGAACCGCAAGTTTGATCTTTATGTTTGTGAGTCTGTCTCTGTTCATAGGGATGTTCGTGTGTGCAGTATTTTATATTCCACATATAAGTGATATGTGGTATTTGTCTTTCTCTTTCTGACTCACTCTTTTTCGTGACTAATATTCCATTCTGTGTACACGGCACCTTCCGTATCCATTCATCTGTTGATGGACACTCAAGCTGTTTCCGTGTCTTGACTGTTGTAAGCAGTGCTGCCCTGAGCACTGGCATGCGTGTGTCGTCTTTCTGAATTATGCTTTTCTCTGGGTGTATGCCCAGGAGTGGGCTTGCTGGGTCATGTGGGAGATCTAGTTTTAGTTTTTTGAGAAACCTCTGTACTGTTCTCCACAGCGGCTGCACCGGTTTACATTCCCACCAACAGTGTAGGAGGGCTCCATTTTCTTCACACCTCCAGCATTTATTATCTGTAGACTTTAGCCATTTGACCAGCGTGAGACAGTGCCTCACTGTTGTTTTGATTTGCATTTCTCTAATAATTAGCGATGACGCGCATCTTCCCATGTGCTTGTTGGTCCTGTATTTCTCTGGAGAAATGTCTGAGTCTTCTGCCCATTTTTTGATTGTTGTTTGGTCATTTGGTCTGAGCTGTTTGTCTGTTTTGGAAATTAAGCCCTTGTTGGCCGCATCATTTGCAGATATTTCCTCTCATTCCACAGATTATCTTTCATTTTGTTTCTGGTTTCCTTTGCTGTGCAAAAGCTTGTAAGTTTGATTTGGTCCCGTTTGTTTATTTTTGCCTTTATTTCTGTTGCCTTGGGACTGACCTAAGAAAACAGTGGTACGATTTATGTCAGAGAAGGTCTTGCCTGTGTTCTCTTTTGGGAGTTTTACAGTGTCATGTTTTATATTTAAGTCTTCAAGCCACTTTGCTTACTCTGAGTTTATTGGGTTTATTTCTGAATATGGTGTGAGGGTGTGTGCTGTGACTGTTGATTTGCACTTGCCGAGGAGACTTTTTTCCCACTGCCTATTCTTGCCTCCTTTATCCAAGATTCACGGAGCACGGGTGTGTGCGTTTGCTTCTGGCCTTCGTTCTGTTTCTGTGCCGATATCACGGCATTTTGATTACTGTTGCTTTGTAGTATTGTCTGGAGTCCGAGGGGGTTATGCCTTGAGCTTTGTTCATTCTCTTCAGTGTTGCTCTGGCACTTTTGGGTCTTTTATGGCTCTACGTAAATTTTAGGATAACTTGTCTAAGTTCTGTAAAAATGGTATGGGTGACTTGGTAGGAATCGCATCAAAGCTATTCATTGCTTTGGGTGGTGTGGTATTTTTAACGATATTATTTCTTCCAACCCAAGAGCATGTGATTGTACCCATTTCTTAATATTTGTTTTTTAAACTTTATTTGAAATAATTTTAGATTTATAGAAGAGTTACAAAGATAGTACAGGGTTCCTATACACCCTTTACCCAGCTCCCCTGAGTGGCAGCACATTTATAACCATGGTCTACTTATCAAAACTAAGGACCAATAGCACAGTTAAACTGGTGCTTTTAACCAAACCACAGGTGTTTTTTTTTTTTTTTTTTAAGATGAGGGAGGTAACAGCCTGATTATATGAAAACCTCTGAAAGAACCATTTAGCAGGCCTCCAGTTGGACTTTTTCTAGAGGGTGATAACTTAGCTGTTGTTTTCTGAGCATCTACTGTGTGCTGTCACTGTGCTAGAAATTTAAGATAGGAAAATATAAGATATAATTATCTTGAGGAACAAGTTAAATACTTTGGGAAACTTTTTTTTATGATTTAAAGCAGAAATGCTTTGGGGGAATTTTTTTTTTTTTTTTTTGCAACTCGTATCTGATTGGGAAGCTATGGATTGTGGTTGACTGGACAAGTCATCACAGTGATGGGGCGGTGGGAAGGGGCAGTGGGGAAGGTTTGGCCCACTCTGGTGACATGCGCAGAACAGTTCCCATGGGACGCAGAGCTGTAAGCAGGCAGGTACTCGTGCAGGTGCCAGTGTGTGAACACAAGTGGTGACTGTCAAACAGCATCCGGCCTTCGCCGGAGATTTTTTTTTTTGACTTTCTGAATGGAAAACAGCAATTTCCTTCATTCCTGGGTATTACAGATGATCCTATCCAGATAATTCAACCTGAGAGCTATTATTTCATTTTATTTGCAATGAAAGCCAAAGAAGTATACTGCTCTCATTTGAGAGAAATAGTGAGCTGTCTTGTCTTTTAATCTTACTCCTTCCTAATATGCACATATGAAGCAAGCATGGTGATGACCTTTAAAGATATCTCCTGACCACTGTCAGATCAAAGCATGGATTTTAAACTGCTTTGCGCTTAGGAACCGAGAACCATCCTGGATGTTGAGCAGCCGTCTCGGTACAGTCTGTCCCAGCTCTTCCATACCCTGTGGGGCCTGTTTAGCCTGAGCTGGTCTCTTCCATCCCACCCCTGTGTCTCCTTTTGCTGTGCTTGAGTGTACCAAGATTCTGCCCATTTCTTTGTTCTTTATAATTACCTGATCAGTATGAGTATAAAATACCTAATAATATGAAGGTAAGTAAAGTGAAAAGCTGGTCATCGCCCGCCCCATGCCACCCACTCACCCAGAATGAGCTTCTGTGTAAAAAGCTTGCTGGGTACCCTTCCAGAGAGTTTATGGTATAATAACATGTGGTACACATGGAATATCTGTGCTTGTAGAGGTCATTAACACACTGAATTACGGATATGTATCAGAATGTACTTCACCACGTCCTTAACACCTACATCTAGATTGTTCCCAGTCTGGGGCTGTTACAAGCAGTGTGCAGGGTGCAGTGTATACGCTTTTTCATATAGTTTTGTGCACAAACTGTAACCGCTAGGATTGTCATTTCTGAATCAAAAACTGACTGGTATTGTCAGACTGCTTTCTAGAATGCCTAGTCACTTTATAGTGATGGAGTGTGAAAGTGCCCATTTCCCTACCTCTTGCTAATAGTAAATATTCTAAGTCTTTATAAGGTTTTTCCTAGAAAGTTGGGTGAAAGTTGCCTTTAACCAAAAAAAAACAAACCACCTTATTTTCTGATTGCTCTCTAACATTTTTACTCCTTTAAGTGTTTTAGCCATTTCTCTTTTTTTCTTTGGAGAATGGTGTGTTCACATTTTCTATACATCTTTATATCTGATTTGTAACTTCTTATAAAATAGAATGAGTGCTAATCCTTTCTTCTGTATATTGGAAGTATCTTTCCCAGTCTACCGCTTGTCTCTGAATTCTGTTTTTTGTAATGTATACCAGAATTTTAAATGTATATGTAATAAAGTATGTCAGTCTCCCCCCACTTTTTTTTTCTTTCAAATTTATTACTTATTTATGCTTGGGCAGGCTGGGTCTTCCTCGCTGCATGGCTTTTTTCTAGTTGTGGCGACCTGAGGCTTCTCTTTACTCACAGCGCGCAGGCTTCTCACGCAGTGACTTTGCTTGTGAAACATGAGCTCTAGGGTGACCGGGCTTCAGTGGGTCTGGCTCCCAGGCTCCAGAGCACAGGCTCAAGCTGTGGTCCACAGGCTTGGCTGCTCCGTGGCATGTGGCATCTTCGCGGACTAGGGATCCAGCCCAGGTCTCCTGCAGTGGCAGGCGGGTTCTTTGCCGTTGAGCCGCCTGGGAACCCCTGCCCTGGTTTTTGTGGATATACTTTCTTCTGATGCTTCTGCAGGCCTTTACTCCACGGGGAATTGGTTTTGTCTTTTTCCATGGAGCGCTGCAGTTGCTCAGCGCCGTTCATCAGATATTCCATACCTGCCCCCTGCTTTGAAGTTCCTCCTTTATCACATGCTTAAATCCCCTCACTGCTCTGATTCCCAAGTCTGCTGATTTATTGCTGCTTTGAAATCACCTGTTTTCATTACTCTAGCTTTAGTCTGCCTTCTCTTTACTGCATCTGTTTCATCTTCTTCAGGAATAGTAACTCTGGGGATACCCTGAATTCTGTCGTGGTCTGGGTTTTGGTGGGAGTTTGGCTCAACTGGTAAAGAATTTGCCTGCCATGCAGGAGATCCCAGTTCAATCCCTGGGTCGGGAAGATCCACTGGAGATGGGCTTCCCTGAGGCTCAGCAGGTAAAGAATCTGCCTGCAATGCGGGAGGTCTGGGTTCGATCCCTGGGTTGGGAAGACCCCCTGGGGAAGGGAAAGGCTCCCCACTCCAGTGTTCTGGCCTGAGAATTCCATGGACTGTATAGTCCATGGGGTTGCAAAGAGTCAGACACAACTGAGTGACTTTTAGAGAAGTACTTGGCATTTGACGGGCGTTTGTCTCATTAAATGACGATGTCTCTGCAACAGGCTGTGTGAAGGAAGCGGCCCCGTTTTCCCTCTGAGGCAGGTGAGGGTCGGTAGTCAGAGGTCCTGCCTGGGTCCACCGGCTGGGAGCAGCAAGGCCAGGTATCTGGGGCTCTGCCTTCTTCCCCTCCCGTCCGAGGACTTTCCTCTGCACAGACGCCGCCCTGGCCTTGTTCCCAAAGCTCTCCCAGGTGGGCTCTCCATCTTGTTGCTGGTTGTTTCGAGTTTTGGCGGCTTGCGGGATCCTAGTTCCCAGCCAGGGGTGGAGCACACGCCCCTGCCTTTGAAGCCTGGAGCCCCGAGCCCTGGGCCACTGGGAAGCCCGCTCTCCCCACCTTCTGAGAGAGACTCAGCTAACCAGAACACCCCACTGCAGAGCGTTCCTCTGGGTGAGGTTTCTGAATCCCTCTAGCGTCTCTGTTGTCAGGCGCCTAGAGGGCAGGAGTGCAGAGAGAGTGTGGTCTGGTGGCAGGAGCGCGGTGCCAGGCGTCCGGAGACCTGCCCGGTGCGCCCGACTCTGGACCCGCCGTCATCCATCAAGCAGGTAGGACTGTCAGCTGAAATCCCTTTCCACTTTACCGTCCCACGGCTTCGAAACGGAAAGCGGGCCTTGGGGACCCCAGGAGCTGCGGGTGGCCATTCTGGTGAGCGATGGCCAGAGGCTGTCTTAACTGTTCTCAGGCACTTGACTGATTGTCATGGGAACTGGCGTTTGCATCTCCAGCGCAAGACGGAGCCGCCTTGGACTGCAGCAAGGGAGAAGTTCGGTTTGACGTAGGGGACTCTCGTACTGTGCCGCTGATTAAACTCTGGAGTTGGGGCTCAAGAGAGACGGCAGAATCCCTGTTAATAAGAGCGAAGACGGCAGACATTTGCCTGCTGGGGTGTCAGGTGGGCTGCACGGAGACAGGGCTGAATTGATAGTCCCCAGCTTCAAGGAAGGGAGGGTGCAGACAGCAACTTAGGCATTTTCTGGATCCAGGAACTGGCAAGCTTGCTGGTTGTCCTTCCTCCCAGGATGATTTCTTTGTTTTTGTTGAAGAATCCATAAGACAGGGGAGGTATAGGACTGTAAGAGTCTCAGACACAGGGGTCCATTACAAGGACCCGGATAAGTGAAGGCTGTTCCTTACCATCACTGAGACTTTTATATTGTTTAGAGGCAGCAGAAAAATCCAAAGCCATACTGGGTTTAATGACTAGTGAGCAGCACATTTAACTACAGATGTGTAGGTTTTTTGGAGAAGGCAGTGGCACCCCACTCCAGTACTCTTGCCTGGAAAATCCCATGGGTGGAGGAGCCTGGTAGGCTGCCGTCCATGGGGTCGCTAAGAGTCAGACACGACTGAGCGGCTTCACTTTCACTTTTCATTTTCCTGCATTGGAGAAGGAAATGGCAACCCACTCCAGTGTTCTTGCCTGGAGAATCCCAGGGACAGGGAAGCCTGGTGGCTGCCGTCTATGGGGTCGCACAGAGTTGGACACGACTGAAGCGACTTAGCAGCAGCAGCAGCAGCAGCAGCAGCAGTGTAGGTTTTACTGCATTAGTTGTAGGATGAAAAGCATCTTTTACCAGTCAGCCAACATGGGGTCTGCATTTTAAATCATCTCTGGATTGAATGAACCCCTTTGCCCCATTTCTGAGATGCTGTGGCTAGCGTGACTGTAATTGCCAGCATCCCTATTGAATCATTTGGGGGCAGAACGTAGGCTCTGCCCCCAGACCCAGGGTAAACAGTCGTACAAACACATGCCTCACCTAGAGTCTCCCCGCCAGCTGCCTCTCTGACTCTCCAAAACATCCTGACTTTCTCCTCAGAAGTTAAAAAGACACATTCCCTGGGTCTTGAGGAAAGGGGTGAGACTTGCGTTTTAGTGACTTTGTGGAATAATGCTGAACAAGTGGTTCAAACCCTGCAAATGAGCCCTCGAGAGAGGCTGAGGGAAGTCCGCGACAAGGGCCGTCCTGATTCCTCTGAGGAAATGTCTGATTAGGACAGTGTTCGTGGGGCTTCCTGACGCTGCATTGGGTAAAACTTGGCCTCCCGACGCAGGGGTGCATTGATCCTTGGTGAGGGATCCAGGCTCCCACACACCTTGCAGCCAAAACAGAGGAAGTAACTTGTAACGAGTTCAATAAAGACTTTAAAAATGGTCCACATTAGAAAAAGAAAAAAAGACAGCATTCTTGTTTCTGGCGTGACGGTTAGTCTCAGCGCCTCTTCATTCTCCCATCAGCTGCGAAATCTCCAGAGCCCGCTCCCAGCTTCCTCCTCCTCGCTGACGTTTATGCAGCACCTGCTGTGTGCCAGCCATTCTCCAAGAGCTCTGCGTGTATTCATTTCAGCCTCACAGCTGTCACACCCGCATTACCCAGACCCCGCACCTGGGAAGAGGCTGTCAGGCTTCTATCCAGCAACGCAGCCCCAGCATCCATGCCCTTCGTCTGGACCACCGGGCACACTGCCTCCCCACGGACCACTCACCCAGCCTCAGGCTCATCTTTTCCACAGCCCTGTCCAGCACACGCCTTCACACCCACCAAGCTCTGCAGCCCACGTTAGCAGTTACCACCCCTGTGCAGCCGTTCAGGGTGTGCCGTGAGGTCCAGGGGAGCAGGGGTTGGCTCTGTCCCCCCAGCACCCAGCACAGGAGTTAAAGCCGTAAGTCTGGAAAAGTGAGTGGTCTGAGCCCTCAGGCCCAGGTGAACGCACAGGGGCTGGTCATGCAGCCAGCACCCACTGGGCGCGGGGCCTGCAGCTTGGGGACCATTCGCTGTGGTCTGGCTGCAGAAGAGATGTTTGGCAACAGAAACCCGTGGGGACACCGCTGCGGAAGCCAGTCTACAGCTTGGTGGGTCCTATCGTTGATCTTACGGGATGCCATCACTCTGGGAGCAGGTATGGGAAACCCAGACTCCCCACGCGGTGCCAGCCTCTCCGTGGGGGTGCTTCCAGGCCACCTGTGCCCTCAGCACCCTCCTCGTCCCCTCCCCAGCCCTCTCACAAGGTCAACTTTAACCCTGACTGCGGCTCTCGGCCTGCTCAGGTGAGCCCAGCACGACCACCCTGCACTGGGTGTGGGCGGTGAGTTTCGCGACGTGTTCCTGCTAGTAACGTCCCACATCCTTAACTAGGATGATCTGTGGTCTAGCGGGGCTGTGATTAATATGTTTAGATTACTGATCAAACATGCTTCACAAGAAATGAATTAGACTGTCTCCTCCTGATGTCCTCTCAAAGGCGGTCCCCTCAAGCGTGACTCTGAAGTATAATCCATCTAGAGGTTTGAAAAAATTCACCGACTGGGCTGATGGTCACTGTCTGGTTACTTACAGACCACTAACAAATACCCTGGAGGGGGAAATGGTAGCCCACTCCAGTGTTCTTGCCTGGGAAGCCCCATGGACAGAGGAGCCTGGTGGGCTACATTCATGAGGTCGCCGAGTTGGACACAATTGAGTAACTGCTGCTGCTGCTAAGTCGCTTCAGTCGTGTCCGACTCTGTGCGACCCCATAGATGGCAGCCCACCAGGCTCTCCCGTCCCTGGGATTCTCCAGGCAAGAGCACTGGATTGGGTTGCTATTTCCTTCTCCAATGCATGAAAGTGAAAAGTGAAAGTGAAGTCGCTCAGTCATGTCCGACCCTCAGCAACCCCATGGACGGCAGCCCACCAGGCTCCTCCGTCCATGGGATTTTCCAGGCAAGAGTACTGGGGTGGGGTGCCAGTGCCTTCTCCGAACTGAGTGACTAGTCAGCAACAAATACTCTAAGACT
Source organism: Litocranius walleri (assembly GCA_006410535.1). NCBI lineage: Eukaryota > Metazoa > Chordata > Mammalia > Artiodactyla > Bovidae > Litocranius > Litocranius walleri. The sequence goes on from SJYG01000616.1 coordinate 460,041, forward strand.
AACAGCGTCGTCACAGAGCTTCTGTTGGGATGAGATGGCTCTGTGTCAGGAACAATCTGCTAGGCCGCACAGTGGTGACGACAGGACCCTCAGCACTTACTTGGTTCCCCACCTTTGTCACTCGACCACCTCAAAACACCCCACTCCTTCCAGGCCTGCCGTGACAGCTGCAACCCTAGAGGCTGACCTCCATGCACACAAGCCTCTCACCAAATCCTGCAACTTTCACTGGTCCTTGGCAATGCCAAAGGTGGCCTTGTCCCCCACTGGCAACCTTGGCAACGTAAAATTCCTTTCAGAAATCCCCGTATTTACCAGCTGTGTGCAGGAGGGAGGGAGTGGGATTTAGGGGTTTATTCACCTTTCATCAGAAATGTCTCATTTCACAAGGAACAAGCTGGAAGTCAGCTCACGGCCACCCTGTGGCCACACGTCTCACCCTTAGCTGCACCAGAGAATTTGCAGGGGTGGGGGGAGGGGGGTGGTAGGCAGTTTGCAAATCCCAAGCCCTGGCCACTCCCCAGGGGCAACCCCCCAGTCTCTGGGGTGGGACCCAGGTGTCAGAGATCTTTTTTTTTTTTTGGCTATACTTGTGGGATCTCAGTTCCCCAATCAGGGACTGAACCCACGCCCCCTGCATCAGGATTAGAGTCAACCACCGGACCTCCAGGGAAGTCCTGAGTTTTTTACGTTCCCCCAGTGACCAAGGTACAGCCAGTCGGGGCCCCACTAAGGTAGACCAGATGGCAGTGAAGGCGCAGCCAGTCCAGGGCCCTGCCGAGGTAGACCAGATGGCAGTGAAGGTGCAGCCAGTCCAGGGCCCCAGCGAGGTAGACCAGATGGCAGTGAAGGTGCAGCCAGTCTGGGGGCCCACCAAGGTAGACCAGATGGCAGTGGGAATGCGCAGCAGCCCACCAAACAAGAGTTACTTGCTCCCCGTGCTGGGGCCACACTCCCGAGGAATCCAGATTACCCACATTCACCTGTAACTATCTTTCCACAACAAATCCTGCCCACGTAGATATAATTTAATTACTGAAAAACATACCCCACTCTGTGATGCAAGGTGTCCACCTAGGGATGCAGCCGGTATCCGTGCCTCTAAGAGCTGGAAGGATGTGTGTGGCTTTTGTCCCAGCCTGCTACTTTAGGAGCTTATTTTTCAAGGGTTGTGATCCTCTAAGATACGAGCTAAGAGGTAATATTCTTACTAAATCAAAATACTGTGTAGGTATTTGGGAGTATCAGTGTGGAAAATGTCATTTTAAAATAACTTTTAAAAAGCCATCCTCTTTAAAACTATCTTTTAAGAGCGATCTTAATAAAATACCTAGAAGTAAACCTACATGAGGAGGCAAAGGACCTGTACGTGGAAAACAATAAGGTGCCAACGAAAGAAACTGGAGATGACACGGCGGAAAATGTGCCCTTGGACTGGAAGAATGAATGCCGTCCAAGTGACCAGACTACCCAAGGCAGTCTCCAGACCAGTGCAATTCCTGTCAAATTTCCAGCGGCACTTTTCACAGAACTAGAACAAAACATTTTAAAATTTGTATGGAAGCTTATACACGTATTCTTTTACTCTGTACAGTCAAAGCGATCCTGAGAAAGAAGAGCCAACCAGGCTCTCTGACCCCAGACTATACTGCAAAGCTACCGTCGCCAAAACAGTGTGGCACTGGCACAGACGCAGTATCAACGGGATGGGGCAGAAATGAGCCCACGCACCTCGGTCAGTTAATCTCTGTGGAAGGAGGCAAGAACATATAGTGCAGAAAAGACAAGCTCGTCAATAAGTGGTGCTGGGAAAAGTGGGCAGCGACAATTAAAAGAATGAAATTAGAACATTCTCTAACACCACACACAGAAGCAAACTCAAAATGGACTAAAGACCTAATTGTAAAACTAGATACTACTAATATAAAACTAGAGGAAAATATAGGCACTTTGACGTAAATCACAGCAAGACCTTGTGGGGTCTATCTCCTAGTCAGAGACAGATAAAAATAAAGAAATGGGACCTAATGAAATGAAGAAGCTTTGCACAGCAAAGGAAACTATAAGTAAAACAAAAAGGAAACCTCCAGAATGGGAGAAGATACTTGCAAACGATGCTACCAAGGCAGCCCACCAGGCTCCTCCGTCCATGGGATTTTCCAGGCAAGAGTACTGGGGTGGGGTGCCAGTGCCTTCTCCGAACTGAGTGACTAGTCAGCAACAAATACTCTAAGACTAACAGCGTCGTCACAGAGCTTCTGTTGGGATGAGATGGCTCTGTGTCAGGAACAATCTGCTAGGCCGCACAGTGGTGACGACAGGACCCTCAGCACTTACTTGGTTCCCCACCTTTGTCACTCGACCACCTCAAAACACCCCACTCCTTCCAGGCCTGCCGTGACAGCTGCAACCCTAGAGGCTGACCTCCATGCACACAAGCCTCTCACCAAATCCTGCAACTTTCACTGGTCCTTGGCAATGCCAAAGGTGGCCTTGTCCCCCACTGGCAACCTTGGCAACGTAAAATTCCTTTCAGAAATCCCCGTATTTACCAGCTGTGTGCAGGAGGGAGGGAGTGGGATTTAGGGGTTTATTCACCTTTCATCAGAAATGTCTCATTTCACAAGGAACAAGCTGGAAGTCAGCTCACGGCCACCCTGTGGCCACACGTCTCACCCTTAGCTGCACCAGAGAATTTGCAGGGGTGGGGGGAGGGGGGTGGTAGGCAGTTTGCAAATCCCAAGCCCTGGCCACTCCCCAGGGGCAACCCCCCAGTCTCTGGGGTGGGACCCAGGTGTCAGAGATCTTTTTTTTTTTTTGGCTATACTTGTGGGATCTCAGTTCCCCAATCAGGGACTGAACCCACGCCCCCTGCATCAGGATTAGAGTCAACCACCGGACCTCCAGGGAAGTCCTGAGTTTTTTACGTTCCCCCAGTGACCAAGGTACAGCCAGTCGGGGCCCCACTAAGGTAGACCAGATGGCAGTGAAGGCGCAGCCAGTCCAGGGCCCTGCCGAGGTAGACCAGATGGCAGTGAAGGTGCAGCCAGTCCAGGGCCCCAGCGAGGTAGACCAGATGGCAGTGAAGGTGCAGCCAGTCTGGGGGCCCACCAAGGTAGACCAGATGGCAGTGGGAATGCGCAGCAGCCCACCAAACAAGAGTTACTTGCTCCCCGTGCTGGGGCCACACTCCCGAGGAATCCAGATTACCCACATTCACCTGTAACTATCTTTCCACAACAAATCCTGCCCACGTAGATATAATTTAATTACTGAAAAACATACCCCACTCTGTGATGCAAGGTGTCCACCTAGGGATGCAGCCGGTATCCGTGCCTCTAAGAGCTGGAAGGATGTGTGTGGCTTTTGTCCCAGCCTGCTACTTTAGGAGCTTATTTTTCAAGGGTTGTGATCCTCTAAGATACGAGCTAAGAGGTAATATTCTTACTAAATCAAAATACTGTGTAGGTATTTGGGAGTATCAGTGTGGAAAATGTCATTTTAAAATAACTTTTAAAAAGCCATCCTCTTTAAAACTATCTTTTAAGAGCGATCTTAATAAAATACCTAGAAGTAAACCTACATGAGGAGGCAAAGGACCTGTACGTGGAAAACAATAAGGTGCCAACGAAAGAAACTGGAGATGACACGGCGGAAAATGTGCCCTTGGACTGGAAGAATGAATGCCGTCCAAGTGACCAGACTACCCAAGGCAGTCTCCAGACCAGTGCAATTCCTGTCAAATTTCCAGCGGCACTTTTCACAGAACTAGAACAAAACATTTTAAAATTTGTATGGAAGCTTATACACGTATTCTTTTACTCTGTACAGTCAAAGCGATCCTGAGAAAGAAGAGCCAACCAGGCTCTCTGACCCCAGACTATACTGCAAAGCTACCGTCGCCAAAACAGTGTGGCACTGGCACAGACGCAGTATCAACGGGATGGGGCAGAAATGAGCCCACGCACCTCGGTCAGTTAATCTCTGTGGAAGGAGGCAAGAACATATAGTGCAGAAAAGACAAGCTCGTCAATAAGTGGTGCTGGGAAAAGTGGGCAGCGACAATTAAAAGAATGAAATTAGAACATTCTCTAACACCACACACAGAAGCAAACTCAAAATGGACTAAAGACCTAATTGTAAAACTAGATACTACTAATATAAAACTAGAGGAAAATATAGGCACTTTGACGTAAATCACAGCAAGACCTTGTGGGGTCTATCTCCTAGTCAGAGACAGATAAAAATAAAGAAATGGGACCTAATGAAATGAAGAAGCTTTGCACAGCAAAGGAAACTATAAGTAAAACAAAAAGGAAACCTCCAGAATGGGAGAAGATACTTGCAAACGATGCTACCAATAAGAGATGGATTTCCAAATATACACACAGCTAAATTAAAAAAAAAAAAAAACACACAGTCCAGTTTAAAAAAAAAAAAAGGTTGAAGACCTAAATAGACAATTCTCCAAAAAAGACATAAAGATGGTCAAGAGGCACATGAAAAGATGCTCAACATTGCTGATTATTAGAGAAATGCAAATCAAAACTACAACGAGGTATCACCTCAACCTGTCAGAATGGCCACCATGAAAAGTCTACAAATAATTAATGCCAGAAATGGTGTGGAGAAAACAGAGCCAGCCTACACTGTTGGTGGGAATGTAAATTGGTGTAGCCACAGTAGAGAACAGTATGGTGGTCCCTTAAAAAGCTAAAAACAGAGCCGCCATACAATTCTGCAGTTCCACTCCTGGGCATGTATCCAGAGAAAACCAAATTCAGAATGACACGTGCCCTGGTGGCTCAGAGGTTACAGCGTCTGCCTCTAATGCGGGAGAACTGGGTTCGATCCCTGGGTCCAACCCCTGGGTCGGGAAGAAGCCCTGGAGAAGGAAATGGCACCCCACTCCTGTATTCTTGCCTAGAGGATCCCATGGATGGAGAAGCCTGGTGGGCTACAGTCCATGGGGTCGCAGAGTCGGACATGACTGAGCAATTTCACTCACTCACTCACCTAAGCGTTCACTGCCGCACCATTTATAATAGCCAAGATGGAAGCAACCTAAATGTCCACTGACGGAAAAATGGATAAAGAAGATGTGGTACATATGTATGATGGAATATTACTCAGCAATAAAAAAGAAGGAAGCAATGCCATTCACAGCAACATGGATGGACCCGGAGACTGGCGTAGAAAGTGAAGTAAGCCAGAGGAAAGCAAGCATCATATGACACCGCTTATATGTGGGATCTTAAAGAGATGGTACAAACGAACTCACCTACGAAACAGTATGAATTAGGAGTTTGGGGTTAACATGTACATTCCACTATATACAAAATAGATAACCAACAAGGATCTGCTGTATAGCCCAGGGAGCTCTACTCAGTACTTTGTAATAATCTATAAAAGAAAAGAATCTGCTTGTGTGTGTGTGTATAACTGCAAAATAGACTATCTTCTCTTTGAACAGTCTTCATCCCTTCTCGTGAGCTCTAGGGCTTAGGCTGGGAAGTTTGCTCATAAAAGGAAAATTTGCCATGTGACTGTGTTAGGGTTTTTAATTCTGCCCTATTAAAATATGTTTAAAATGTGTTTTAGTAAATTTGCACACAGATGAAAAGATACATAAAAATAAAAATTTATCTGCACACAGATAAATTATTTGCACACGGAATAATTTACTTAAAAAGATTGGAGGCATGCTTAGTAATCGATATGGGGCTTTTTGTTTTAAAAAGGTACTGTCTCCCCCACCCTGGGGCAATGGGGGTGGCCTGACCTACCTGGTGGCACCTGAATTCCACTTTCATCTTCTTTGTACAAATGACAGGAAAGCAGAGAGAGTTCAGCTGGCTCCTCCTGCTGGTGCCAGGAGTTAAGGGACTCAGGAAACAGGAACGGGCTGGGTGGGGGTCCAGACCCCAGGCATGTCACACCCCAGTGTGACATGAAGAGAGACTCCTGCTCACAATACACTGAACTCGTAGGCGATTTATTGCTTTAAGTAACTAAACAAGAAAGAGGAGAGACAGGCCAGGCCGGCACCCTCTCCAGGCTTTGCAGCTCCATCCACTTAAAGCCTCCACAGTATTTTCTGGACGACATAAACACGTCATAACACACTCGGGAAGCGACTTGGCCAAGGACACACTGATTAAAGTAACACGCAACAGAGGCGCCCCGCCAGTCAGCTGGCCCTGAAGAAACAGGAAGAAGGTGTGTCCCTAGGGTGTGCTGAATACGAAACCTTAAATGGGTTTTCTTGGCAATATTACACAGAATACTTTCGCGGACATTCTGCAGAAGTGGGTACACGCACAGAATTCCCTCTGCGTTTCCAGATCACCAGTATCTATGGGAACACTTGGAGAAAAGCCAGGAGGTGGGGTACCTCCCCTCCCGATGTCGTGTTCTTCGCCACAGCAGCAGGGGCCAGGGGCTAGAGAAAAGCAGGGGACGGGCTCAAGGGCGTGTTACAAGCGCCCAGCAGCTGCGGCAACAGCAGGGGCTGGGCCTCCCGGTCTCGCGGCGGGGGTGGGGGCGACGACTGGCAGCCAGGCTGGCCCTGGGGTTTGGCCTGAGGGCCCCCTGAAGGCCCTGGGTGGGCACAGGCCCTGGGTGGCTCAGCCCCTCCCTGGAGCAGTAGGGTCCACGCTGGACTCCCCACCCCGAGGTCTAGGAGCGACCCACCCTCGAGTCTAGCACTGGGGCCCAGGACACATTTCAAAAGGCTGTGCAGAAACCAACCCGGCCCTCCTTGGAGGGCTCATTAAGCTCGCCAGGAGGGGTCAAGCCAAGCCAAAGGCAACGCGCCACGCCAGGGCGCACAAGCCCCCAGCCCGCCCGCGCAGTGAGGCTCAAGGGCGCTCGGCTGCCTCGGGCCCCGGAGCCACCCCCGCGGAAGGCCCCGCACCCACATCCTCTCCAGGCTCGAGGCCAGGGAGCCCCGCGCTGGCCCCCGCCGGGGCCGGGCTGGGGCCCGAGGGGCCATTCTGCACAGCCTCGCTCTCTACACAAGGCCGGCCGTCCGGACGAGGCTTCTCCGCGGGGCCCTCCGCCTGGCTGGGGGCCGCGCCCTCGGCGGAGGCCCAGTCCTCCTGCCCGGGCACACGGCCCTCCGCGTCTCCTGCTCTGGGAAGCTGGTCTTCTGGGTTCTTCTCGCTTTCTTCGGCTTGCCGCTTGCTCCTGGCACAGAGTTTCCCTCTGGATTTCCTCGTCGGCCTGTTACGCATCTCGTCTCGGGAGAATCGCCACTGAAACTGGAGATCAGGGGAGATGGGAGATAAATACATGCAGCTTCTGTGACCCCGGAGCGTCCCTGGACACGCACTCTGCGTTCACAACCACAGCCCAAACCTCGCACCCACTGGAGCCTGCAGTTCCTGCCATGGCGTGGACTCTAGGGGTGAATTTCTGGGGAGAGGGCCCCACACCAAAGGCCTGGGAGGGGAGGTGCTGAAATCCCGTCATCTGGAGAACCACGAGGGGTGAGCGCACCCGGGCCTGCTCTTCCTGAGGGCATCACCCGGGTCAGAAGCTGGGCACTCGGGTCCTGCTGCAGGACTGGCAGGCCGTGCCAGCAGCGTCCCACTCTGCTGGAGAGCCCTCCAAAGGCCTCGCTCCCTTCTGGGGCAAGCTGCGCCCAATGACCTGGCCTTGTGGGACAACGGCCCACCCTCCTGGTCCCCCCAGCACGGGTCAGGCCGCAGCTGTCGCTGAGTCGGAGCCCAGCACGTCCCTCGCCCTCGGCCACACCCCCTCCCTCACCGGCGTTCCCACGGTGCTCAACCTGAAACCCCATCCAAACCCATCCCAGCTGCCGCTTGCCAGGGAGCCCCAGGCTGCACCCCCCTGTGGGCAGGGGAGTCCACGGAACGGACAGAACCAAGGGCACAGTCAGTGTCAGAGAGGGACAAGGACGGGGTCACACGGACGCCGTGGAGGGCGCCCAGCTCGGCCCACGTTCTGATCTCTACGATGGGGAGAGCTCCTCTAACTTAAATCAGGGTGGTGACTCTATCTGTGCAGCGTCAGATAAAAACGACTTTAGGTTTTCCAGGCCACGTGTTCTCTGTTGCAGCCTCTCACGCTGCTGCTGCTGCTGCTAAGTCGCTTCAGTCGTGTCCGACTCTGTGCGACCCCACAGACGGTAGCCCACCAGGCTCCCCCGTCGCTGGGATTCTCCAGGCAAGAACACTGGAGTGGGTTGCCATTTCCTTCTCCAATGCATGAAAGTGAAAAGCGAAAGTGAAGTCCCTCAGTCGTGTCTGACTCTTCGCGACCCCATGGACTGCAGCCCACCAGGCTCCTCCGTCCATGGGTTCTCCAGGCAAGAGTACTGGAGTGGGGTGCCAGTGCCTTCTCCGCTTGACTCTGCTACTGTAGCGCAAAAGCAGTCCAGGTAATAATACATAAACGGGCGTCACCGTGTTCCAATAAAACTTTATCGACAAAGTCAGGCAGAGTGCCGACCCCTTTTGGCCCGAGCCGCAGTGAGCCAAGCGCTGCCATAGAAGGTGTGCACATCCGTTTGACTGTGCGACAACCCACGCGACAGGCTTGGCGCTGCGTCCAGCACGTGACCTGCCAGGTGTGCTCACCGCGACTGACGCTGGATGTCAGTTCAGAGCATCAGGGCCGCCACCCCTCGGCTTCGGCATCCCCGGGATACAGCAGGGAGCCTGGAGCCGAGAGGATGCTCAGCGCCCTTTTGCGAGACGGCTGAATGGGAGGACGCAGCGCCGGCCAAGCTGGCTGCCCTGTGCGTCGAGGAAGCCGGTCCTCTAATTCTAAGAGTCAAAACACCCCGGGGCTTAGCGAGGAGGCGTGGGCGCATCCCCACAGCAGGTCTGCCGGAGCTCCAGAAAGAGAGACTAATCCGGGGAGAAAGGAGGAGGAAAACATCCAAGTCCTGCTGAGCTGCTGACAACAGGGGCTGCTCTGGAGGGAGGCGGTTTGGGAGCCTGTGCACTCGGGATACATCCGGGCGCAGGAGCTGGGGCAGAGACGGAGGCATTAGAGGCGGCGAAAGAAGGCGGAGATGTGGGTCCCTGTGTTCACGAGAGAGGCGCGCGCTCTACAAACGGCTGAGCGCTGAGCGGGGACCGCGGCCTTCCCCGCGCCCCAGAGCTCCGCCGGCAGGGTGGGGGGCAGTGTCCTCACCGCAGGCTGTGCCCGCGGGCGCCGCAGCCACAGGGTCCTGGGGACGGGCCAGCCCCGGAGGC
>SJYG01000616.1:481829-575146 GCA_006410535.1 Litocranius walleri
GCTGGGGCTTCTAGAGCTCCCGGCACGGGCACCTGTCCCGGCGCGGCCCCTGGGAGCCGCCACTGCGCACAGGAAGTCGTGGCCTGTTGCCGCGGCTCTCCAAGCGCCGGCCGTGAGCAGCCTCACCCTGGAGCTTGTTGCAAAGGGAGTCTCGGGACCCACTCGGACCTGCTCAATCAAAAACTCCTTTTAGAAATGGTGGGGCCCAGGGGGCTGTTTTTTTCTTCTTTTCTTAATTGAAGTGCTGCACGGGACCAGGACATGCCTGGCGGTCTGGCGGTTCAGACCCTGCACGCATCCCTGGTCAGGGAGCCGAAACCTCACGTGCCGCATGCTGGTGTGGCCAAAGAAAGGCGCTGCAGTGCTGTCGACTGGCAACCTTCCATTGCTCTCAGGTGCACACCGTAGCGATCCAGGAGCCTTACAGATCATGCTCCACAGAGGCCGCGAGTGCGCAGTCGTGTCTGACTCTGTGCCACCCCACTGACTGCAGCCTGCCAGGCTCCTCTGTCCAAGGGATTTCCCAGCAAGAATACTGGCCTGGGGTGCCATGCCCTCCTCCAGGGGAGCTTCCCAACCCAGGGATCAAACCTGTGTCTCTTGCATTGGCAGGCAGATTCCTTACCGCTGAGTCACCAGGGAAACTCCATATAAAGTGAACATAAAACACACATTCCTTCCCTGTGCTGTACATTACATTTTTGTACCTTATTTTATACATGATAGGTTGTACCTCTTAATCCCCTTCATTCTCTCCACTGGTCAACACTAGTTTGTCCTCTGTGTCTGTGAGGCTGTTTCTGTTTTGCTATATTCATTCATTTTATTTTTTAGACTTCACATATAAATGGAAACCTAAAGTACCTCTCTCCCTCTGACTTATTTCACTGATCAGCATCATGCCTCCTAGGATCTGTGTTGCTGCAAATGGGATCATTTCATTCTTTTCTATGGTTGAGTAATATTCCATTGTGTGTGTATATACACAGTGTGTGCCATGTGTGTGCATGTGTGTGTGTGCACACACACAAATACCCCACTCTTTTTAATCCATATGTCTACTGACCTGGGTTTCTTCTGTATTTTAGCAATTGTGACTCACGCTGCTATGGACACTGAGGTACACCTATCTTTTCTAATTAGCGTTTTCATATCCTTTGGAAACATACCCAGAAGTGGATCATATGGCAGCTCTATTTTTTTTTTAAAAGAACACTTCTAATAGTTGAGATGCAACTTAGTCTGAAGAAGACTGCCTAGAGAATCGATTAGGTTTCTTCTGATGACAGAAAAGAGTCTGCAGTTTTATGGCCAGAATCTATCTGCTGTCAGCTGGAAGCTTAGCCCGCCCCTCTTTCTCCACGAGGGGCAGAGAGGTCAGGGGCCTCTGAAAGGCTCAGCCCTGCGCTGATATGGTGGGGGGCAGCTGGACTGAGCGGAAGGGAGGGAGGCAGGTGCAGAAAACATCCGCGGAGGGGGACGGGAGAGGCTGGCGCGGACCCTGGAGCCCACACGCAGGCCCCACCCCCTTTCTGCCCCACCCCCGGCACACGGAGCCCTCCCTGGCAGGCCCGCCTGGCCAGCACATCCCGGGCTCCGGGCAGGGCCCTCCCCGCCTGCTGCGGCCGCTTTACCCTGAGAACCTGGGCCCCCATCCCCGCATTCTGGATTTAAGGAGAAGAGAGAAAATGTTAAATCTACACCCGGGCTTTGCGAGGTTGTGATTACTCGGGTCTATCAAGAATAGCCTTCCCACTTTATCAGGCGCCAGGACAGGCCCGCTGCAATCAGACAGTCGCCATGGCAACCAGGACCAGCGCGTGCGCACAAAGCCGGAGCGGCAGGATGGAGCCCTGTGCCTGGTTCTCTCCTGCGCGCCCGGCCCAGCGCGCCGGACAATGGGCACCCCGGGGGGCAGCCTGCCCGCCTGCCCAGATGGGGCTCCCGAGCCCGGCTTAGCTCTGCGCTCTTCTCCTCCTCCTCCATCTTCAAGAGGAAGACGGCAGGATTCCTCCCCAGCAGCCTTCCCCCTCAAGGTGGGGGATGCCAGCCAGAGGGTCCAGAACCATAAAGGCCAAAAGGAAAACAAAGAGAAAACACAGCGAAACATGGCCTGCCTGAGCAGCCCAGGGTTCAGTCCCAGGTGCTGCCAGCCGGCTGCCACAGCGCGGGTGGGAAAGGAAAGTCCAGACCGGCCGGCGGGGAGGGGCTCACCCTGCCAGACCCTGCCACGCCCAGCCCTCTGGGCGGCCTTGATGGAATCCACGGTTCAGGCGGTTTTCCACAGGCACCTGTATCAAAGCCGGTGTGCATATTATCAATAGTCAGAAGATGACGTTTCTAAAAACGACACGAGCCCCATGCAGTCAGGGGAAGCGGCTTTCAAGTCCGTTCGCCAGGAAAGGGGGTCGGGCAGGCGTCGGATGGAAGGCGCTCTCTGATCTGCTTTTCCGTGACACTCCAGTGAGGAGAGACGCACCGCAGCACTCCAAAGCCAGCCCGCTGATCAAACGGAAAGACATTTCTGGGAACAGGAGCAAAAATTTTAATTAACTCTCCACGCTCCCGTGTGGATGCGGCATCTCCAATCACACCTGGAGTGTTAAAAAAAATGGCGCATGTCCTGTGGTTCTTCGTACAAAAGGGACTCATTTTTATTTACGGCTCTTTTTCCTTTGCTCCCAACGATGCCTCCAGTGGCTGCGAATCCACTAAAGAAACAGACATCCAACACAACCTTCCCCCACCCTCCAAAACCAGGACAACACACGCCACGTTTACTAACAAACACTTGTGTCTTTCGATCCTTTCCAAAAGCCCCTGCAGCAGGGAGTATTAGGAGGTAACGCCCTGGTCCAGTGATTAAGTTTCTTTGCTGGTATCACTGTGCACCTCTCTTTTTCTTCTTGTTTCCGTTCTAGAAGTATCTGGGACAAACACATCTTAAAAGAGGGCACTTTGTTCCTGACTCATGACTGGAGATGAAGAAGGGAATTCAGTTTCCATGTCTGAAAGGACCTCTGGGCTGGTCTCCTGGCAGCCTTGGAGGGGTCCTTCTCCTTCATTCCCAGAGAGGACATGCGAAGCAACAGCCCGTGAGAGGCTTTTGTAAACAGCTGCCAAAACACTAATGCCCAACGCTAATTGGCAAGGCATGTTTATATACGATTTCCTTATGTATCAACTTCAGGCATCTTTTGATTTCCTACTATGGGACTATGGCTGAGTGTTTCCGTTCACGCGTCTTACTTTCTCTTTCCTGGTGCCCCCTGTGGTGATCATGTAATTAAATCAAGTCTATGTCACTGCTGCTGCTGCTAAGTCGCTTCAGTCTTGTCCGACTCTGTGTGACCCCATAGACGGCAGCCCACCAGGCTCCCCCATCCCTGGGATTCTCCAGACAAGAACACTGGAGTGGGTTGCCAGTGCCTTCTCCAATGCATGAAAGTGAACCGTGAAAGTGAAGTCCCTCAGTTGTGTTCAACTCTGTGCAACCCCATGGACTGCAGCCTACCAGGCTCCTCTGTCAATGGGAATTTCCAGGCAAGAGTACTTGAGTGGGGTGCCATCACCTTCTCCGCTCTTCTTCCTACCCATCAGTAAATATCCCATGTGCCTAAATACTAATATATTAGTTCAGGGAGGCCTGGCATGCTGCAGTCCATGGGGTTGCAAAGAGTTGGACATGACTGAGTGACTGGAGGTGATGGAATTCCAGTGGAGCTGTTTCAAATCCTGAAAGATGATGCTGTCAAAGTGCTGCACTCAATATGCCAGCAAATTTGGAAAACTCAGCAGTGGCCACAGGACTGGAAAAGGTCAGTTTTCATTCCAATCCCAAAGAAAGGCAATGCTTAAGAATGCTCAAACTACCGCACAATTGCACTCATCTCGCGTGATAGTAAAGTAATGCTCAAAATTCTCCAAGCCAGGCTTCAGCAATATGTGAGCCGTGAACTCCTTGATGTTCAAGCTGGTTTTAGAAAAGGCAGAGGAACCAGAGATCAAATTGCCAACATCTGCTGGATCATCGAAAAAGGAAGAGAGTTCCAGAAAAACATCTATTTCTGCTTTATTGACTATGCCAAAGCCTCTGACTATGTGGATCACAATAAACTGTGGAAAATTCTGAAAGAGATGGGAATACCAGACCACCTAACCTGCCTCTTGAGAAATCTGTATGCAGGTCAGGAAGCAACAGTTAGAACTGGACATGGAACAACAGACTGGTTCCAAATAGGAAAAGGAGTCTGTCAAGGCTGTATATTGTCACCCTGCTTATTTAACTTATATGCACAGTACATCATGAGAAACACTGGACTGGAAGAAACACAGCTGGAATCAAGATTGCTGGGAGAAATATCAATAACCTCAGATGTGCAGATGACACCACCCTTATGGCAGAAAGTGAAGAGGAGCTAAAAAGCCTCTTGATGAAAGTGAAAGAGGAGAGCGAAAAAGTTGGCTTAAAGCTCAACATTCAGAAAACGAAGATCATGGCANGAAACACAGCTGGAATCAAGATTGCTGGGAGAAATATCAATAACCTCAGATGTGCAGATGACACCACCCTTATGGCAGAAAGTGAAGAGGAGCTAAAAAGCCTCTTGATGAAAGTGAAAGAGGAGAGCGAAAAAGTTGGCTTAAAGCTCAACATTCAGAAAACGAAGATCATGGCATCTGGTCCCATCACTTCATGGGCATTAGATGGGGAAACAGTGGAAACAGTGTCAGACTTTATTTTTTGGGGCTCCAAAATCACTGCAGATGGTGACTGCAGCCATGAAATTAAAAGACGCTTACTCCTTGGAAGAAAAGTTATGACCAACCTCAATAGCATATTCAAAACCAGAGACATTACTTTGCCGACTAAGGTCCATGTAGTCAAGGCTATGGTTTTTCCTGTGGTCATGTGTGGATGTGAGAGTTGGACTGTGAAGAAGGCTGAGCGCTGAAGAATTGATGCTTTTGAACTGTGGTGTTGGAGAAGACTCTTGACAGTCCCTTGGACTGCAAGGAGATCTAACCAGTCCATTCTGAAGGAGATCAGCCCTGGGATTTCTTTGGAAGGAATGATGCTAAAGCTGAAACTCCAGTACTTTGGCCACCTCTTGCGAAGAGTTGACGCACTGGAAAAGACCCTGATGCTGGGGGGGATTGGGGGTAGGAGGAGAAGGGGACGACAGAGGATGAGATGGCTGGATGGCATCACTGACTCGATGGATGTGAGTCTGAGTGAACTCCGGGAGCTGGTGATGGACAGGGAGGCCTGGCATGCTGCGATTCATGGGGTCACAAAGAGTCGGACACGACTGAGCGACTGAACTGAACTGAACTGAACTGAGAGAATCAATTCCTAGGCAGGTTGATAAAGTCCAGGGTCCCCAAGAAGGAGAGAGAGGTCTGGGACTTCTGAACAGGAGAAAGGGGTCTGGAATTCTCAAGGAGGAGGAAAGGACAAACATCTTTTTTTTTCCTCTACATTCCTTAGTCACATAAAATGTTTTTTCTTTAAGCCCAGAACTCATGATTACACAACAAACAACTCAATTTAAACTCTGTACCAAGGATTATATAACAACAATGTATCATGCTTGAGGCAGTTTCTCCTTCCTGAACACCTTCTGACTAATCCTGATATCTTAGAATGTGTATTACGGGAATGAGTTCGGTCAGTCAGTTCAGTCACTCAGTTGTGTCTGACTCTTTGCGACCCCATGTGAAGAACCTAAGCCACCCCATTTTGTTAAAAAGACTCCATTTTAGAGTTCTGAGGAAAGAGTCTTTGGAAATTCCCTGACCTCATCCCACCACCTGCAAGCCAATCAGATCTCAGATCAGGATCTCCTGACTTTCCCTTCAGGACTTATGACCTGCCCAGGAAATTCGAATTAAACCCGGGAAATGAAAACCAATCAGAACCCAGCAACTAACCTTTCCACAGAAGGTAACATTTTTCACGGGAGAATACCCTATATAAGCAATGAAACCCAGAGTTCGAGGCTCCTCTCCTTAGCCGCTGCGTCGGTAACGGTGGGAGCCCCAGCTCAAGCTTGGTAATAAAAACTCTCTTGCTTTTGCATCGGATGCCGGCTCCCTGGTGGCCATTGGGAGATTTTGCAACTTGGGCACAACCATGAATCGCAGCATGCCAGGCCTCCCTGCCTATCACCAGCTCCCGGAGTTCACTCAGACTCACGTCCATAGAGTCTGTAATGCCATCCAGCCAGCTCATCCTCGGTCGTCCCCTTCTTCTCCTGCCCCCAATCCCTCCCAGCATCAGAGTCTTTTCCAATGAGTCAACTCTTCACATGAGGTGGCCAAAGTATTGGAGTTTCAGCTTCAGCATCAGTCCTTCCAATGAACACCCAGGACTGATCTTTAGGATGGACTGGCTGGATCTCCTTGCAGTCCAAGGGACTCGCAAGAGTCTTCTCCAACACCACAGTTCAAAAGCATCAATTCTTCGGTGCTCAGCCTTCTTCACTGTCCAACTCTCACATCCATAACTACCACTGGAAAAACCATAGCCTTGACTAGATGGACCTTTGTTGGCAAAGTAACATCTCTGCTTTTCAATATGCTGTCTAGGCTGGTCATAACTTTCCTTCCAAGGAGTAAGCGTCTTTTAATTTCATGGCTGCAGTCACCATCTGCAGTGATTTTGGAGCCCAAAAAAATAAAGTCTGACACTGTTTCCACTGTTTCCCCATCTATTTGCCATGAAGTGATGAGACCAGATGCCATGATCTTCATTTTCTGAATATTGAGCTTTAAGCCAACTTTTTTGCTCTCCTCTTTCACTTCCATCAAGAGGCTTTTTAGCTCCTCTTCACTTTCTGCCATAAGGGTGGTGTCATCTGCACATGTGAGGTTATTGATATTTCTCCTGGCAATCTTGATTCCAGATTGTGCTTCCTCCAGCCTAGTGTTTCTCATGATGTACTCTGCATATGAGTTAAATAAGCAGGGTGACAATATTCAGCCTTGATGTACTCCTTTTCCTATTTGGAACCAGTCTGTTTTTCCATGTCTAGTTCTAACTGTTGCTTCCTGCCCTGCATATAGGTTTCTCAAGAGGCAGGTCAGGTGGTCTGGTATTCCCATCTCTTTCAGAATTTTCCACAGGACTGGAAAAGGTCAGTTTTCATTCCAATCCCAAAGAAAGGCAATGCCAAAGGATGCTCAAACTACCGCACAATTGCACTCATCTCACACGCTGGTGAAGTAATCCTCAAAATTCTCCAAGCCAGGCTTCAGCAATACGTGAACTGTGAACTTCCAGAAGTTCAAGCTAGTTTTAGAAAAGACAGAGGAACCAGAGATCAAATTGCCAACATTCACTGGATCATGGAAAAAGCAAGAGAGTTCCAGAAAAACATCTATTTCTGCTTTATTGACTATGCCAACGCCTTTGACTGTGTGGATCACAATAAACGGGAAGATTCTGAAAGAGGTGGGTCTAGTAAGATCTTTCTATTGTTAAATTCTAATCCTGTTATCCTAAAATGTAAATTGTGGGAGTGGGTGTGGTAAAATTTTCACAACCTTGAGACATTCTTTTGATTTACTGTAATAACTAACTAAAAATGTATATAGCTCCCTTGCTAACACTAGCGAGGGGAGCACTCTCTGTCCCCCTTCTGATGTTTATGTTAGAAGCTTCCTTCTGTTCCTTTTCTTACTTTTATAATAAGACTCTGCTACACAAAAGCTCTTGAGTGATCACACCTGATTCCTGCTCCCAAAGGTAAACCGGAGACCACGAATCCGACATCGTTCACCATAAGCTATCAGTTCTATTTTTTTTCCCATTTGGAGGCCTCATTTCCAGAACGTTCTGTGCCCTTGCTCCAGCTGGCGTGGATGCTTCTCTGGCCCGGGTTCTCCCTCCACTCTGTCTAGAGAGGATGTCTTCTTCTGGGTTTTCCCCTCATTTTGCTGGAGCGCACCCTCTGGTGGCTCCCTAGGAAACAATGACCTGGAAGTCATTTGCATCCTTGCATTCCTACAAGTGTCTTTCTCTTCACCTTTAACTAACCGTCTGGGTACAGAAGTCTAGACTGTGATCACTTTTTCCATCAATACTTTCCAAGCATCCCTCCACTAGCTTCTCTCTGTCAGCACTGCTATTGTGATACCTGTGTGATTACTCAAGCTCTGAGTGTAGCCTGCTGTGCTGTGTTTGAACATTTTAGGATGTTTTTCCCCATGAAGTTCCAGAATTCACAATATAGCCTTCATGTGGCTGTTTATCTTTTTCACTCAAAGGGTATACACTCAATAGCTTTGCCCTCAAAGGATCCCTGTCCTTCAGCTCTGAAAAGTATTCTTTTTTCTTTTCTTTGATAATTTTGCTCTCCTCCGTCTCTGTCTTTTTTCTTTTCGGACTTCCTGTTAGTCAAAACGTAGGATTGATGTTTTAATTTTATGACCTTCCCCCCTGTTGTTTTCTTATTCTTATCCCTGGTGGCTCAGATGGTAAAGAATCCGCCTGCAATTCGGGAGACCTGGGTTCAACCCCTGGATCAGGAAGATTCCCTGGAGAAGGAAATGGTAACCTACTCCAGTATTCTGCTCTGGATAACTCCATGGACGGAGGAGCCTGGTGGGCTGCAGCCCATGGGGTCACAAAGAGTCAGACACAACCGAGCGACTTCACTTTCTTTTTCATTTTGCCTTCTTAACAATGCCCTTTGTCTGACTCCCATGGATCGTGTCTGCAGTCACTGGGCCGCTGGAGGCACAGGTGGGAGCCAGGGATCTCAGCACACTGTGTGCGGACTTCACCCCATGCTTCCTCCAGCTCTGCAGTTCATCACCACCCTGCAGGGGTGCAGGCTTCCAAGGCCAGCACTTGCCTCACAGCCCCTTCCTCTTCCAGGAGCAGCTTCTGCACTGGGCTAAATCAACCAGCCTTCCCCCAGGCATTGCCCTTCTTTCAGAAATCTGCTGAAATCACACGGCTTCCTCTTTCTCGTCTTCAGTCTTTCTGTTCTTATGGGCATCCATCCATCCGTCCACCTGTCTACACCTCTGTGTATGCATCTGTCCTTCCATCCACTGACCTGTCTACATCTCTACGTGTGTATTATGTATCTGTCCATCCGTCCATCCACCTACCTACCTGCCTATGTCTCTACCCATCTAGCTGCCTACCATTTATAGTCAGTTTTCATTATTTGTGGGGATTATGTACTGCAATGTCACGCTTGAGGACCACTCGGAACAGTGACGTCACCCACAAAGAGCACAAGCAGGCGAAAACGCGGCCCTAAGTGAGCTGCAGACGGGCGCTGCAAGCCTGTGTGCAGCACGAGAGCGTCTGAGCCAGGGACACGCGCGTTTGCCACGTAATTGTGCTGAGAGACTCTGGAGAGCCCCTTGGAGACCAAGGAGATCCCACCAGTCCATCCTAAAGATCAGCCCTGGATGTTCACTGGAAAGACTGAGGCTGAAGCTCCAATACTTTGGCACCTGATGGGAAGAGCTGACTCATCTGAAAAGCCCTGATGCTGGAAAGATTGAGGGCAGGAGGAGAAGGGGACGACAGAGGGTGAGATGGCTGGATGGCATCACTGACACGATGGACATGAGTTTGGGTGGACTCGGGAGCTGGTGATGGACAGGGAGGCCTGGCGTGCTGAGGTCCGTGGGGTCACAGAGTCGGACGCGACTGAGCCACTAAACAGCAACAACACAGCACGCATCTGCAGGCGGCTGCGGAAGCACCGAGAGCAGCGGCTTAGGGCTGCAGACAAGTCTGAGCAAATAGGATTTGCAAGAATGGAATCATGAATAATCAGGAGTGACTCTTACACTCATCTACCTATCAAACATTCTGTTAGTATCAGTTCACTGGGATTTTTCAGAAGAAATAGATGCTGGTGTCCAATCCCCTACATTCAACATAATTTTATTATTTAAATTTTTAAAGGGCCCGTTGGAAGCCATTTCTAAATAGGTTAGAATCCAGAAACCACAAAGTGAAAATAATAAATCTGGAGACACAAAAACTCCTTCACCATGACAAAAGGTAAGCTGCTGCTGCTGCAAAGTCGCTTCAGTCGTGTCCAAGTCTGTGTGACCCCATAGACGGCAGCCCACCAGGCTCTTCTATGCAAAGTCAAAAGACAGATGACAAGATGGGAGAAGATTTGTAGTTCAAATTACAGTCAAAAAAGAGCTCCTAAAAACTGATGAGAAAAACATCCAATAATCCAAATTTTAAGGTGGGATGAAGATGCAAAAAGAGTCGGCAGAAAAGGAAATTCAAACAGTCGTGAAGAACAGGAAATGATGCCACATGCACAGTGAGAGAAGTCCAAACCCAAACTGCCCTAAACTGTCATACCTTCCCCTCTCATACTGGCATAATCCAAAAGTTTAGCAGCTGCTTAGCTGGCAAGGCTGTGGGGAGGCAGGGATCCTCACAGAGGCCGGCAGGAGGGCGGATTCAGCCTCAGAGAGAACAATCCGATGGCACTGTTCATTAGATCTGACGGCATCCAAGTTAGAAACACACTTGCCCTTTGACCCGACAATCTCACTTCTGATAATGGACCCCACACATAAACAACAACAGAGGGACCAAGGGGTTCACTGGAGAGCTGTCCACAACAGCTGAGCCCTGGATGCCCCGTGTCCGCACACGCTGGGCTTGTTAAATGAATTGTGCAGGACCCACGTGATGACTTGGGGGGTGCGGTAATGGCTGCTTGTGTATTGAACCAAGGCAAGGACCGCAATGAGAGGGAACGATTCCTGTGGCAGAAAGCATAACACCCACACACTCCCTCCACTCACCTCCACATCCTAAACCCTGGGGCCTGGGAAGAGGCTACGTTCTACGGTGCAGTAAAAGGGATCTGGCAGATTGATGAAGTTACGAATCACCTGATGGGGAGATTTACAAGGTGGGTTCGGTGTAATCAAATGGGTCCTTAGGGACTTCCCTCGTGGTCCAGGGGTTAAGACTCTGTGCTTCTACCTCAGAGGTCGCTGGTAAGATCCCACATGATGTCACACACACACACACACACACACACACACACACACACAAAGGAGGATGGTCCTTAGAAGGGAGGTGGGAGGTGGGTCAGAGTCAGGGAAAGATAGGGGAGCAGAGGGCAGAGTGCCTGACCACGAGTGAGTTGGCCTGTAGAAGTCGGAAGCGAGGAACAGACAGTCCCAGAAAGAGAGCAGCCCTGCCCACCCCTCGATTATAATCCCTTAAGACACGTTCTGGATTTCTGGCCTCCAGAACTGTTAAAAGACTACATCTGTGTTGTCTTAACTTTGCAGTCACTTGTCACAGCGGCAGTGGAGCACCGATACACAGTCTACAGCCAGGGAGAGGTCACAGTGGAAACGAAGCCAGGGAGAGGTCACGATGGAAGCGAAGCCTCGCAGCCTTGGCCAGCCTGGGCAGATGACAGCTCAGGAGCGGGAAGGTGACTGAGGACTGGGTCTCCAGGGCAGGTGGAGCAGAAGTTGATAAAAGAGCACTGAACTGGGAGGAACCGGGCCAGAGGCTGTCCAGGGTGGGACATACGTCTGAGAAGAAAGATCCAGGAACTCCTCTGGCAGTCGCGTGGTGAAGACTCTATGCTTGCACCACAGGGGGAAAGGGTTTCACCCCTGGTCGGGAACTAGGAGCTCACACGCCATGCAGTGCAGGCAAAGGAAGAGAAGGAAGATCCCCAGCATCTACTGCCTTGAGAAGGGAAGCACCGTGGAGGCTGAAAAACCAGCTCGGGGTGGACAGTGAGGTCTCAGGAGACCGCGGCCAGGGTGCTTCGGCGCAGGGGGAGGGCAGGAAGCAGCAGCCGGTGTGTGAAGACGTTCTTGGGAAATCTGGGCTTCCCCGTGACTTGGCCTGGGCTGAGCAGAGACCCTGGACAGCACGTGGGGAAGGTCATGCCCTCAGGCGATGGGAAACGGAGCTCCAAGGATGGGGCAGGAGGGAAGGCCAACCTGCAAAGAGGCAGTATGGCACCTCTCTTTATCAAATAGATGCATGCATGCATGCTGGGTCACTTCAGTCGGGTCCGACTCTGTGCAACCCCATGGACAGCAGCCCACCAGGCTCCTCTGTCCACGGGATTCTCCAGGCAAGAATACTGGAGTGGGCTGCCATTTCCTCCTCCCTATCAAATAGAAACCCTGAGGTGGGCCTGCGGGAAACCCCGCGCCCTTCAGCGTCCCCAGGGGCAAGGCTCTCCTGGGCACCACTGTTCACCAAGGAATGTCTGCATCCAGTCCGTCTGGCTCTGTGCCAGGCATCTGGGAAGCGAAGCTGCGCCAGCCTCTTCCACTGCTGCAGGAAATCCTAGCCCAGGGGGTGTGGAGGGCAGACACATGGCCCCTCCCCAGAGGGGAGCCACCAGGGTGTGCTGAGGAAGGAGGTAGGAAGGCCTCCCTCTCTGGGGAAGGCCTGATCCCTCTGAGCCAGCAGCAGCTGCAGCTGGCCTGCCTCCCTGGCCCTCGTCCCTGCCGAGGCCTCTCCCGGGACCTTGGCTGGCAGGGGCCACTGCTTCTGCCAGCCGATGCTGGGGCCCGACGCCGTTTCCCTCTTTGTTTTACACACAATGCCCCAGAAACAACATTTTGCTGATATGTAATTAGGCCAACATAATAGAGTCTAAGAAAGCCGTCGGTCTCATTTTCGACAACTTTGGCTTTCATAACGTTCAAAGAGAATACGTTAAAAAAAAAAAAAGAAAAGAAAGAAAGAAAGCCTAGCTCGCAGATGCAGAAAAGGGGGCAGATGAAATAAATGCATGCCACGTGTGGAAGGCTTCCTTCCTGGGACTCCTTACCCACCCCTGCTGGTTCGCTCACATCTCACCCTGATTTTCTCTACCATGCAAGAAAAACAGCAAACTCGGTAGCCCTTTGAGAGACCAACAGAATAGCAATAATGACTGTTATTATTATTTGAGACACATTGTTTGCAAAGAATGGCCGCAGTGATTACTTGCCTGCATCCAGGCCTCTTGACAAGGTACATATGCAGAAACTCCCGTAAAGGGTCCACTTCCCCACCCCTTGAGTCCAGGCCGTGCTTGGGACTTGCTCTGACCAACAGCAGATGGTCAACATGACCTCATGCTGCTCTCAGCCTGGGCCACGAGGGAGCTTGCTGTTTCTACCTGCTGTCAGGGGACCGGGGACAAGCCCAGGCTGGCCTGCGGGAGGATGGGAGCCCTGAGGCCCAGGCAACCGGCAGACGGGAGAGATGCCGTCCTGAGCCCACGAGGAGTTGCCGGTGGACCCTCCAGCGACGCAGAAGCAGAGTGAGGTCAGAGAAGCTCAGGCCAGATGAGCAGAAACCCCCGGCGGACCTGCCCACTCACTGCAACAGTAAACGCTGCTCATCTCAGCTCGCCAAGCTTTGGGATGCCTCATTCCACAGCAGACGTGAACACTGATCACGATCGTTTGAGACAGAGCCAATTCCCTGGGCAGGTCTTTGGGAGGAAAATCAGAGGGAAAGCCACCTCATCGGACAACACCGCGTGTGAGAGAGACCATAACGGCCGCTGAATGGAGCCGGGCTGGCTAATGTCTCTCACCTCGCTCAGAGCTGGCAGCATCTTACCCTCGTCTCCTCTGTGGCACACACATGGGGACCCAGCCTGGCACGGCAGCCCCAAGGTCTCACTGGTGACAAGCGACCACGAGGCCGGGCATTGCCACCAGTGAGCTCTGGGAGGGACAGATAAACGCACACATGGGCAGATGCGCCAGCTCGAGACGCTGTTGGCTGCCTCCCACCACGCGCACCAGGCTGGCAGGGAGCCTGAACCTGCCAGGCAAGGTAGCCCTCTCCTGGATTCCAGGAAGGGTGGGCGGCATGGGGGAGAGGGGCTGGGGGCTGCATATGCCCACCAGAGCTGCCTGCCGGGCAGAGTGAGAACCAGGTCAGGTGTGTGGCAACCAGGGCTCCCTGATTACACTGGATATCCAACCCATCCATCCTGAAGGAGGTCAGCCCTGAGTGTCCACTGGATGGACTGATTAAAGGAGGTCAGCCCCGAGTGTCCACTGGAAGGACTGATGTAAAGGAGACCAGCCCCGAGTGTCCACCGGAAGGACTGATGCTGAAGCTCCAATACTTTGGCCACCTGATGTGAAGAGCTGATTCACTGGAAAAGCCCCTGATGCTAGGAAAGACTGGGGGCAGAAGAGAAGGACGGAGGGTGAGATGGTTGGATGGCATCACCGACTCAGTGGACGTGGGTTTGAGTAAACTCGGGAGTTGGTGATGGACAGGGAGGCCTGGTGTGCTGCGGTCCACGGGGTGGCAGGGAGTTGGACGCGACTGAGCTGCACTGACTGGCGCTGGACGGGCCGAGGCTGAGGGGGCACGGCTGGGGCGGGCCGACCGTCAGGGGCAGGTGCTGCCGCTCCGAGCGCACGCTGCTATGCAGCTCAAAGCCGTCACACCCCGCAGGCTGCTCCGCTGCCCACGTCCTCCAGGAGCGCACATTTCACACACACGCTGACCGCGTCGAGCATGAGCGCATTCTCTCCGGCAGGCAGACTTGGAAACAGCTTTGTTTGATAACAGTTACGCAAGAAACATGTTCCTCATCTGCGGGCTCGCCAAGTCCTTTCCACTTTCTGGGAGGAGTGAGAGGAAACTGGGCTTTCTGGGAGTAGCTGGGGTTTGTCACTGTCTTTAGACATGAAGTCAATAAGGGATTGCGTTTTAAATCTTATTTTTCTACTGTATCTATAACCCAGAAAAGAGAGGATTTAAAAACAGCCTTCCCAAAGTATACAATGAAAAGGGATTTATTTTGGAGTTGGTGGTGGCGATCGGGGGGAAGTGTGTCAGCTAAAACTCTCAAACAAAACTACATCCAAGTTATCACCAGCTCTCATTCCTGACTGCTAACCAATAATCACAAAACGCTGGCCCAGAGGATGTCCCTGAGCAAAGGCTGGTTCAAAACCCCAGCAGAGATGGGTTAAGGGAGATGGAAGTTAAGGGCTACTCAACCGTCACCAGGCGGCCAGCAGCACCAGGGCTGCAAAGCGCGGTCACTCTGAAAAGAAAGTCTCACTGTGCAACAGTCAAAACAACACATTTCCCCTCCCTGACTTTCTCCATCTGGTAAATTCCACTGGCCACTTCGGCATTCAGTCAATATCCTCTCTGATCAATAGTTTCTCGGTGGTGACCCAATTGTCAACCTCTTGTTACCAGGGTTACTGGGATGCTAACTGGACCCCACCTCCTTATCGGCTCCTCTTCCCTTAAGTCAAATTACGTTGCGCGAATCCTCAGCATGCCCTCTGAGGACTCTGCTCCTGCTAGGGGGACACTTTCTCAGGCTTCCGAGGGGCTAGGAGACCCTGGTGGGAACACCCAGCCTTTAGGACATGTCAGAGCCCTGTCAGCCAGCTCCCAGGCTCCAGAGACCTTCGTTTCTCTCTGGATTCCTCCCACGCAGCCTGGAGACACCTGCCCCAGAGCCCGTCACAGGTGCGCCGCTGGTTTCCACCAGCATCTGGGTTGTGACCCATCAGAGGAGGAGCTGACCAAGAAAACCAAGGTCCAGAAAATAAACATGGTGTCAGAGAGACTGGCCAACTCTGCCTGGGGGTCCTGGAGGAAATCCCCTGCTACCCTCCGTCTCCTTACACTTCATTGTGTTGACCACTACTCAGCACCGATGAGTTTATCTACATATCACTGTCTCCTTTCCTGGAACGCATTGTCTGCCAAGGCAAGGGGTTTATCTTATTCCTGATGGATCCCAAGCAAGTAGGGAACTGTCTGGCACAGAATGGGCGAGTGAGTGAATGAATGTACTTTCCCAGCATTTCTGGGGTAGATTCTGCCACCACCATCTTATATGCTCAAAATCTTATCAAAATTGCTGTAAATCACATCCAACACTAATGAGACAGGAGTTTGCCATTCAAAATGGGAGTTATCTGCCAGGGTGTTGTGATACCAACCTTCTGACCTTTCTGTACATGGAAGTGGCAAGTATATTCGTGCGTGAAAATTAAATGCAGAATCACGTTGGTGACCAAACATTAAGGCCACTGGAAGCTTTAGCAAAGACGGGTAAATTATTAAACTGACCACACACAGCTCTACCCTGCCCAGCCTCTGTGCCCCTGCACTGATGCGGGTGGACCTACTAGGAGATAAGAGTCTAAGGGCCTGCGACTCGGTCTCATGAATCTGAGCTTAGTTTTGAGACTTTCCTTGGAAATGCATAGGATATTAACAAATCAACAGGATATTAACAAATGAGACAAGTCAGCTAGCCCTGGGGTTCTTGGGGGCCCTGTGACTGCCCTCCTCTGAAGAAGCCCAGGCTAGCCTACTAGACGTTAAGACCCACAGGGCCCTGCTGGCCCAGCCAACTGTCAGACACACGAGTGAGGCCATCACCCGATTCAGAGCCCAGGACAGGTCTGCTAAGCTGCTCCAGAGCAGAAGAACTGCTCAGCGGACCCACAGAATCATGAATTCACTAAAAAGCTGTCTGAAGAACGCTCCATGGCACACATTCTATTCATCTGTTAACTGATGGGCATCTGGAGAGTCTCTGCTTTCTGGACACTGTGAATTAGCGCCGCCGTGGAGGCTCACGCATAGGTTCTATGCAGACCTACACTCTCACTTCTCGTGAATGTATGTCTTGGAGTTGAACCACAAGGTCGGTCACATGGTAATGATGCTGAATGTTTTGAGGAACTGTCCACACATCACTCTCGCAATAAGAAAAAAATTATAAAACGTGGCCTCATTAGACTAGCTTCTCAGCCTTCTTGTCTAATTTGCCAAATGATGCCCCTTTCCACTGAGCTGAAGAGGATGTTTAAGAATTTTGCCTCAAAGAGGCCACTGGCTTAAAAGCAACAGTTGACCCATGCATCCTAGTTTACTAAAGCTGGAAGGGACCAGGGTTGTTCTCTGTCCAGTGGTTCCTGGTTGGGTTTTTAACATGTAGACCCCTAATCTCCACCCCCAGACCTCTCGACTCTGAGCTGCTGGGGCTGGTGCCTGGGAATGTGCACTCATATCAAGGCCCCAGGTGATTCAGGAAGGTCAGCTCCATCATCCCTGAGAGATGGTACCTGGGGTCAGCAGTGGCATGCCCCAGCCACTTCCACTGGCAGATGGCTCCACCAGAGTTCCCTAAGGGGCCCCAGCTTTCCCCTTGCAGGCAAACAAAACAGAGCCCATCCCCTTATCAGAGGTTTGCCCTTCAAAGACGTGGAATCAGCTTCCTGACTCACCATGTTTCTTCCTCCTCCAACATAAACATGCCCAACGTTTTCAACCATTTCCAGGAATATCCCCCATCTCTGCCCACCCCCCATTCTGTCTGTGGTTCTTGGCAAACACAGCAGTGTGGTGGGCATAACCCTCCCAGTCAGCCGGGATCGCAATGCAGACCAGAGGATAAGAACCTCCCGTGTACATTTCACAACACGGTCAGTTATCTTTTAAACACAGCAGTAACCTCATGTTGTTCTGTATCCATCCAACCAGTGTTGGATGAGAAGCTGTAACATGAAAGGAGTTAATTTGGATCCAGGGAACATGAATATTAGAAACAGCTAGTTCCTGATTCGAGGAGTTTGCAGAGCAATCAAAAAATAACTCTATGCCATACGATCCATCAATCCCACTCCTGGGCATACAGTCCAGACAAAACTATAATTTGAAAAGATGCACGCATACCAATGTTCACAGCAGAACTATTTACAATAACCAAGACATGGAAGCAACTTAAATATACACCCACAGACGAATGGATAAAGAAGATATGGCATACACGCATATACATACATGCCACATCTTCACATACATAGAGAGACATGATGGAATACTACTCAGCCACAAAAAAGAATGAAATGATGCCATTTGCAGCTCACAAATGGGAAACTTAGGCAAAGCAAATGAGCAATCAGAATGTGGATGGATCTAGAAATTATCATCCTAAGTGAAGTCAGGCCACTGAGAAAGACACATATGACATCACTTGTATGTGAAATCTAAAATATGACAGAAATGTGCTTGTCTATGAAGCAGAAACAGACTCACAGACACGGAGACCAGATCTGTGGTTCCCAAAGGGGCAAAATGGAGGTGGAGTCAGGGGAGGGATGGATTAGGAGCTGGAATCAGCAGATGCAAACCATCATATACAGAACAGATAACAACAAGGTCCTACTGTGCACCCCAGAGAACCACATTCAACATCCTATGACAAACCATAATGGGAGAGAGTATTTAAAAAAAACGTATATACGCCTATAACCGAATCATTTTGCTGTCCACCAGAAACTCATGCAATATTAGAAATCAACTACGCTTCAATAAAACACATATTTTTTTAAAAAGTACATAACTCTAAAGGGTGAAAGTGAAAGAGGAGAGTGAAAAAGTTGGCTTAAAGCTCAACATTCAGAAAATGAAGATCAAGGCATCTGGTCCCATCACTTCATGGGAAATAGGTGGGGAAACAGTGTCAGACTTTATTTTTGGGGGCTCCAAAATCACTGCAGATGGTGACTGCAGCCATGAAATTAAAAGACGCTTACTCCTTGGAAGGAAAGTTATGGCCAACCTAGATAGCATATTGAAAAGCAAAGACATTACTTTTCCAACAAAGGTCTGTCTAGTCAAGGCTATGGTTTTTCCAGTGGTCATGTGTGGATGTGAAAGTAGGACTGTGAAGAAGACTGAGCGCCGAAGAATTGATGCGTTTGAACTGTGGTGTTGGAGAAGACTCTTGAGAGCCCCTTGGACTGCAAGGAGATCCAATCCGTCCATCCTAAAGGAGATCAGCCCTGGGTGTTCATTGGTACAAAGAAAGAAAGTGAAAGTGAAGCCGCTCAGTCGTGTCTGACTCTCTGCGACCCCATGGACTGCAGCCCACCAGGCTCCTCTGTCCATGGGATTTTCCAGGCAATAGTACTGGAGTAGATTGTCATTTCCTTCTCCAGGGGATCTTCCTGACCCAGGGATTGAACCCAGGTCTCCAGCACTGTAGACAGACGCTTTATCGTCTGAGCTACCTGCTGATGCTAAAGCTGAAACTCCAGTACTTTGGCCACCTCATGCGAAGAGTTGACTCACTGGAAGAGACTCTGATGCTGGGAGGGATTGTGGGCAGGAGGAGAAGGGGACGACAGAGGATGAGATGGCTGGATGGCATCACTGACTCGATGCACATGAGTTTGGGTGAACCCCAGGAGTTGGTGGTGGACAGGGAGGCCTGGCGTGCTGCGATTCATGGGGTTGCAAAGAGTCGGACATGACTGAGGGACTGAACTGAACTGAACTGAAAGGAAGGTGGAACATGGTAAGTTCCAGAAGGAAGGGAACGCAAATTCCAGCCCAGGATGTCACAGATGACGTCACAAAGAGGAGCACCAGGAAGGGCGAAGATCACAAAGGTGGAGATGGGCACAGACAGGACTCGGCTGAGGGCAGGAGAGGACACAGATGGAGGGACTTAAGTAAGCAGGCAGGATCTGGAGAACCCCGCTGGGCCCCAGTTCAGAGCACTGGAGTACTGGAGGGGAGCGGTGGGCACACTCTTCACCTACATTAAACTTATTCACTAGGACTGCTTTCAAATCACGTATTCTCCATTCTGTATTATTGATTTTTTTTTTGCACTTAAATACAATTGATTTTTTTCATACTTAAATGTATCCTATTGCATTTTATTGAACTGGCTTTGACCTAACATTGATAAACTAGCAGATGATGAGACTGGAAGGCATTTAAGAAGTCAGGAAACCCTACTCAAAAAAGAAGCTGGACTAGAAATAGTTCTCAAGGATTTTTGGTTTTGTTTCTTTCCTTTCTTCTTCTTTTCTTTTTTTTAAAAGAAGCAGTGAAAGAGTTTCCACAAAGGCCAGTGAAATAATTTGGAAGCCCAACATGGAGAAGCAGATAGATGCAGAAAAAAGCAGCTCTGGGACCCACTGCTATGGGTAGGTTATCCAGAATCATGCCCACCCCTCACTCTCAAGGATTCCCTCAATTCTTCCCCCCAACTCCATACACAACTGAAACATTTTTTTGTGGAGTCTGAGAGCATTTCATTTGAAAAGACCCTGGTGCTGGGAAAGATTGAGGGCAGGAGAAGAAGGGGACGACAGAGGATGAGATGGTTGGATGGCATCGCCAACTCAATGGACATGAGTTTGGGTAGACTCCGAGAGTTGGTGATGGACAGGGAGGCCTGGTGTGCTGCAGTCCATGGGGACGCAAAGAGCTGGACATGACTGAGTGACTGAACTGAACTGAGAGCACCTCTGTTCTTTGGATGCTGACAGCCACCCTGTATGCTCCACGGCCTCCCCGAGGCCCCCACCTTCTACACAGGACGCTGACCAAGATGTGGAAAGGGCAGGAGGCACAGGAGGGCGACACGGGGCCCACGGAGGAAACCCTCCACCCAGTTAAAGGGGTTCTTACAGAGTGTAGCCCCGCAACCGGTTTGCTCCCCTCATGGACCCTTCCTTTGTATTTGGTTTTCCTAAAATTCTCGGCCATCTGGACTTAAAAAGAACAAATTCCAAGCAGTAGTGCTTAATGATCCCTTAGAAGAACGCTCGCCAACCTGCTATGCTCACTAATCTCATGTACTAAGTTCTCAGAGAAGCATTAGCCCTGTGCACACCTGTGGCTCCCAGGCTAGCTGCACATTTAAAACATTCTCAGAAGGGCCATGGGGACTGTGTGAGAAAGCGTGCAGGCAGTTCTCAGAGCAAAGACCAGCCCTTGGCTGGCAGCCAGCAAGGAAGCAAGGCCCTCAGTCCTATAACCACCAGGAGCTGGATCTGGCCAGCAACCTGGATGAGCTTGGCAGCAGATCCTTCCACCAGAGCCTCCAGTAAGGACCACAGCCTTGCCACCCCCTGATTTCAAACTTATGAGACCCGAAGGAGCAGACCCAGCTGAGCTCACCTGGACTTCTGACCTCCAGAAATATATGACAATACAGTGTACGTGTGTGTGTGTTTAAAGATCTAGAATCATCTTCCCACCCTTCCAATTCCAAACACATCAAGAAAGCCTAAAGATAAAGCCTTTCTTGATTTTCACATTGAGGGTCGCCTCCTTTTTATCATTCTGCAGCACGCACGGGATGGCTTAGAGCATACTGCCTTTAAAAAATGTGCTTGTCCCATGATTCTGAAAATGGGATGATTTCTTTCCCTCTCCCTTCCTCTGCACCCAGGCTCTAAACTTGCTGTGTCCTGGGGTCTTTAACAGACCACACACTTGCCCCTCCGCTCTCATCAGCCTTCAAAGGTTCCTGGTGATTTAGGGTCTCTCGCCACCCCTCAGGAAACTTGACAAGGAAGAGAAGTTATTTACGGGCCTGGAAAGGCAGGGGGTGGACATTCACTTGGAATGACTGCACTTCCTCCCCTCGGTTAAAGAAATCAATCCTTCTGCCTGGATTTCTGCCATTCATCATGTTTCACAGCAGCTGACACATAGTAGGAACTCAAGATTTATTTGTTGAATGCATTTTTTAAAAGTCTAACTTAGTGTGTAACTAAATTGTGAGCAGGAAGTGAAATATGGGAACCGGAGAGCCAGGGCCATCTAGTTTATGGAAGAAAACAGTGCAGATAGAGAGGAAAAGTCAAATTTTTCCTTTTAACCCCCAACTCCGTAAGCTGTCACCAAGTCCAAGTTTAACTGCCTTCCGTAAAATACTCCTAGGAGCGTGCCTGCCTTCTGTTCCCACTCAGTGGCAAACCATTGGCTTCCAAAGCCAATAGCCCAGGTCCCCAGGCCCTCCCCAGCCCCAGCTCATCACAGTCTTGAGAGTGACCTGCATCTGGGACCCAACCCTGGCCAACAGGACCCAAGGGAAAATCTGCTTGGGAGTTCCTGGGAAAGGTCTTGCTTGCTAATAAAAAAGGGCGCATGGCAGGAAACGCCCTGTTCTTCCCCATCGGCGTCATGTTCCCATGAGATGCTCAGATCTGCTGCAGCTGCCTGGGGGTCAGGGTCGTGAGAGGAGACCTGGCAGACATGTCAAGGAGCAGGACGCAGGAGGCAACGGTACCCGTGTCCCTGGCGATGTCCCCAAGCCGCTGAAGCAGCTGACTCTGCAGCCACTGCCTTGCTCCAGACTTCCTGCCCGGGGAAACGCGATGGCAGACCCCGACCATTGCGGCCACGGCCAGGCGGACATTCAGCGCGGACAGTGGAAAGCATCCCGAGTGATGCTTGCAAAGAACACCCTACTCTCTCACCTAGGGACCGCTCCCTCAGGCTCCCGTCTACCGTCCCCTTTCCAGTCTGTTTCTCCAAACACGCATCACTTCGAGGCCAGCAGGCTGGACGCAAGGCTCTCTGGTGAGAGATTCCCTCCTCGTCCTCTCCAGCCCACAAGCCCAGCGCTTGCCTGGACCACACAGCCGTCCGCAGACTCTCCCCCCACAAAGACACCCCGGCAAGCACACACCCCGGGGCTCCTTTGCAGGCCTGTCTGTGCATGCTGTATCCGTTTCCCAGGGCTGCTCTAACAAGTGACTACAACCTTGGTGGCTTACAGCAACAGACACGTTTATCTCCCAGTTCTGGAGGCCAGCTGTTCGCGGTCAGCATCGTTGCTCAGAAGCACGGTGTCAGCAGGGGAACGAACCCTCTGGAGGCTCTAGCGGGGAACTGTTTCCTGTCTCCCCTCTGCCGGTGGCCGGCTCCTTCCTGGGCTTGCGGCTGCGCCCTTGTGACTGTCAAGGCCAGCATTTCAACTCTCTGAGCTCTGTCTTCACGTCCCCTGACCTTCCTTCCCATTAGGAACCATGAGACTGGTCGTACGATCCAGCATATAATCCAGAATCATCCCCCACCCCAAGATCCTTAACTCTGATCACATCAGCAAAGACGCTTTTTCCAAATTGAGGTTAACACGTACAGGTTCCAGGGCTTAGAATCTGACAACCCTGGGGGGCATGCTCAGCCCACTACCCGTGTCTGCGTGTGCACACCCTCCCTGGGCACCTCAGGAAGAGCTGCCTCTGGGAAAAGGAGCTAGAGAGCGGAGGGCCAGAGGCAGGAGGAAGGGTCTTTTTTTTTTTTTTTTTAATGTATAAGCTTTCGGAGTGCAAGAATTTTGTTTCAAATGATAAAACTCATAATAACTTTATCTCAATTTGCACCACAATTCATATCATCACACAGTATTTTTTTAAAGGGCACTATCCTAGGCTAGATCCCGCAGAAGCAAATGCGAACGTTACTTCCAAGTTCCTGCAAAGGCAAGGCTCCAGCAAGGTGGGGAGGGAAGCTGATGAAGTCAAGCAAGGGGACAGCTGACGCGGCAGCCCCTGAACGGAAACTCAGCTTGACACACCGGCGGCTCTGGGGGTACGCTGTGCTCAGAAGACGGGCAGCCAGGCTTTCATAGTCCTACCCTTCTTAGTGATGGACTTCTCCAGGTTTCGACCTCTCCCCTTGGGGATGCACCACCCCAGGTGTCAGACTCCTCCCCTCGGGGATGGACCACCTCGGGTTTCACACTCTTCCCATTGGGGATGGGCCACCCTGGGGGTCAGACTCCTCCCCTCAGGGATGGACCACCCTGGGTTTCATACTCCCCACCTTGGGGATGGACCTCTCCAGGTGTCACACTCCCTGCCTTGGGGATGGGCCACCCCAGGGGCATCTGAACCTCCAGGCACTGGTGGCTCCCCTGCCCGAGCACCAGGCTTGGTGCCCAGTGGCAGGTGGCAGGGAAGACACAGAGGAAGTGAAGCATAAGCGGGACGGGATCCAGAGGCACACGGCAGCGCCCACTGTGTCTCCTAATGGTGACAAGAATGAACAGACGCGCTTTCTCCTCCGCTTCGCCCCTCGTCCCACTGCAGGAAGCCCCTCCTGACGCCCCCGGCTCATCCACACCCTGACTGTGGCCACCCCACTGGAGCCCATTGGGCCCAGGGCCCTTGGTCAGCTCGGCTCGGGACACCACCTGGCCCGGAACGCCCTGCTGCATGCCCGCAGGAAGTCTCCTTCCCGCCTGGAGGCCCTCACAGGCTGGGGCCTCTGCATTCTCGTCCCAGGACAGCGAAGAGCCAGCCACTCACTCTGACCCTCTGGGGTTCCCCGATTCCCTGAGGGTTCTCCGTTTTGTGCCCACAAATCCCCTTCACTCTGAATTATTTTCACTCCT
Organism: Litocranius walleri; assembly: GCA_006410535.1. Classification (NCBI taxonomy): domain Eukaryota; kingdom Metazoa; phylum Chordata; class Mammalia; order Artiodactyla; family Bovidae; genus Litocranius; species Litocranius walleri. The sequence continues at coordinate 506,024 of SJYG01000616.1, forward strand.
ACATAACCCTCCGCTGAGGGCCAGCCACGTCTTGGGGACTGGAGGCTGGCACTAATCCAGCCCCCACCGTCTCTGTGCTGTCGCTGCTGCAAGCCACGTGACCCTCGTGACCTCCAGGCCAGGCTGCTGCTGACGAGGAGGAGGCAGAGGAAAACATCTGTCTGCAAAGAATGAAAGAGGACTGCATGGCCTTCCTGGGCTCTGCCCTCCCAGCACAGGGGGAGAGTCAGACCAGAAGTCAGGACTCAGGACTCAGGCCTTGCGATCTGCCTGGCGGCCCAGTGGTTAGGGCTCTGCACTTGCATTGCCAAGGGCCTGAGCTAAGATCTCACAAGCCTCTTGGCACAGCCCCAAAAAAAGAGGACTCAATGACCTGAGAGTAAGTCACTCTTTTAAAATATGATCTCCATCATTTGGGGAAGAAAATAATTAACCTAGGGAACACAGACCATACAAACTAAGGTGTCTTCCTACGAGTCTCTTACAGCCAAAGAGCACTGTAAGCCCTTTCCAGAGTCAAGAAGAAGGATTTCAAAAGTTCAGGAACGTTCAATATGGCCCCACGGCTAGCAGTGCTCCAAGGGAGGCTGGCTCCAGGTGGACATGTGACTCCAGAGGAAAAGCTGGAAGCCGCTAAGAGAATGGATGAGTCTGTGGAGATTGAAAATGTGCGTTTACAAGGGTAGAAGGGAAGTACCTGACCCCCAGAGACAGCAGTAGAGTGAGGCAAAGCCAACAAAGGAGAAAGAAGGTCAAGTCTCGAATGAGATCGGGTACATTTGACTACCTACATATATACACATTTTTCAGTCGCTAAGTTATGTCCGCCTCTTTGCAACCCCATGGACGGCAGCACACTAGGCCTCCCTGTCCTTCACTGTCTCCCAGAGCTGGCTCAAACTCATGTCCATTGAGTCGGTGATGCCACCCAACCACCTCATCCTCTGTCGCCCCCTCTCCTCCTGCCCTCACTCTTTCCCAGCATCTGGGTCTTTCCCAGTGAGCCAGCTCTCTGCGTCAAGTGGCCCAAGTATTGGAGCGTCAGCTTTAGCATCATATTCAGGTACATACTCTGAATATAGCAACATATTCAGGGCTGATCTCCTTTAGGATTGACTGGTTGGATCTCCTTGCTGTCCAAGGGACTCTGAAGAGTCTTCTCCAGCACCACAGTTTGAAAGCATCAGTTCTTTGGCTCAGCTTTCTTTATGGTCCATCTCTTACATGACTACTGGAAAAACCACAGTTTTAACTATACAGATCTCTGTTAGCAAAGTGATGTCTCTGCTTTTTAATATGCTGTCTAGGTTTGTCATAGCTTATATATATACACACACACACACACACACCCCTTTTAAAATTACGTTCAATCCCAGTGTTTACAGCAGCACAATTTACACTGGGCAAGACATGGACGCAACTTAAAGGTCCACAGACAGAAGAATGGATAAAGATGTGGGACTTATATACAGCGGAATACTTGCTGTTTAGTCACTAAGCTGCGTCAGACTCTTGTGAATACATGGGCTGTAGCCCGCCAGGCTCCTTGGTCCATGGGATTTCCCAGGCAAGAATAGTGGAGTGGGTTGGCACGTCCTTCTCCAGGGGATCTTTCCAACCCAGGGACTGAACTCACATCTCCTGCACTGGCAGGTGTATTCTTTACCACTGAGTCACCAGGGAAGCCCAATGGAACACTACCCAGCCACAAAAAAGAATGACATAATGCTGTCTGCAACTGCATGAATGGACATAAAAATCATACCAAGTGAAGCCAGGCAATGACAATATCAAATGATCTCACTTATATGTGGAACCTAAAAGACAGTACAAATGAAGCCATTTACAAAACAGAAATATATTCACAGATGTAGAAAACAAACTTACGGCTACCATACAGAGGGGAAAAATTAGGAGTTTGGAATTAGATGCACATTACTGTATCTAAAACAGAGAAACAAAGTCCTACTCCATAGCACAGGGAACTGTATTCATATCTTGTAGTGACTTACAATGGAAAAGAATCTGAAAAAGAATATAACATAAATAATTGAACCACTTTGCTATATACCTGAAACCTTGTAAATCTACTTGAGTAAAAAATTCTGTTCAAAACAAGAAGCTATACAAGAAAAAATACATGTAAGACAACAGAAAGTGGAATGACTCAATTCCTATTTTACTTTCTTTTCCACAAGGAGAAAATAAATGCACCTAAAGCCTTAGGTGTATAAAATGGTTCAATAAATACAGCTAGATACACCCTATCCACTTTCCTGGTGGCTGAGATGATAAGGGGTCTGCCTGCAATGCAGGAGACTCTAGTTCAATCCCTAGGTTGGGAAGATCCTCTGGAGAAGGAAATGACAACCCACTCTAGGATTCTTGCCTGGAAAATCCCATGGACAGAGGAGCCTGGTGGGCTAAAGTCCATGAGGTTGCAAAGAGTCAGACACGACTGAGCGACTTCACTCTCTCTCTCAAAACCTCAGAGAAGAAAGGCTGTGGGGATACAGAGCTAGCTATCTTCTAAAAACAAGTGAATGAATAATTCTATACATAAAAATTAAACTATTACGGGTAAAGCCGCCTTCTGCCCTTCCATTCCCAGTCATATGTAATCACTCTCACCAGCTTGATGGCAGTCCTTCCAGGCCTTTCTCTTCGCCTGCATATTCCCACAGAATATACATTATATTATTTTGTGAAGCTTTTTTCCCCATTAAAGGTATAACACTGGTGAGGGTATCTCTGTATCGGTCAGGGTTCTCCTCATAGAACAGGCAGAGAACAGAGACAGACTTTTAGACAGACAGACAGGGACAGAGATACTGATTTAGAGGAACTGGCTTGTATGACTGGGGGGCTGGCAAGTCCAGCTCTGCAGGGCAGGCCCGCTCTTGAGGTCCTCAACTGACTGGATGAGGTCTACGTACATTATGAAGGGTTCAGTCTCCTCACCTGAACGTTAATCATACACTCCACTGCAACATCTACACACGTGTTTGACTGAACCACTGGCTGCCCCAGCCTGACCAGGCTGTCACATAAAGGTAACCCATCGCAGTTAACCTGTAACGTGTCTCCTCGCTGACTAGCATCTCCCGGAGCTCCTTCCGTGTCAGTTCATACAGAATGGCTGCATGCACGGTAAGGAGGCACCCTCCTCTACTTAACCATCCCCTGCTAATGGACACGCACCTTGCTTCCTTTTGCCCGTTACTAACGATGCTGAAATCATGTCCTGGTATCCATCTGCCTTCTGGTGAACAAATGCCTGTGTTTTTCCAAAAGAGACGGACGTCACATGTGGATGTCACAAAGCATGGGTAGGGGTGGGCGTTGAAAACTTTTCACAGAGGTTGGCAACCTGACTTCCAAAGCAACCTCAATATTTTTAAATGATGAATTTAAAATTCATCAAGCCAAGAAGAATTCCATTTTAAGGAAGCAGTGCTCAGCACACTGGCATGTCACTATCAAAAGTGGAAGTGAGGAACTTGATCAAAGGGAACGCTGGGAGGAGAGACGTCTCACTCACCCAGCCACCGGCAGACTCTGCCGAGCCGCGGTTTGCTCTGGGTGGGACGCAGTGGAACTGCCGCCCGGGAGGGCAGGCCTGGTCCTTCCTCGGCAGCGATCATCCACGGGAAAATCTCCCGTATCACAGAAACAAGGCCGAAATCTGCTGCTGTTGGCACTAAAGGCTATGATCTCAGAACCAAAATAATTATCTTGGAGAAACTGTGGCAGTGAAAAAAAAGCCAGATGGTTTTAAAAGGACAAATATTGGCGTCCTTGTTGAAGCAGAAGGTGGTGGATTCTAGATACTACAGACATTGCTGTTACTCCCTGGCAAATCCCAGTGTGGACCATTAGAGGGATGGCTGGGAGCCCATGGCATCAGGAGATGGGCCCCCAGAAGCCCGCAGAAGTCCATGCAGAATAGGGGGACATATGGGGGGGTGGAGGGTACCCCAGAATTGTTCCAGTTACAGAAATGCCTCATATCAAGCCTCTCCTGAGTCCTTCAGGGACAGGATGGGGACTGCTGGGTGGAATGACAGGGCCATCTTGAACCTCTGCAGAGGGGGCTGGGGTCGCCTGAGGAGAGGTTCCCACAGCACGCCGAAGGGCTGAGGCCTCCAGCCAGTCTGCCTGAGTCCAGGCAGGCGGGAGCAGCCTGACACAGGAAAGGCTCAGAGAAGCCAGAGCTGGGAAGATCCCCAGATGTAGGATGATACTATCCTGATCACAAATGTCTCAGCAGGCTGGAAAAAAGGGCAGAAACCAGAGGGAGGAGATGACACAGAGGCAATTCAACAGCAGATCGAACCTACAGGTAGAGGAGGGAGAGACCCCTGACGACAGCACTTCCTGGGATGAAACCTATGGGGGTTCAGGGGCTGTAATGGGGGAGGTCCCAGTGGCCAGAGCTGGACCATAAAGCAAGCTGAGTGCCGAAGAATTGATGGTTTAGAACTAGAGAGAGCTGGACAATAAAGAAGGCTGAGCGTCGAAGAATTGATGGTTTAGAACTGGTGAGAGCTGGACCATAAAGAAAGCTGAGCACCAAATAACTGATGGTTTAGAACTGGTGAGAGCTGGACCATAAACAAGGCTGAGCACCAAAGAATTGATGCTTTTGAACTGTGGTGTTGGAGAAGACTCTTGAGAGTTCCTTGGACTGCAAGGAGATCCAACCAGTCCATCCTAAAGGAGATCAGTCCTGGGTGTTCATTGGAAGGACTGATGTTGAAGCTGAAACTCCAATACTTTGGCCACCTGATGCGAAGAGCTGACTCATTGGAAAAGACCCTGATGCTGGGAAAGATTGAGGGCAGGAGGAGAAGGGGACGACAGAGGATGAGATGGTTGAATGGCATCACCGACTCCATGGACATGAGTTTGAGTAAACTCTGGGAGTTGGTGATGGACAGGGAGGCCTGGAGTGCTGTGGTCCATGGGGTCAAAAAGAGTCAGACACGACTGAGCGACTGAACTGAACTGAACTGAATGGGGGACCCCAAAGCCCATCCCGTCTCCAGCTGCACGAGAAGCTCAGGAGGCAGGAGGCTCTCCACGAGGCCCTTCAGATCCCGGATTGTGGCACAGCTGCACTTCCAGGTGAGTCTTCTTTGTTCCCACACCTGTGCAGGTCAGTCAGACCTGTTACCACAGCTCCATGTCTTAACTGAAATCATTTAAAGTGGATAGGAAGTGCAACAAAAGTTGTTTCCAGGAAAACTAGGTAGAACAGTTTGAAGAGACCTGACAAAGGGCAGCTGCTTAAAAAACAACTGTGGCTACTGTCAGGGGTGGCGGGGGATAGAGCAGGGGGTGCACATGGAGCTGGACAAGACCAGGAAAACACGGAAACAGAAGGATTCTGCAGTCAGAGCCCTCTGCTGTACTTTAAAGACACTGACACTGGCTCTGGGGTATGGCACACTTTGGTTTATAAAAGAAGGATGAAGCAGAATTCTAACCAGCAGACCCCAAACTCAAAAAGACTGGTGCACGGATGGGTACTTACTTATACTAAACTGGATAAGATGTGAATATGATTTTTTCTTTTTTTTAAATTGCACTAAAGTAGAGTTGATTGACAATGTTGTGCTAATTTCTGCTGTCTAGCAAAGTGACTCAGTGGTACATATATATATTCCTTTTCATATGCTTTTTCATTGTGGTTTTTCACAGGATATTGACTCTAATTCCCTGTGCTATACAGTAGGAGCTTGCTGCTTATCCCTCCTACGTATACTAGTTTGCGTCTGCAATCCCAAACTCCCAGCCCTTCCCTCAGAAGATATTCTTCGGCTCTTTTGCATGATTTTTTCAATTAACCCACCAGCTCCCACACCTACTGCACTGGCTCAGGGTGTTCTCCCTACTGTGTTGCTTGGTTCCAGTGGCAAGTTTCACAAGAAGCTCGCAGACACTGTAGGAGAGAGGGCTGTGGATGCAGAAGGCTCCGCGGCCCCTGAGCGCCTGGCCCCACGGCTCTGGCGAGCGCGCAGGCTGAAGGCCGTGGCACAGGGAAGCCCACCGCTCGCCTCTGCCTCTTCACCTATTTGTCTGTGCACCATCTCCCTTTCCTCTCGAAGAACGTCCCCCTCTGCTCACACGCCAGACTGTAAATTAAGTCAGCTCCCAGAACATAAAGAAAACACACATCAGAAATGCCCTCTGGATGGGCTTTCATCCCATTCACAACTGCCTTTAATCTTAGGCCGGGGGATTCCAACCAACACTAACGCAATTATTACACTGGCCTCTGACTCCACACGTTCCCTAGTCCAGCCTCCTCTGTGCTTTTAGGATGAGGTTAACACAACAGGCTGAGGACCTTTCTATCTGAAGATCCCAGGTGACTGAGGAAAGCAAGCCCTACTTACTTACTATAGACATTCTCCACTTTTAAATCCATTACCTCTTTTCATTCTTATCAGCTTCGAGAGGTGGTTACTGGTGTCTTCATTTGCGAGAGTGAAAAATGGAGAAGCAGACAGGGGGTTGGTTTCCTTCTCACACTCAGTCGGCGGGAAATGAAAGAGCAGGATGCCTACCCAGGGGAGACTCTAGAATCCACATTCTCTTTGCAACCTACTACGCTATCTGTAGAGCTGTGAAGAGCCAGGTAGGTTTTCTTATGAAAGTGTGTGCATGTTTATAGAGGGAGAGAGAGAGAGAGAGAGAGAGAGGAAGGCCAGGAACATGTGGCTGAATTAGAAAGGCATGCCTGCACCCAGGGTTTGAGGAATCAGCATGTCCAGGAGTAAAGGGGCCGCATAAGGACAAGCCAGTCCCAGCTCTGAGAAGAGAAAGAGCTGCTCAGGGGTCTTCTGCGGTTAGAGCCCTGGAAGCTTCCCTCAGGACAGCAGCTGCCAGACAAGCAGGGCCAACCACGAGCCAAGAGGGCCCTGCCCAGGCTTGGGCGGAAGGGTCCTCCCCAGAGGCCGAAAGGGTGGGGAGGAGAGGAAGGGGCTGGGCCTGGAGGACCCGGTCAGGGAGCTGGACGATACCTGCATGTGTGTGCAGGGCAGGAGCCGTCTGGGGGCCGCGGCGAGGGTGACAGAGCTCCTCCGACCACTGGGTCAGAGGCAAGGCCGCCCGGACTGGACCCTGCTGGGTGGCGCCGGTAAGACCTACACACGTGGCTTCTGCAAGCTGGGGCCGATTCTCACAGCGGGTGGAAGTGGGGAGCTCTGGGCGACAGTCTGAATGTCTGTCTTTTAAAAAGCTTTCCAGGTGATTCTGATATAAGCCCAGTTTTGAGAAACACTGGTCTACCTTTCGGCACAATGCAAGGAGCAACTTCTAGGTGCCTTGGAAAACAACGGTGGACATCTACTGACAGAGGAATGGATAAAGATGACGTGCATGAATATTACCCAGCCACAAAAAGGATGGAATAATGCCATCTGCAGCACCATGGATGGACCTAGAGGCTATCATACTAACTGAAGCAAGCCAGAGACAGATGTGATAGCACTTACATGTGGAATCTTTAAAAAGACACCAATGAATTTATACACAAAACAAAAGTAGAACCACAGTCATAGAAAACAAACGTGGTTACTAAAGGGGAAGGGAGAGGGATAAATTAGGGGTTTGGGACTAACAAGGACCAACTGTGAGGAAGCCTATAAAGGAAAAGAATATGAAAAGTATATACAAAGTATAGAGACTATAAAGGACAGAAATGGTAGAGACCTGTTAACAGAAGCAGAAGATATTAGGAAGAGTTGGCAAGAATACACAGGAGAACTGTACAAAAAAGATCTCTATGACCCAGATAATCATGATGGTGTGATCACTCACCTAGAACCAGACATCCTGGAAGGTGACGTCAACGGGGCCTTAGGAAGCATCACTATGAACAAAGCTAGTGGAGGTGATGGAATTCTAGTTGAGCTCTTTCAAATCCTGAAAGATGATGCTGTGAAAGTGCTGCACTCAATACACCAGCAAATTTGGAAAACTCAGCAGTGACCACGGGACTGGAAAAGGTCAGTTTTCATTCAAACCCCAAAGAAAGGCAATGCCAAAGAATGCTCAAACTACCGCACAACTGCACTCATCTCACACGCTAGTAAAGTAGTGCTCAAAATTCTCCAAGCCAGGCTTCAGCAATATGTGAACTGTGAACTTCCAAATGTTCAAGCTGGTTTTAGAAAAGGCAGAGGAACCAGAGATCAAATTGCCAACATCCGCTGGATCATCGAAAAAGCAAGAAAGTTCCAGAAAAATATCTATTTCTGCTTTATTGACTATGCTAAAGCCTTTGACTGTGTGGATCACAACAGACTGTGGAAAATTCTGAAAGAGATGGGAATACCAGACCACCTGACCTGTCTCTTGAGAAACCTGTATGCAGGTCAGGAAGCAACAGTTAGAACTGGACATGGAACAACAGACTGGTTCCAAATAGGAAAAGGAGTCCGTCAAGGCTGTATATTGTCACCCTGCTTATTTAACTTATATGCAGAGTAACATGAGAAACGCTGGGCTGAAGAAAACACAAGCTGGAATCAAGATTGCTGGGAGAAATATCAATAACCTCAGATGTGCAGATGACACCACCCTTATGGCAAAAAGTGAAGAAGAACTAAAGAGCCTCTTGATGAAAGTGAAAGAGGAGAGTGAAAGAGTTGGCTTAAAGCTCAACATTCAGAAAACAAAGATCATGGCATCCGGTCCCATCACTTCATGGGAAATAGATGGGGAAACAGTGGCTGACTTTATTTCTGGGCTCCAAAATCACTGCAGATGGTGATTGCAGCCATTAAATTAAAAGATGTTTACTTCTTGGAAGGAAAGTTATGACCAACCTAGACAGCATATTCAAAAGCAGAAACATTACTTTGCCAACAAAGGTCCGTCTAGTCAAGGCTATGGTTTTTCCACTGGTTATGTATGGATGTGAGAGTTGGACTATAAAGAAAGCTGAGCATGGAATAATTGATGGTTTTGAACTGTGGTTTTGGAGAAGACTCTTGAGAGTCTGTTGGACTGCAAGAAGATCCAACCAGTCCATCCTAAAGGAGATCAGCCCTGGGTGTTCATTGGAAGGACTGATGTTGCAGCTCAAACTCCAATACTTTGGCCACCTGATGCAAAGAGCTGACTCATTGGAAAAGACCCTGATGCTGGGAAAGATTGAGGGCAGGAGGAGAAGGGGACGACAGAGGATGAGATGGCTGGATGGCATCACTGACTCGATGGACATGGGTTTACGTGGACTCCAGGAGTTGGTGATGGACAGGGAGGCCCGGCATGCTGCAATTCATGGGGTTGCAAAGAGACAGACAAGACTGAGCGACTGAACTGAACTGAACTGAATCTACATAAAACTGAATCACTTTGCTATACACCTGAGACTAACACGACAGTGTCCATCAACTACACTTCGATCAAAAAATAACGATTCTAAAAATGGACAAGGGGGAGGAAAGACAACCGGGTCCTTATTTAAGTTTATAACCAAATCCCCCTCCTGCAGATATTTCAGACTGTAGGCATTCTCTCCAGTTACACATCGAGGTCACATTTTAAAATTTAAATGCTGTAAATGCTGAAGAAAGAAGAATCATTGGGGTGCTTTTCCCATCACCCTTTGCATCAAATATCATAATACCATAGACGTCTGGAGAAAGGAGTGTCTGTGCTGTTCTTTCAGACATTGGTTCCTTAGAACTGAGTGAGCTTCAGAATCACTTTGAGGGCTTGTTATAACTAATGGTGGGATGTCCCTGATGGTCCATTAGCTAAGACTCCATGCTCCCAGAGCAGGGGGCTGCATTCAACCCCTGGTCAGGGAACTGCATCCCACATCCCACAGCTAAGACCCAGTGTGCATGCGTGCAAAGCCACTTCACTTGTGCCTGACTCTGCTACCCCATGGACTGTCGCCGGCCAGGCTCCTCCATCCATGGCATTCTCCAGGCAAGAAGACTGGAGGGGGTTGCCACGCTCTCCTCCAGGGGATCTTCCCACACCTTCAGCTCAGGTCTCCTGCGTTGTAGGCAGATTCTTTACCATCTGAGCTACCAGGGAAGCCGAAGAGTACTGGAGCGGGTAGCCTATCCCTTCTCCAGCGGATCTCCCTGACCCAGGAATCAAACCAGAGTCTCCCGCATTGCAGGCGGATTCTTTACCTGCTGAGCTACCAGGGAGGCCCACCCCACCCTCTGTAACAACAACAACAACAGCAACAACACACAATCAGGCCCACCCCCAGGGCTTCAGGTTTGCTGGGTCCAGGGTGGGGCCCGAGCGTCTGCGTTTCTAACACCTCATCAAGGGGTGCTGCCACTGCTGACCCCGGAACCACACTCTGAGAACCATTTTCGTAGGCAGTTCTGGATCACTGCCATCTAGCCATCTTTCCAGAGGAAACCGCAAAAGTGAAGTTACTCAGTCATGTCTGACTCTTTGCAATGCCATGGACTGTTGCCTACCAGGCTTCCCCATCCATGGGATTTTCTAGGCAAGAGTACTGGAGTGGGTTGCCATTTCCTTCTCCAGAGGATCTTCCTGATCCAGGGATTGAACCCGGGTCTCCTGCATTGTAGGCAGATGCTTTACCGTCTGAGCCACCAAAGTCCGCCTTTAATAGCCATTTTAATGTGCGGAGAACAGGTATTTGACGGGTCCCTACTGCGCTGCCGCCAACCACGCATATGCAAAATCGCGATCGCGCACGTGTTTCTGCGGTAGCCATGCCTCAGTTGCCAACACAGCTCGTGTCCCAGTGACCTGCAGCATACAGGGGCGGGTGGCCAGCTCGGGCTCATCTGGATGTCCTTGAGATCGCCCACCTGCCGCCCACTCTGTCCCACCACCCAGAGCCTGCACCCACCCCCGGAGGCGGGCTGGGTGAACGGACTGCAGGTCACAGCTGAGGAGGGTCCCCACAGGGGGCGGGGCCTTGAACTGCCCACACTGGACTCTGCATTCTCAAGTGTCTCACTTCCTTGGCACCCCATTTCCAGTCAGGCGCATGGAGGCCCACGGGGACCCAGGTCAGGTGGGGGTCCCTGGTGGAGGGGGTGGCAGACCAGGTCACCACCCACTCACATTCCTCTCTACCTACAGCCGCGGGACTCTCGGTCCCCAACCTGACTGGCCCAGTTGCTGTGATGCTGGGATTCCCGTTCCTGATCACCACAGCTTGTCCGTGGACTCTGCTCTGCCACAGCCCCAAGCAGTTACTGCCCATCCTGGCTCCGAGGCAGGCTGCCCCCAGCTGCTCTGCTCAGGACGGCCGCAGGCGGAAGGGCTGGGAGCAACCGTGCCTGGGGGCTGGCCGCCAGCTGGCATAGGGCTGGCAGGTCCCCGTGCCCTGACTTTGCACAGAGCCGCTTCCTCGTCTGTCACACAGGTGGTCCCGTCTGGCGGGGCTCCCGAGCCCACCAACCTGGCGGGCTGCCAAAGTGGCTTGAGAGCATTCAGACAGCAGTCCCCTAGCTTCAATCACCCCAGGTGCTGGGTGGGCGAGAGACGGGTCTAAAACATCCATGGCTTCACAGCTTTAAAATCTACACCAGCAAACCTCAGAAATGTACCACCTCTGCCCAAACCCCAGCAGAACACAGCTTGAGGAACTCCTCTGCCCAGAGCCCAGATTGCTGGCCTTCCGGGTCAACATGCCGAAGCAGTCCTTCAGCACCTAGTGGGCCTGGGACCTAACCGCTCGGTGCCTCAGTTTCCTCATCCGTAAAACGGGAGCCGTCACAGCACTTACTCAGAGACTCACCATGATGGTTCAGAGCACAGGCACATATACTCTTGTTCTGGTGCATAAATTTCTGTGGCCCCCTGTCAGAGGGGGGCCCAGAGGGTCAAGCTCCAACGATGATGATGCTCTATTACCAGGCCCACAAACCATGTGTCTACCTCACTTACATCACTTAGACCTTTCAGACGAGTGAAGAGGAATCCTTTCTGCCCAGTTGTCTGGCACACATGATGTGTTTTCTACCAAAAGGGGAAAATGAGGGTCCCTCCACCACCCTGGGGGGCACGGGAGGGTCCCCAAGGACAACAGGGGTCCTTGGGGTGTCCAGCAGTCCACCTGCTGTCGAGGGGCAGCCTCGCTTGGAGGAGCGAGCGGATAAAACCACCAAGGTCCAAACAAAAAAGCGTCATGGCCAGGCCCCACACTTACGTCCAGAACCGTCCACTGTTCGACTACAATTGCATCGTAGCCCTGCGTGGCTCTGCTGTCTTCTGTGGAAACAGCTTCAAAGATGAACACTCCATCTGTCAAGTCGTGCGAGGAATCTGTGGAGAAAGAAAAAGCGGGGGGCGGGGGGCGGGTTGCTGTAAACCGTCTGTGGCAGAAGCCTCACAAGCAGCGAAAATGCTCACTGCATTCATTAATAATCCCAATCAGAACATCTTTTCAGCATGTTAATTAAAGAAGGCACACACAGCCATAGAGTCTAGCCCCATCAGAATGAATGAGACTCATTTACCTTGCAGTTTTGAATAATATCCTTGATTTTATGAGCCCAAATCTCATTGTTAGCAATCACCATTTGATTTCACACGTTTACCTTCCTTTCTACGCTCCAGCGTCAGGAAGCACTGGGGGGAACGGATTCGGGGGGGAAAACGCAGTCATTCAGGGACAATTTTTAGGAGAAAACAACACAGAGGGGAGAGAGATTCTTCGGAAGGGGTCTGGGTGCGACACAGCAGCTCTGGGCTCGCGGACCAGGCCCGCAGGCGCTGGCTCCTCGGCAGCTGTGCGGCGTGCGTGCCGACACAGGGCGCTCTCGTCAGGGGTGAAGCCTGGGGGAGGGGGACTTTTTCTAAATGATCTGCCACTGAAAACGTTTTCTTGGGCGTATCAATGGTAAGGTTCTGAGTTCTGTACATCACACATAGGAAACGACGCAGAACTGCCTCAGGCAATGAAAGTGTCAAGAAAAATATACCCAGGGTCCTCGCCCTGCAGAAGACCTTCAAGGAGGTGCATTTAGCAAAGGGCTCCTAAATGCCCTGGCTTCCCTTAGATGAAGGGCTGTGTGGAGCAGAGGAACGGACTTAAGCAGGTGGCTGGGCCTGTGCTGTGTTGGAAAGGAAAATGGCTCTTGCAGGGGCCTGTCCTCCTCTTATCTGTGAAGGGGGAGTGGGGACACAGAGTTCCTGCTGGCCAGTACTGTACAAATCACTGCTCCGTCACACCCTCCTGGCCTGAACTCTGTCCCCAACCCCACTCCCAACTCAGACGTTGACACTCTGATCACTAAAGTGACTATATTTGGAGACAGAGCTTTTCTGGGGGTAGTTAAGGTTCAGTGACATCATAAGGGTGGGCCCTCGTGCAACAGGCCTGGAGTCCTTAGAAGAGGAAGAGACACAGGAGCGCCCCCCCCGGCTCCCCAACCATGTGCAGAGGAAGGGCTATAGGAGGACACAGAGGTGGCCATCTGCAAGTCAGGAAAGGGGACCTCGCCGGAAACAGAACTTGCCAGCCCCTCACCATGGGTGTGCAGCCTCCTGAACCATGAGAAAATAAACGTCCCAGCCCACAGTGTTTGGTTACAGCAACAGACATGAAAAATGTTTAATGGTATAAAGGACAATTCCTTTAAAAGGGCAGTTCACGCAAGAATGTGAGCTCTTCTTCATCCGGAAGGGAAGGGAGACAAATCCAGAAAGCCCCAAGTCACCGTGGAGTTCAGAAACTGCCTGCACTGCCCAGCAGTCACAAGAAGACAGACAGATGGACACACACAGTGACCCTCAGCACCTGACTTCCAACAGACCTCACAAGCAAAACCAAAACAGCCATCAGGATGAGAAACATGCATCTTATCTGTAGCAGCAAAATAAGTAACAAATAGATGGCTCTGCTTACCACTCTATGGTATAGAAAAAGCTTCCAGCGCTGAAGGGAATTTCAACTGCACAAACTTTCCAGATGATGACATAACGTCCAAGGAGGTAAATGCTATGAGAATACAAAGTGGGCTAGGAGAGGAGGCGTGTGGAGTTGGAGGAAACCATCCTGCTGTTTCTGACCGAAGTGCTGAGAGCAGGATGCGCCACTTTGAGCAGAGATATGGCCTAACTGCAAGTAAGCCGCTGGGAGCAGGGGGTTGAGAGCTCAAGGGAGAAGGCACAGCTTGGACAGGACTGCAGAGCGAATGAGGGGCCACCAGGGGCCAGGTGAGCAGCGGAGTCGTGAGAAGAAAGTCAAGACAAGTCAGCTTAGTGGTGGGAGGGGACCAGCCAGCCAGGGGCTGACCCAGGGGCTGACCTGCTTGGCCAGTGGGATTTCAGCAGATGGGATGCAAGCAGGGGCTTGAGAAACATGGGCATGGCTGAACTTGATCTCATGTCTCTACCACCACTTTGAGAGGATGTGCCCCAGCCCGCCTGCCCCAGTGGAGCACTGCCTAGATCCACTGACCCTCAGACCTGAGAGCGCACCCAGCTGCCTCAACAAAGCTGCTCCAGCCAACGTGAAATACGGGCGCTTGGGAGGGGTTTGTTACACAGCATCATCATGGCAACAACTGACTGTTACAAGGCTCGATCAAAATTTAAGAAATTCGAGACCAGGAACACCTGGGGGATATTGCTGATTATTCCAGAGACAGAGAGGCTTAATCAGCTCAACAAACCACAGCTCTGAGGAGAATTCCTGGAACACGGTAGCCTCTTATATAATTCCTGTCTACAAAACAATACTCCACTTCCAGTAAGATCCCTGTGGGTTAATCAGTACCAAGCTCTGCTTTTAATTTTCTTTCCTAAACCAATAGTCTGTTATCAACTAGCCTTAGTGAGAGCACTAACCTTATTTCTCTCATTCGCTGTGCTGAAAAGTTCCTCCCAAGTCCAACGTCCTTCTAAGACACATTTTACTAAGGTGAGCAACAAAGAACAGAACTACTCTTCAGCTAAACCATACTATAAGTCTTTTGGGGTCCAGGACAAGCATGGGCAATAGTCTGCCTCACTTTTTAAGTTTTGGGCAACACAGGTCCAGCAGAAGACCCTGCCACTGTAGGGACACCCTATGGAACCCTTGTGAATAAAGCTTTCCCCAGTCCTGACCTGGGGATGCTCGGGACCAGAAGATACTCACTGATCCTTCAGTACTATTTCAACACAGCACACGTGCCTACAAGGCTTCTACAAAATATATTACACCCAATTTTCAAAGTCCCCAGCTACAGATCTCCTTACCAGTAAGCCTTCAAGTCCTTTAAATGTGCCAAACGCCCTCTGAGTATTGGAATGCCCAGCGTGACACAGCTGAGGTCCACAGGGGGAGGAGGCTTGCTCTCCTAACCCCTGCCTGGCCTCCCCCACTTTGCCCACAGGGAGGAGGGCTG
Source organism: Litocranius walleri (assembly GCA_006410535.1). Lineage (NCBI taxonomy): Eukaryota > Metazoa > Chordata > Mammalia > Artiodactyla > Bovidae > Litocranius > Litocranius walleri. The sequence goes on from SJYG01000616.1 coordinate 521,386, forward strand.
TGTGGTTCAGGCTTGGGGGCAGTAAGCAGGAACAAACCAGGCCCTTGTTCACTATCCTCCTTATTCAGTGCCACCTCCAGCCTCTCAGCCCACTGCTCCACTCTGAATCCAGAGTGCTGATTCACCCACTTAACTACCCAGCACGTTCAGAGTGGCTGTCAAAATCTGGTCATCTGTAACAGCAAAAGAGTCCATGAGCCACAGACAGCAGACAGCGGGGCTTTTAGAGAGCCCCTTGTTTGAACGGCTTCACCCCCCCGCCCGTCTCTCCATCACCTTCTCAGCTCAGCCTCGCTGTTGTATGCTCTGAGTTGGGATTGAAAGGTCGCTCCCAGAGAGAGGCTGCCCCTGCAGAAAGGTTAACTCACCCTCCACTGATGGAAAACACTCCATTATCACTGCATTTTTTATTAAAGTAAAGATGCTTCCCTACTGTGCACAGGAAGCTGTTTGCCCTGGCATTGTATAAATATTTGATGCCAGTCTTTGGGCAAAAGGCCACCTTCACTTTCCAAGTTTATGATACACAAGAAGGGTGTGGGAAAAGGAGGCTCGCCCGGTTCCCCTGAGAGGTAAATGCTGTGAGAAAACTGCTCATCCTCTGCAGCCTCTGGGACACGAAGACCCTGCCAAGTTAGCTCCCTTCAGCCCACCCTAGGTGCCAGTCCTCTGCCAAGGCCAGCCTGAAATGCACACGTCATGACAACTGGCTGATGTATGGTCTATTAGAAAATGTCACTATTCTCCTTTTATTGGGTTGGCCCAAAAGTTCATTAGAACCAACACTCCAAAAAAGATGTCCTTTTCATTATAGGTGACTGGAATGCAAAAGTAGGAAGTCAAGAAACACCTGGAGTAACAGGCAAATTTGGCCTTGGAGTACAGAATGAAGCAGGGCAAAGACTAATAGAGTTCTGCCAAGAGAACACACTGGTCATAGCAAACATCCTCTTCCAACAACCAGAGTCCAGAGAAGACTCTACACATGGACATCACCAGATGGTCAACACCGAAATCAGATTGATTATATTCTTTGCAGCCAAAGATGGAGAAGCTCTATGTAGTCAGCAAAACAAGACTGGGAGCTGACTGTGGCTCAGATCAAGAACTTCTTATTGCCAAATTCGGACTCAAATTGAAGAAAGTAGGGAAAATCAGAACATTCAGGTATGACCTAAATCAAATCCCTTATGACTATACAGTGGAAGTAAGAAATAGATTTAAGGGACTAGATCTGATAGATAGAGTGCCTGATGAACTATGGACGGAGTTCGCGACATTGTACAGGAGACAAGGATCAAGAACATCCCCACAGAAAAGAAATGCAAAAAACCAAAATGGCTGTCTGGGGAGGCTTTGCAAATAGCTGTGAAAAGAAGGGAAGTGAAAAGCAAAGGAGAAAAGGAAAGATACACCCATTTGAATGCATAATTCCAAAGAATAGCATGAAGGAAAAAGAAAGCCTTTCTCAGCGATCAATGCAAAGAAATAGAGGAAAATAATACAATGAGAAAGACTAGAGAGCTCTTCAAAAATATTAAAGATACCAAGGGAACATTTCACATAAAGATGGGCTCGATAAAGGACAGATATGGTAGGGACCTAACAGAACCAGAATATATTAAGAAGAAGTGGCAAGAATACACGGAAGAACTGTACAGAAAAGATCTTCACAACCCAGATAATCACGATGGTGTGATCACTCACCTAGAACCAGACATTCTGGAAGGTGACGTCAACGGGGCCTTAGGAAGCATCACTATGAAAAAAGCTAGTGGAGGTGATGGAATTCCAGTTGAGCTCTTTCAAATCCTGAAAGATGATGCTGTGAAAGTGCTGCACTCAATATGTCAGCAAATTTGCAAAACTCGGCAGTGGCCACAGGACTAGAAAAGGTCAGTTTTCATTCAAACCCCAAAGAAAAGCAATGCCAAAGAAGCTCAAACTACTGCACAATTGCACTCATCTCACACGCTAGTAAAGTAATGCTCAAAATTCTCCAAGCCAGGCTTCAGCAATATGTGAACCGTGAACTTCCAGACGTTCAAGCTGGTTTTAGAAAAGGCAGAGAAACAGGAGATCAAATTGCCAACATCCACTGGATCATTGAAAAAGCAAGACAGTTCCAGAAAAACATCTATTTCTGCTTTATTGACTATGCCAAAACCTTTGTGTGGATCACAATAAACTCTGAAAATTCTGAAAGAGATGGGCATACCAGACCACCTGACCTGTCTCTTAAGAAATCTGTATGCAGGTCAGGAAGCAACAGTTAGAACTGGACATGGGACAACACACTGGTTCCAAATAGGAAAAGGAGTACGTCAAGGCTGTATAATGTCACCCTGCTTATTTAACTTATATGCAGAGTACATCGTGAGAAACGCTGGGCTGGAGGAAGCACAAGCTAGAATCAAGATTGCCGGGAAAAATATCAATAACCTCAGATATGCAGATGACACCACCCTATGGCAAAAAGTGAAGAAGAACTAAAAAGCCTCTTGATGAAAGTGAAAGACGAGAGTGAAAAAGTTGGCTTAACGCTCAACATTCAGAAAACGAAGATCATGGCATTCATTCCCATCATTTCATGGGAAATAGATGGGGAAACAGTGGAAACAGTGTCAGACTTTATTTTTATGGGCTCCAAAATCACTGCAGATGGTGACTGCCGCCATGAAATTAAAAGATGCTTACTCCTTGGAAGGAAAGTTATGACCAACCTAGATAGTATGTTCAAAAGCAGAGACATTACTTTGCTGACTAAGGTCCGTCTAGTCAAGGCTATGGTTTTTCCACTGGTGATGTATGGATGTGAGAGTTGGACTATAAAGAAAGCTGAGCATGGAAGAATTGATGCTTTAGAGCTGTGGTGTTGGAGAAGACTCTTGAGAGTCTCTTGGACTACAAGGAGATCCAACCAGTCCATCCTAAAGGAGATCAGTCCTGGGTGTTCATTGGAAGAACTGATATTGAAGCTGAAACTCTAATACTTTGGCCACCTGATGTGAAGAGCTGACTCACTGGAGAAGACCCTGATGCTGGGAAAGATTGAAGGCAGGAGGAGAAGGGGATGACAGAGGATGAGATGGTTGGATGGCATCACTGACTCAATGGACATGAGTTTGGGTGAATTCTGGGAGCTGGTGATAGACAGGGAGGCCTGGCGTGCTGCAACTCATGGGGTCGCAAAGAGTCGGACATGACTGAGTGACTGAACTGAAAAATTCATTTGCTCTGTCTGTAACATCTTATGAGAAAACCTGAATGAACTTTTGAGCCAACCCAATAATACGCTAAGTCGCCTGCTTCAGTCATGTCTGACTCTGTGTGGCCCCATAGACAGCAGCCCACCAGGCTCCCCCATCCCTGGGATTCTCCAGGCAAGAACACTGGAGTGGGTTGCCATTTCCTTCTCTAATGCATGAAAGTGAATAGTTTAAGTGAAGTTGCTCAGTCGTGTCTGACCCTTAGCAACCCCATGGACTGCAGCCTACCAGGCTCCTCCATTCATTGGGGGTTTCCAGGCAAGAGTACTGGAGTGGGGTGCCATTGCCTTCTCCAATAATACGCTAAGACGGTCTAAATTACCCATACTGGTGTTGCTGGCATCCCAGATGTCCTTGGCCCCTGACATCCCATCTTCCTACGGCACCACCGTGGTTCCTGGGGTGCCCTCTACCAACCTCACAGCCCTACCTGCCTGGGTTATACGGATATGCAACCCCCTGCGAATGGAATCACCCCATCACCCCATCTGGGCAATGGTGTGTGCCACTCCTGATTCACACCACAGCGCCTGCTGCTTCTCCCGCCGTCACAGCTGCTCTCAACCTGCCTGCCTTCCCTGCAGTCCCTGTTGGAAGCAGTGAATAAGCCAGAGGAGGCAGAACTCTGCTTCAGTGCCAGTAAGGGTCAGACTACAAGTTGTGTCATTTACCTGACCAGATGCCCAGAGGGGGAGGAAGTGCCCTGATCTGGAGCGCGACGGCTAGGAGGCCTCTGCCAGGTGCCTTCATGGCTTCTCAGTGAACCCTCTCCCCAGTTCTGCAAGGCTCATGTTTCCCTCTGAGCAGTGAGAACATGGACGGAAGCCACAGGACTGAAGTCACATGTCCACGTTCAAGTGCACACAAGGGCCAATCTCAATCTGAATGTGGTTTGCTTGATTCCAAAGCCTCTGTTCTTTCAAGGGCTGACAGATACTTAATTTTTCTACCACGGGGATGTGCCAGGGCTCTGCTCTGGCCGGTGGTGGGCGATGGACGCCTCAGAGCCTGGGCTCGTAGAGTGGGCGTGCTCTGACCATGAGGCTGTGCCCCCCGCCTTCGTGTTTCAGGTGCATCCCAGTGGAGCTGAGGTGAGACGGCCTAATAGCTTCTGCTGGGGATCAAATCTGTGCAGAAGCCATCCTTTCCCGCAGTGGGCAAAGAAAGACCAAGAACGTGCTTGTAAATGGATACGCCTTATCTATCAACACACAAGAACGCATACAGCAGTGAGAAAAAATGGTCCGAATGATGGGTAAAAATGGGGATGAATCTCACAAAGAGAATGATGGGAAGAATCCAAGCACAAGGAGGGCAGGCTCCACCCATACAAAGTTCCCGCCCATCCGTGACGCTTTCAACCAGCGCTGCCATCGGCCTTGGGGAGAGGCTCGAGGAGGCCGTGAGAGAGACTCTGATGGGCTGGGACGCTCTGTTTGTTGATCTGGGGCTGGTCACACAGGTGCACTCACCTTGTGAAAAACCCACTGAGCTCAGGATCTGTGTAGGTGTCTCTATGTGGGCTATACTGCAGGAAAAAGTTTCCTTAGAGACATGCCACGGACAGAGGAGAAAAGGCATTCATAGCCTAAGCGAAATCTCAGTGAAACCCTTCGCTTTATTCAGCAGCTCTTCTGAAATAGAAGCCACGCCTGCAAACATGAAGCCAACATGCCTGGAGCCTGCGCAGGCCAAGGGAGTGGCCGTGAACGCGCTGCAACCTCCCCCTGCCCCGCTCCCTCAGTCTGCAGGGCCCTGGGGAGGCACATCCCAACACGGGCCCTCCTCAGCACTCAGAACGAGTGAGCAGCACCTGAAAACCTTTACTGCTTGCTTTCTGCATGCAGACCACAGGGTATACACACCGGGACGCTAAGAGGCGTAGGAAGCAGGCCTTGCCCAAGGACTTGCAAATATGTCTGCCTCCAGCCTGGACGGGAGAGGAGTTTCGGGGAGGACGGCTCATGTCTGTGTGGCTGAGTCTCTTCGCTGTTCACCTGAACCTGTCACAGCGCTTTCGTCAGCTACACTCAATGCAAAATAAAAAGGTAAAAGAGCACGTCTGCCCACAACGTGCGTCCTAATGTGCATTTTATTTGGAACGTGCACATGTTTTTACAAACCTATTTCGTAAATATAAGGCAATCTGGCTTATTCTAGGCATCGAAAATGTGGTCCAAATACCAAATGTTATTGGATAACGTGAAGCTGGGCCCATCAGAGAGTCTTAAGGAAAACCCAAACTTCAAAGAGGCAGGAAAGGAGGGCTGTTCAGGTACCACATGTCATCCGATGTGACAGCTTTTCAAACACAACAGCAGCCAGAATGTATCCCAGTCCTAAGTGCTTAATGTATCAAGGTCTTAGAACTAAATTCCAGTTTATAGGTGATAGAGGTAGGAGAAATAAGATACCACCATGAGGCATTGGCTGGACAAATCCAGAATGCAGGACAGCATGAGAGGGTAGGCTAATTTGAAGCAGGCAGGGTCCTGAAGAACAACTCTCTCAGGTCAAAGAGAATCAAGGATATAGTCACTACATGGCGCTTACTGCTAGACTGGAATCTGGTTTGGACAACGGGCTGCAAAGAGCATTTTAGAAACGATGGGAGACACGTACATATAGGCTACACAGAGATGCTGCTGCCAGAGGCAAGGGGCCGGGTGAGGGTGAGGGCAGGGAGAGGAGGCTGAGGTGAGGGTGAGGGCGGGGAGAGGAGGCTGAGGGCAGGGAGATGGTCAGGGGGTCAGAGAGGAGATAGGGGAGGGACAGGGCCATGGGCGAGGCCAAGGGGAGGGCAAGAGGGACGGAGAGCAAGGCCAGGGCCAGGGGGACAAAGGGAGGCGATGGCAGGGCAAGGACAGGGGCGGCGCTTCTCAGTGAGGGCGGCCCCACCCCCCTCCCCAGTGAGAGCAGCCCCCCACTGCCCCAGCGATGGTAGCATCTCCCCCAGTGATGGCGGCAGGGACTCCGCAGGCCTGGGAGCCCTTGGTGGGAAACAAGCTCTGGGTGGGTCTCCCTACCCCAGACTTCTGGCACCCGCCCAAGCCCCCAGCGGCCGCCAGCTCCGCAGAGGGTCACGCTGCCAGCCTCGCCCAACCTCGAGAAGCATGACTCTGGCCTTCATCTCACTGGCTGCAGTGTTTCTGCAAGCCTGGCCATCCTGCCCTCTGAGTATCCCTGGGACTCCCTCCTCCCTAAGGGCAGCTCCCTCTCCCCACGGGCTCAACCCTTCGCCAGCCCACCGCCTCCTTTCTCCTCTCCTCCCCTCTCCCCTTCTTCCGACCGCTTTCTTGCCAATCAGTGGCTGGGACCCACAGCAACGACTTAACCTCTCAGTGCCTCCATCTCAGCAGACACAACGACAGTACCCGAGGCCAGGGGAGCTGGCGCGCGGGCTGCTGAGAACACACCAGCGCACAGGGACTGCCAGGGCCCCAGGACCACCACTAGGCACCCCTTTCAGCCACACTGGAAGTTCCCCAGAGCCGCAGAGCACGGCCTCCCCAGCCCAGGACATCTGCTCGTTCTCAGGAGAGGAGCCCGGGAGGCACGATAGAGGCTCAAACACAAGGACAGCACCAGCCTTTCCATGCGCTGCGGAGAAGGACTCAGAAGCAGGGCTCTTAGCTGGATTCTTGAAAAAACTGGCTTAAAGCTCCACATTCAGAAAACTAAGATCATGGCATCTGGTCCCATCACTTCATGGCAAATAGATGGGGAAACAGCGGAAACAGTGACAGACTTCATTTTGGGGGGCTTCAAAGTCACTGCAGATGGTGACTGCAGCCATGAAACTGAAAGACACTTGCTCCTTGGAAGAAAAGTTATGACCAACCTAGACAGCATATTAAAAAGCAGAGATTACTTTGCCAAGAAAGGTCTGTTTAGTCAAAGCCATGGTTTTTCCAGTTGTCATGTATGGATGTGAGAGTTGGACTATAAAGAAAGCTGAGTGATGAAGAATTTGATGCTTTTGAACTGTGGTGTTGGAGAAGACTCTTGAATCCTTTGGACTGCAAGGAGATCCAACCAGTCTATCCTAAAGGAGATCAGTCCTGGGTGTTCATTGGAAGGACTGATGCTGAAGCTGAAACTCCAACACTTTGGCCACCTGATGCAAAGAACTGACTCGCTGGAAAAGACCCTGATGCTGGGGAAGATTGAAGGTGGGAGGAGATGGGGTTTACAGAGGATGAGATGGTTGGATGGCATCACCAACTCGATGGGCATGAGTCTGAGTAAACTCTGAGAGTTGGTGATGGACAGGGAGGCCTGGCGTGCTGGAGTCCACAGGGTTGCAAAGAGTCGGACACGACTGAGTGACTGAACTGAACTGAGCTGGATTCTTTTGAGCTGAACATCACCTAATTTATGGGACAAAGTTCTCAGGCATTATAAAAGTTCTCAGGCATATAACTTTGTGGAAAATATTCTGAAGCACAAATATCCAGTTCAGAAGACTGGTGCTTTTTTTCTCAGATGGCAAACAGCTTAAAGACGTGCTCCTGGCTCTGCCAGGTTTATTTGTAAGGACACTAATTATCCTTCTAGAAATAAGTTCCTTTTATAATGATGATTAGCTTGCCTTTTTTAAAAAAAAAAATTCTGGGAAAAGAGCGTATTTCCTCCCTGGCCAACAGAAAGCCTGGGCTTTTCCAGGGCAGAAACTCCCTCACCCAGTAAGTTCTGCTCCCAGGTCATCCCCCGCCCCCTCAAAAACGTCAGGAAGAAAGCCTCTCGGAATGCTGAGTGGGTTTAGATTCATTTTGATGTGAGGAGTCTGCGTGCATTCCGGGGACAGGGACAGGCAGCCGGGGGAGCAGGACTCGAGGGCAGCCCTGCTGTGGAGACGCCACGGGCTCAGCGCAAGGCTTCCCGCTCACATGCCAGAGGAAGTTTCATGTTCTGTCTTCAAGGCGGGAAGGCTGGATTTCATGCAGCTGAAGCCAAGGGAGGCTGTAACGGCATTTCTAACACTCAAGTCAGATGTGAAGAAAGACTGCATGCGCTGTCTGTGTTTCTGGACTCAAGGCTGGAGAATGAGGAGAGGGGTGGAGTGGAGGTGGGAACGCAGCCTGGACGGCTGAAGCATGACAGCCAGGCAGACATGGAAGGGCTGCACAGACTTCCGTGTTCGCAGTGTCTTCTCCAGGGGCTTGGCTGGCCCCTGACAGGCAAAGGGCCGAACAGAAAACCTCCCCTCCGAAGCCCCAGTTCCCCCAAGGGTGGAGCAGAACTGACTCGCTGGAAAAGACCCTGATGCTGGGGAAGATTGAAGGTGGGAGGAGATGGGGTTTACAGAGGATGAGATGGTTGGATGGCATCACCAACTCGATGGGCATGAGTCTGAGTAAACTCTGAGAGTTGGTGATGGACAGGGAGGCCTGGCGTGCTGGAGTCCACAGGGTTGCAAAGAGTCGGACACGACTGAGTGACTGAACTGAACTGAGCTGGATTCTTTTGAGCTGAACATCACCTAATTTATGGGACAAAGTTCTCAGGCATTATAAAAGTTCTCAGGCATATAACTTTGTGGAAAATATTCTGAAGCACAAATATCCAGTTCAGAAGACTGGTGCTTTTTTTCTCAGATGGCAAACAGCTTAAAGACGTGCTCCTGGCTCTGCCAGGTTTATTTGTAAGGACACTAATTATCCTTCTAGAAATAAGTTCCTTTTATAATGATGATTAGCTTGCCTTTTTTAAAAAAAAAAATTCTGGGAAAAGAGCGTATTTCCTCCCTGGCCAACAGAAAGCCTGGGCTTTTCCAGGGCAGAAACTCCCTCACCCAGTAAGTTCTGCTCCCAGGTCATCCCCCGCCCCCTCAAAAACGTCAGGAAGAAAGCCTCTCGGAATGCTGAGTGGGTTTAGATTCATTTTGATGTGAGGAGTCTGCGTGCATTCCGGGGACAGGGACAGGCAGCCGGGGGAGCAGGACTCGAGGGCAGCCCTGCTGTGGAGACGCCACGGGCTCAGCGCAAGGCTTCCCGCTCACATGCCAGAGGAAGTTTCATGTTCTGTCTTCAAGGCGGGAAGGCTGGATTTCATGCAGCTGAAGCCAAGGGAGGCTGTAACGGCATTTCTAACACTCAAGTCAGATGTGAAGAAAGACTGCATGCGCTGTCTGTGTTTCTGGACTCAAGGCTGGAGAATGAGGAGAGGGGTGGAGTGGAGGTGGGAACGCAGCCTGGACGGCTGAAGCATGACAGCCAGGCAGACATGGAAGGGCTGCACAGACTTCCGTGTTCGCAGTGTCTTCTCCAGGGGCTTGGCTGGCCCCTGACAGGCAAAGGGCCGAACAGAAAACCTCCCCTCCGAAGCCCCAGTTCCCCCAAGGGTGGAGCAGGCCCAGCGGCTGCCCGGGCAGCTCCTGGCCCCTACGCCTCCCTGCCTGTCTTTAAGAGGCTAGCACAACTAACCCTCGGTTTCCCAGGCGGAGAATTAAAACCACATGTAGCCACAGAGCGCCTCTCTGGGCCCAGGAGGAGCTAAAGGGAGCCGTTGCTGCATTCCCGGAGAGGCGTTACGGAGTGTCCCTGTGGAAGCAGGAGGCAAAGGGTCCCCACCGGGCCCTCCAGCGCCGGTGAACGAGGCTGTAGCCGTCTGCTCTAAGCACGTGCCCTGGGGTCGGATGGTGCGTCTCCAACCAGCCAGCACAGCCCCAGCTTGCAAGAACTCTGCCGGCACCCAGGGAAGGCCTCCTGGCGCACAAGGAGATTACTGACCTTGTTGCCAGGGGACGGAACTGACTCTTCGTTAGTTGTATTAATGAAAAATACTCTAGGAACTCCCTGGTGATCCAGCGGTTAAGAGTCCGCCTGCCAAGGCAGGGAACTCAGGTTCCGTCCCTGGTCCGGAAGATTCCACATGCTGTGAGGCAACTAAGCCCGTGAGCCACAAGGACTGAGGCCGGCGAGCCCCAAGGACCGAGGCCCGTGAGCCCCAAGGACCGAGGCCTGCGAGCCCCAAGGACTGAGGCCTGCGAGCCCCAAGGACTGAGGCCCCGCCCGCAAGCCACAGCGACCGAGGCCCGCGGGCCACAGCGACTGAAGCCTGCGCACCCCAGAGCCCGTGCTCTGAAACAAGCAAAACGCCCAGAGAAGCCCAACTAGGAGGAGCCTCCACCTGTTGCGACTAGAGAAAGCCTGCACGCAGCAACGAAGACTCAGTGCAGCGAAAACAAATACATGGTTATTTAAAAAGAAAGAAAATATGCTTTAGAATTGCACTGTCTGGTACACTAGCTGAGAGCCTCATATGGCTACTGAAATGGAAATTAACAGAAATTAAATAAAGATTAAGCTTCTCAGTCTTACTTGCCACGTCTCCAGTGGTCAGTGGCCACTCGCGGCTGGTGGCACAGAGACAGAGCATCTTCAAGTCCCAGTGGCCCATTCACCTCCTATCTTACATCCTGCTTCCGTCCACAAGTGGCCGTGGCCCACGATGCCATGCAATGCCTGCCGCTACTGCGTGGACCCGTCACCATTAGACATTGCTGTTCAGACAGTGACAAAGGCCTTGCACTGGATGAGACTGGCTCGCACTCTACAACAACACTCTTACGGTTTCGGATGACCACATGCATGAGCACTCAGCGTTAAGACCGATGCCTCTTCCAAGGACGTTTGCTAGGAGCTCAAGGGTTGCAGATAATACAGAATCCTATCTCTGTTCCCAACTCTGCCAATTTTCGGAGAGAAAACCGCTCAATGTCGGTGCCCCCTGCCAGGTTTCACTGGGATCAACGGATTCGGTGTTACTTCACATTTCACTTGTTCAAGAATCCTGCGGACTGGCAGCCCTCAAGACCCACACGTGCTGGCAGGTTGGCCCCACGCCCCAAATGGTCTCTGGGTTTCGACGCACACTAGCGACTCAACCCACCTTTGTGTTAGCTTGAAAACCCCTTCTTTGCTTGACACATTTACCCATGTGGGGTAAGCTTTCTCTCTGCCTCAGAGGAGCTGACACCAATATTGCTGCCTGAGCAGCAAACCCCCAGAGAGAACCCATTACTGGCAGGGCCGCTGGGTGCAGTGAGAGCCAGGAGCAGTGTGCATCCCGGCGGAGTTTACAGAAACCCAGCTGTTCAGTTCACTCCTCTGCTGTTAATTCCAAGGTGCTGCTACTGTTACTTCAAACTGTAATGATGTCTACAAACAATTTGCACTTTCAGAGCGGCAGGATCCTAGGGGGTAATTAACAAACCCCAGGAATAATCTCTTTAAAAGCCTTTAAAAGCAACCTCAATAGAGGCCTCGATGATGAAAAGAAACTGCCCCTCCCCTTCTCCACGGTGTTAGCATAGACCTGGCTGACTCCTGGAGGGGCTGGTCGAGCACGGGTGTGGGCTTTTGTGGACGACTCCTCCAGATGTGTGAATTGAAATCAACCCGTGGAACTTTCTGAATTGGGGTGGGGGTGGGGCGGGTGGTTCTGAAAGTGGGCTGAGATGATAGGTGTGAAAAGCAGAGTTCAGGAGGGCCACTTGATGGGGGGTGGGGTGAGGATGCGTTGCTTACCGTGGACCAAGCCAAGCGAGGAGACTGCGTTCACCAGGACGCCGCCCTTCCGGAAGTGGTCACTCATGTGCTCCAGCCAGTTGGCATCCAGACCGCTGACCGTCGGGCCGTTCTTGGAGACTCGGAGAGGAACGGTGACAGGGTAATACTGCCGGCACTTCTGAGGGCTCTTCGGTTTGTTGAAAAGGGCGAAGATCTCCATTTCTGCAGGGATTCAGAGAGGACGGGGGACGGGGGTTAAACAGGGACAGACTGCTGTATCAGGCTGGGTGCGATCTCACAGGAACCTGCAGGCAGGGCATCAAAGGCCAGCATTCTGCTAGGCTGCATGTTGCCTTAACAAGAAAACCCAAGCAGCGTGTTAGGGAGCCTTGAAAGTGACACGGACCTCCAAGGCCGAGTGCTACGGGGACTGCCAACAGAAAACCGGCCCTTTTCAGCTGCGCCCACGAGGATGAAGTCCTCAGCCACTGCAGCCATGGGCCTTCAACACCCCCTGAGAGGCATTCAGAGCGGAGACCAGGAAAGGGGTACTCTCTGCTCTGCGAAAAACTGGCAGGTTAAGCCTGTAGATAGGTATTTTCAAGAGAGCATTTTATGAGCCTAAGTCTTGCATCTCCTCAAATCGAGAAAAGGACTAAAATCGTTGCCGGTGACATCTGCTCCTTGTGGCTGGCAGCAAGCCTCTACCAAAATGTGTGACTGACCACACATACCTCCTTCACAAAAATTATATGTTACACTGACCTCTCCCCCTGCCTCCCTGGAACCATTTACCAGGGCTGTCGGAAATGCTGCCTCCCAGGCTAAGTCCTCATTCTGTTCCCAATGAAACGTAACTCGCAGCTCTCAGGCTGTGCATTCTTTAGTCAACAGGACTCAGTTCTGAATATGATGAACAGCTGTTAGCTGGGATTAATCTGTATGGTTAGGTGTTTGAAAGAGGGATACAGTAGACATTTCTAGAAATTCATACAAAGGTGTATTTTAGAAGAAAAAGCAGACATGTTTTGGGCAAAAGCTGATCTTTTTATTTTTTAAGGAAATGCACAGAGGCACATAAAAACACTGCTGTAATTCCAGGAACTCTGCACCTCCCTGAATTCACTATTTATAAGCTGCAGTGGTGTTTTCCGGAGCCGAACGCATGATACTTAATTAAGTTCATCAAAAATACATCACTGAAATATAAAAATAAATACGCTCCGGTAAATGAGGGTTCCGGCCTGCAGTGGTAAGGTCGCTCCAACAGCTAGTGGGCCCTGAGAGTGAGGCGCAGCTCCCCGGGCCTTCCTTTATGGCTGGGCTCTGTAAAAATCGATGCTCACCCTACGTGCGGCAGGCCACGAGTGAGCAGCCTCAGCCTCCGGAAGCAAATACCTGGAATTTCAATCTAAGGCTAAAGGTCTATTTCTGTGTTACTCATTTAGTTGAGCAACCAACAATTCACCCCGCTTAAAAAGCTTTGCTTACACAGTCTACTCAGGAACATGCTTTGGTTTCCAAAAATATTCAGATAAGAAAATCCCCACCCTTCATCCAAAGAAATAGTCTAAAGGTCATAAACAATGGCTGACATTAGCAAAAAGGACAAAGGACACCCACACACTCCCTGCAGGAGACACCTTGCCTGGACCCCACATTCTGGGTCACCGCATCCCGTATTTATTCCCCAGTTTTCCAGTCTCCATACCTTTGAAAATGGATCCACTTTCCTTTATCTAGAGAAGCGTGCTTAAACAGGAAATGGAACTTCACAGCCGTAAGGGACACCATTACCATTTGCCACAAACAGGAGCGAATGGTGAGGCACTTTCACACCAAAAACGTTTCTCCACGTAGCACCTCAAGTTATCTCACAGGACGACTGTATTCTGGGACAGAGGGAGTCTTTCCACAGCCCCACCTGAGTAAGCGCCAGCAGAGGCCTCAGGGAGCCATTCTAGGCCAAAGACTTTGCTGTCAGCAACAGTGAAGCCGACGGGTAGGCAATTTCGAGCAATCCAGGGGCTAGAATCAACGAGGAAGGAGGGGACCGCATCTTCACAAACAGCCACCAGCTCTCCAACAACCAACGCTGGCCTCATCCCCACCCCATAGTACTTTCTCGGTCCACGTCCCTAACTCAGGAAGGCATCGAGAAGGCAGCCGGCAAGTGCTTTCAGGGGAGAAATCAGCTCTTGGTGTATGGAGCCAGCGATCCCTATTTTGTGACTTTCAAATACAAGCGTCAGCCATGGCGTCATGCCCAGAAAGGTTTGTAAAGGAAGAGAATCAAGCAAGGGGGATGGGACAGGAAGTGCCCTTTTCCAGTCCAAGGAGTCGGGGTTCAAGTAAGAGCTGCCGCTGCTGAAGGGAAGAGTGGGAGCCAGGCCTTGACTCCGTCTCCTCAAAAGCAGACCCTGTGAGCTCTGGGGGGCGAGCTGTTTCTCTGGGGAGTAATCCCAGACAAAAAGAGTAAGGGAGCAGGGTTAAGAAATGAGGAGGAGATGAAAGCCAAGGCAGGCATCCACCAGCAGGCCACTGGGGACCGGAGATGCCGCGTGTTGCCCTATGAGGGGCAAGGAAGGCGGGCATCCGTCCTCAGGGATTGAGGCCATTCCTGGGGCATTAATGCCTGGGGCACCTGCCCATTCCAGAGAACACCTGGAGGCAGAGGCTAGGGAAGCTGTCCTCAGGTGACCCCCAAGGTGGGCCAGAGCATCCGTCACCACACTCGGCTACCATTAAGTAAGCCCAAGGGCACACAAACTAAGAAGAAAAAGAAGCCACAGCCTCCGCTAGGGGAATGGAGAAGCAGCCCAACGCCTGGCGACACAGAAGGACCCCTGGTCACACGGCCAGACAGAGCCGCGGCCTCCCCTCGCACGAGGAAACAGAAGAGGGGAGGGCCGAAGGGGAAGGCGGGTGCAGGCCTGGGCCACGAAGACAGAGCCGCGGCCTCCCCTCGCACGAGGAAACAGAAGAGGGGAGGGCCGAAGGGGAAGGTGGGTGCAGGCCTGGGCCACGAAGACAGAGCCTGCAGGCCAGGCCGACGGCGGGGTGCTGAGCGCGCACCAGCTCTCCATCTGGCTCCTCCCCGGGGAGCAGGGCCGGAGCCAGAGATAGAAAGAAACTTTTTGGGAAGGAAAAGGGGAATCAAGAGGCTCCAAAGCATGAGAAGAAACCTGCTTGGAGATGCCCAGCCCTGCAGTAAGCGCCTCAGTCCCATCAGCTCCCGGCCACAGTCCTCACCTGGAAACCAGCCAAGAGAAACTGTCCCCAAACGACGCCCTTTGATGTTTTAATATTCCGGCTCTCCAGTACACATCCTCACGGAGCGGCCACCAGGGACTCCACAAAGAAGACCAAGCGTGTTTACATTTTCTCAGCTGCTCCGTTGACTCTGCCCTGACCCCAGCTAGAAGATTTTTCCAGACACGGGACAGAGTCTCCAAGGAGGGGGAAGGCATTGTTTCTGAGAAAGTTCCAAGGATGGCTGCAGGCCGGGCCTGGCAGGGCACCCACGCAGCTTCGAGACAGTTCTGTCTTATATTTCTTTCTGTTTCGTCTCCTCTGACCCCCTTGCACACAGCGGGGTCCTGGTCTCACGCCATTTAGAACCTCGGTGTCCAGAAAAGGTGGCAGTCTAGAAAATACGGCCAGGGTTGCACCTGCATTCGCTGGACTGGCCTCAGCCAGAAAAGCGCAAGCGGCTGGGGCGGGGGGCCCCCGCAGCCAGGACTGCCAAGGCCTTGCTAGGCTCCCTGGGAATGAGAAGGAAGAAGGTGGACGCCCGGGTCTGAGGCGGGTGCCAGGCAGTAGGGACGTAGGCACAGGACGGATGGCTGCAGTCTGCAGCTGGGGCCCCCAAGAGCAGCGACCCTCGGGTTGAGTTGACGGGGTCCTGGCACCCCGGGGGACCTCCAGGCAGCAGGAGGGAGGGGGCCTCAGAGTCGGGCTGAAAGCATGAGCTCCCCGGGCTGGATGGGGAGAAGGAGCCAGCTGGCACATCGGCTGGGGTGGAGAGACAAGTGGGCATCAGACTTGGCCTGGGAGCCGGGCTGGGGGGCCCTGGTCGGCTGAGGTCACAGCAGGACTGGGGCCAAAGGTTACGCTGGGAAGGCGGGGTGGTGTGCACCACGGGGCAAGAGGGAGGAGGGCCTCGGGCCCAGCCAGGTGCTGGAGGCAGGGGAGATGGCGCTTCCGGCGTGGGTGCAGCGTGGGGCACCTCTGGGCCTGGAGAGGTCGGCTGGCCAGGCAGAGTGTGGGACCCGCTGACTGCACAGCAATTGTGGGATGCGAGGGTGTCAGTGAGGGTCATCACTGCCACCATCTCCTGCGATGCCTACCTCCACGGGGAAACTGTGTCCCTTCTATGCCCCAGAAGCCTTAAATGGACTCCCCAGAATCACAAGCTGGCAAATGGCAAAGCCAGTTCAGTTCAGTTGCTCAGTCATGTCTGACTCTCCGCGACTCCATGAACCGCAGCACGCCAGCCCTCCCTGTCCATCACCAATTCCCGGAGTTTACCCAAACTCATGTCCATCGAGTTGGTGATGCCTTCCAACCATCTCATCCTCGGTCGTCCCCTTCTCCTCCCGCCTTCAATCTTTCCCAGCAGCAAGGTCTTTCCCAAGGAGTCCTTCACATCAAGTGGCCAAAGAATTGGAGTTTCAGCTTCAACATCAGTCAAGACTCTTTCAAACCCCTCGGCTGTTTCCCAAACCTTGGGAGAGGCTCCTTTCATCAGCACACAGAGTGGGAGGTGGCGCCCGTGGATGGCCAGGGAGGTGGTCAGCGGCTGCTGTTAATGGACTGAGTGCAAGCAGCCAGGACGATGGAGGCAGGCGGGGGGCACACGGACCCCAGGGCAAAGCTGTCCGGGGGGCTCCGGGAGGGGAGACCCAGGCCCGGCCGGTGAGGGAGGGCAGACTCGGGGGGCATCCCCCCAGAAGGAGCTGCCTGCCAGGAGGCTTGCTCGTAGAAGGCCCTGGAGAAGGACACAGGGATCCGGCTCAGGCTTCTGCCTTCTGGACATTTCCAGTGAGCAGGTGCAGGGAGGAAGGGCAACTCGGAGCCAACGCTGCATTATTACTTGGGTGGCAGTGAGGACCAGCTGAATCTGCATGAGCCTGTGCGGGCCCCCTCGCTTCTACCGACGCTGCAGTGCCAGAGGCCAGGCAGGGATGCCGGCGCCAGCGGAGAAGGCAGGGAATACGGTCCAGGACTCCGCTGAGCTTCCCGAGCCCTGGTCTTGCCCCGCCCCCCGCCTGTTTACAGTCAACGAAGGAAGCTGCCTCCCCAACCCCGGGGCACAGAAATGGACTGGGAACCGGGCCACCTCTTCCTGGGGGCCCTGCGTCCACCCGCAGCCGGGAACGAGGGAGGTGTGGAGGGAAGCCTGCTGCAGTGAGGCTCGGGGGAGGCCCGCCCAGCTGGACGTGGAACCAACAGCACACTCCCCGGACGAGCGAAACCCTGGTGGATGTAGGGGGCAGAAGCCCTGGACCCGAGGGGTCCCGCGGCCCGGGGAGTCGGGTGGGGCGCCCAGATAGAGATCCGACAGCACGCTCTCCAGACGAGCGCAGCCCGGGTGGACGGGAGGAGCCAAGCCCTGGACCCGAGGGGTCCCCGCAGCCCGGGGTGGGGGGCCCGGACGGACACAGAGCCGACAGGACGCTCCCCGGACGAGCGAAACCCTGGTGGAAGTAAGTGGCAGAAGCCCTGGACCTGACGGGTCCCGCGGCCCCAGGGGTGGAGGAGCCACCCAAACGCACAGCCCCCGGCGCCTGGCTGAGCCCCCAGCGCCATACAGTGGATGAATTAAAGGCGGAGCGGAGGCGGAGCCGGGAGACGCCCTCTGGACTCTTTTTAAATTGTCTTGCTGTGATTGCCTATTTAAACCCACCTGCCCTCCTTAGGGGGCCCTGAGTGGAGGGAGGCTGAGAGCGGGCTGGGGGAGCTGGGAGATGCGGTTGTTCGAGGAAGCTTCAGGACGGACGAGATAACAACCAGGAGAGGAGCTGGGCTGAGCTGGGGGCCGGGCCAGCTGACCAGCGGGGACGGCGTCCCTGGCCAGCCTCCGAGGAGGCGGAAACCATGCTTAGCTGATGCTCAAGTACAAGTCGCCCAGCCGTGCCCGACTCTTTGTGACCCTGCGGACTGTATGTCCATGGAATTCTCCAGGCCACAATACTGGAGTGGGTAGCCTTTCCCTTCTCCAGGGGGTCTTCCCGACCCAGGGATCAAACCCAGGGATCGAACCCAGGTCTCCCACATTGCAGGCGGATTCCTTACCAGCTGAGCCACCAGGGAGGCACTAAGGCTCAAACTATGAGATAAGGCGAAACTCTAGGAGGGCACACGGGCCACCTCCTGCTTCTGTGACACCGTCAGAGTAAGAGCATCTTCCCTCATAAAGCTATGGTGACGTACAGTCGCGTGGGCTGGCTGAGCTCGGCCCCTGGAGGGCTGTCACCATGATGACCGTCCTCCGTCCTCTGTGAGGCCAAGCCTGGGCACCAGGGCCCCTGTGTGTTCACTGGCTGATGAGAAAGAGCCAAAGATTCATTTATTCCACTGGAAGAGACATAAGGGTCACAGCGAGCTGCCTAAGTCTCGCAGACCTGTGGCCTCCCACGCAGAGAGCTAAGAGCCATGCTCAGATTAACAGACAGACAGACAGCCGCCTACCAAGCAGGACGAGGGGTCGGGGGCACCGTCACCCCTCCCAGCTGCAGTTCTCACACGCTCTTGGGCTGACCACCTCCAGACGCACCTGAACCTTGCATTCGTCAGAAGGTTCTGGTTTTCCAGGAGAGAACAGGGGTTTGAGGAAACAAGGCGCAGGCCAAGACCTTTGGGTGCTGGGAGGGTTCTCTGTGCGCCCAGCAACGGGGGAAGGGTCTGAGGGAGGGAACAGTCGCAGGACAGCGGGGGGCCTGGGGGGACAGTCCTGGGACAAGTCTCCCCGGTTACTCAACCCCAAGAGGTGGCCGGTCTGGAGGGAGTCTTGGAGGAAGGTGCGCTCCGGAACAGGGAACACCAGAAACTCCTGAGGGGCCCTTCCGTATCGATGGCCTCCTTTCTCAAAGCCAGGGCTCCGTGCAGAGCTGGGGGCGATGGTCAGGATGACGGGGCCTGTACCCCAGTCATGAGGGTTCCTACTTAGGAGTGCTTTAAATGGACACCTCTTTTGGCAGGCGTCCTCCGTCACTTCAGTCATGCCCAGCTCTCTGCAACCCCACGGACTGTAGCCTGCCAGGCTCCTCTGTCCATGGGATTCTCCAGGCAAGGATACTGGAGTGGGTTGCCATGCCCTCCTCCAGGGGACCTTCCTGACCCAGGGATGGAACCCTCATCTCCTACACTGTACTCAGTTTGTTTGCCATCTGAACTACCACAAATCAAGGCCCTGATGAAACACTAGTCCTAATCTCTCCCAGAAGTGA
The DNA here is from genome assembly GCA_006410535.1 of Litocranius walleri. NCBI lineage: Eukaryota > Metazoa > Chordata > Mammalia > Artiodactyla > Bovidae > Litocranius > Litocranius walleri. The sequence continues at coordinate 540,619 of SJYG01000616.1, forward strand.
GGTGGCTACATCTCCCCTTCTAAGTCATCCTTGCAAACAAGCCCCAGAATTAACCATCCCACGATTTTCTTTCCGGGATCTATGACATAACAAGAAAAGCTATTTCACCCACTTTTTTTTTTTTTTTTTACTGCACCGTGTGGCATGTGGGATCTTAGTTCCCTGACCAGGGATTGAACCCGTGAGTCCTGCAGTGGCAGGGCAGAGTCTTAACCACTGGGCCTCTAGGGAGCTCCCCCACCCTTTTCTGTTCTCAAAGCATAAGCAGTTTCTCATCATTTATAAGAGGCTAACCTCAAGAATTAGTATATAAATAATAACATTTACTAGGGGTTTCCCTCATAGCTCAGTCGGTGAAGAATCTGCCTGCAATGCAAGAGACCAGGGTTCGATTCCTGGGTGGGGAAGATTCCCTGGAGAAGGAAATGGCGACCTATTCCGGTATTCTTGCCTGGAGAATCCCATGGACAGGGGAACCTGGCGGGCTACAGACCATGGGATCACAAGAGTCGGACACGACTGAGCAACTAAACCACCACCACCAATAACATTAACCAGGGAGGTGATCCAGAAAGGCCTAAAGAGACAGTCTCCCCAAGACCTGAGCTTCCTCCCATCAGTCTTGTTACTTGTCACCTTCCAAAGGGGAGACAGCTTGTACAAGGGCCTGGCTTCCAGGAAACAGCAGGACGCAAGATTTCTTGGAGCAGGAAAGTGAAAGGGAACCACGGGAAACGAAGAGCTTCACTGCCTGCAGCCAGAGGGCCTCTGTAAACTCTGATCACCTGTCTGAGCATCACACAGGAAGGAGCAGGTGGGAAGCCGGCCTGGGGTCATCCAGCAGATCTGTTTCCAGCCTGGGCGACGGATGGACTCTCTGAACCTCAGTGTACTCAGCCGCAAGGGGGGCAACGATGCAAAGTGGCCGTCCAGGCCACAGGAGGAAGGGAGCGTCCGCTGACACTGGCTGCCAGCCTGCTTCCTGCCGTTATTTGAAATCTCCAAACTAAAGCCTAGGCCCCAGCGGCCAGCTCAGAGCAGTCGCTTCTGGGCGGCCTCTCCCTGGCCGCATGTGCTCCAGGGCACTGGTCTGTCCACGAGACAGACACCCCACCTCCACCCCACCGAAGCCTGGCTGTTTACAGCGCAAGAGCTCAATCAGCAGCTTCCTGCACACCTCATGCCTCATCCTCAGCCGCTCTGGATTTCCTTCTTTAGGCAGAAATTCAAAACAAGAGGACCAGGCATGGAAGGTGCTTTCTGCACTGGTGCCCAGCCATCACCACGCTTCCTGGGGTCACAGGGGGTAATCTGGGGGCAGCGCATGGGCGTGGGGGAGAAAACGCCTTGCATTCTAGAACCTGTGGTACACGTGACATTCCGGAGCCGCGACAAGTCAGCATCCCGGGGTCTGCCCACCCCCCACCCCCAGAAGGCCCACTCAGGAAGGAAGAGTCAGGAGGCCCGGAAAACGGCTCAACAGCTTCTCCTGTTTGATGGACTGCCATCTCTACACTCGAATTCCATTTATTTTCCTAAAAGGCCCCCGGTGATTACTGAAAAGCTAGCAGCCGCTCTCCACGTGGCTCAGAGTCCCGGCGCTGACATACTTACTGGCCGCGAGTGGCTCTCCAGGCCCTTCCGACAGCGGGTCAGCATCTGGTCCCTCCAGAGTCCCCCGAGCAGGAGACTCTGTGCCGTCCCCCTCGCCCAGGGGTGAGCCGGGCTGCTGGGTGGCAGGCGTCCCCCCTCTCGGGCCCTGGCGGGGCTCCGGGCTTCCGTCCATCCCCGCAGCAGCGTCTGCAGCCCCCGGCTCCTCCGCAGCCCCATGACCGCCAGGCTCCTGTGTCTCATCCTGGTTATCTGCTGGGGGGCAGCCGCCCACAGGGCTCCCGGGGCAGCGGTACTGAGGCACGACTCCAACGAACTTCAGGCCACGACTTGCAGCCTCCTGGATCTGTGAGGCAAACCAAATCAAGGGAAATGGGTAAATGGGACGTTCCATCAGAGCGAGGGCACAGGCGGCACCTCAAGGAGGCCTCGGGGGATGTTTCCGGGTGTGTGTGTGTGCACACACGCGCGTCCGCACCACACAGAAAACGGGATCTTAGTTCTCCAATGTTGGAGCTGAAACTCCAATCCGTTGGCCACCTGATGCAAAGAACTGGCTCCTTGGGAAAGACCCTGATGCTGGGAAAGATTGAAGGCAGGAGAACGGAATGACAGAGGATGAGACGGTTGGATGGCATCACCGACTCAATGGACATGAGTTTGGGCAGACTCCAGGAGTTGGTGATGGACATGGAGGCCTGGCGTGCTGCAGTCCATGGGGTTGCAAAGACTGAGCGACATGACTGAACGACTGAACTGAACTGAACTGAGTTCTCCAAGCAGGGATCAAAGCCACGCCCCACTGCACTGAGTCTTAACGACTGGACCAGCAGGGAAGTCTGGATGTTCCTGTTTGAACATGAAATCTCTCAAGCTGGCCAAGGCTCCACCTCCTCAAGGTGGTGACCACACCCCAAGTCTGGCCTGACTGGGGACAGAGAGGGGCTTATTTTCTTAAACTGTAAAAAAAAAATAAATAAATACAGCATTTGACTGTGAAGGGCTGGGATGGCCTCTCTGTGAAACGCTACGTTAGCCCCAATTAGTAATTTTTCCTAAGAAGCTGAAAAAAGGTTCTAAAAGGATGAGCTAGAACAAAAAGAGGCTGAAAGAGGAAGCTCATTTTGGTAAGAATTTATTTTTTTGTGTGATTCTTTTTTCTGATGAATCACCTACTTCCTGCTAATCAAGCTACTATATAACTCAATACATCTATATAACCACATACTAACTACCAGATGACGTTTTATGACCCAAAGAGCTTCCTCTCTGAAACAATTGCTCTGGCAGAGAAGGGCAAAGGTGGTGAGAATCACCAGTGTGCAAAGGCCGATGGCACACCCCAAGAGAGGGGACCTCTGAGGACAGCAGCCCGGGGGAAGCACGGGCGCCTGAAGACCATGCCCAACCTGGGGGCACCACACACCCTGCCCCATGGCTTTCCACCCCCATCCGGCCCAGGTAACAGGTGGCACCTTCTCACCCCTGAGCCTCAAGACGGGGGGCACATGGGTGCACTGAGTTCTGGGCCATGTGAACCCGCCCCTCCCTGAAAAAGCAACCCCGCCCCCACCTCAGGCAACTGAATGTAATTGTCATAGTGAAAGACAAATGGGAAGTAAAAGCTAAACAAAAGCGAGACTGGGCCACAGTAGAAGACGAGTGTTAGGGGACGCGTTGGGCAAGGGTGCTCAGGCCACTTTACAAATGCAGCAGAGGCGGAGACCGCAGAGCCCTGCAAGGCTCAGTCACCCGGCCCGAGTGGAGGACTCAGAAAGCCACCAGGCGTCAGCAGCGACCCTCTCCTGTCATTTGAGAAGGAGCAAGAAACATCAGAAAGTGAAGAGGAACTAAAGAGCCTCTTGATGAAAGTGAAAGAGGACAGTGAAAAAGCTGGCTTAAAGCTCGACATTCAGAAAACTAAGATCATGGCATCTGGTCCCATCACTTCATACCAAATAGATGGGGAAACAGTGGAAATGGTGTCAGACTTTATTTTTGGGGGCTCCTAAATCACTGCAGGTGGTGATTGCAGCCATGAAATTAAAAGACACTTACTCCTTGGACGAAAAGTTATGACCAAACTAGACAGCATATTAAAAAGCAGAGACATTACTTTGCTGACTAAGATCCGTCTAGTCAAAGCTATGGTTTTTCCAGTGGTCATGTATGTATGTGAGAGTTGGACTGTGAAGAAAGCTGAGTGCCAAAGAATTGATGCTTTTGAGCTGTGGTGGTTGGAGAAGACTCTCGAGAGTCCCTTGGACTGCAAGGAGATCCAACCAGTCCATTCTGAAGGAGATCAGCCCTGGGATTTCTTTGGAAGGAATGATGCTAAAGCTGAAACTCCAGTACTTTGGCCACCTCATGAGAAGAGTTGACTCACTGGAAAAGACTCTGATGCTGGGAGGGATTGGGGGCAGGAGGAGAAGGGCATGACAGAGGATGAGATGGCTGGATGGCATCATGGACTTGATGGACGTGAGTCTGAGTGAACTCCAGGAGTTGGTGATGGACAGGGAGGCCTGGCATGCTGCGATTCATGGGGTGGCAAAGAGTTGGACACGACTGAGCGACTGAATGAACTGAACTGAAGAAACACCAGCATGGCTCCTCTTTAAAGGAGAAGCAAGCCTCAGCCCCCTACATGGATGACCCACCCTAACTTAAGGCGAAGGTCATTTTAGTTCAGCCCTGGCCATTCTGGAAACTGATCTGGAGCAGTAATATAGCCCAGTTCCTGTACCATGGATGTCACCAAATGACAAGACGGCAAAGGCTCAGACTTCATTCAGCAGCAACAGGTCCCTAACTTACCCAACACAGCAGCTCTGGAGAGCGGAAGGAGGGGGGTTTTCCAAGGGCAAAGCACAGGTTTCTTTGAATGCTCATCTTTTATCTTAAACAGTAATGAAACTGTATCCTACACCTAGCATTGTTTAATAATTGAAACTCTTAAAAAGATGCTCGAGGTAAACAGTAAAGACGCTGGCTCTCTCCATGGCAAGCTTTCCAGGCAACGTGTATCTCAAGAGCATGAAACATCCTTGTGCACAAATCTTTGTCTGCAGCTCTTGAGGTGGATTCCCAGAAGTGGAACAGAAGGGCCAAGGGACACTGAAAGGGCCAGCTCTTCAAAGGCTGGGTACAGCCTGCCAAATTGCTTCCCAGAAAGGGTGAGCAGTCTTTTTTTTTTAACCAGAAAACCCACATTTAGATTTTATAAAGATCAATATTTGGCCAGACCCTAGGGGCTGTGACACCTTTGATTTTTCTAGAGGTGTCAAACCAAACTCTATTTGTTTCTCACTCATTACTTCATTTGTAACCTTGGTTAAGTAAGTCTCACAAACCTCAGAAAGGCAGGCATGAGACGGTGTTCATCAGGGTTCACTTCTGACCACCAGCTCTCCTCGTGCTCATGGGAACCTCCTGCACTCGTTCAGATTCAGCCACTAGTCATGTGTTCATTCCTCCCAAGTCTGGACTCCTCAGCCCTGCCTTTTCCCTGGGGCTCAGACCTCCATGGCCTGTGATCACAGATGATGGGTCCACCATGGCTCTCAAACTGGGGTGAAGGTGCCGCTTCTTCAGCTCCTTTTCTGTAACCCGTGTATCCACTCACCATGTCCTGCCAGACCATCCCGCGATGTTTCTGGGGCCCCACCCCTGTCTCCCAGACATCCAGGTCACTTTACTTTCAGGGACTCACCGGCTGCTGCTGAACACCACCATGGCGTCAAGCTGGGCCAGGTCTTCAAGAGCAAAGAATCGAATCCATACAGAAGATCAAACCCTGAACATCCAAGCCACCTTGGGGAAGGAGTTCCCCACAGACTGCCACACACATGTCCACATAATTTCTCTAACAACTGCAATCAGATCATGGCAAAGCTTGGATCCGACCCTGAGTATCTTCACGCAAATCAGTGCTCCTGAATGACAGCACTCCTTCACATTATACAACCCAAACTGTCCTAAGACGCCCCCTCAAATACATGATTTAACTGAAATACACCCTCATCCCCCTTTTTATCATATCAGCTGCATTTAAGAACAATCCCATCCCCAACACTTAAAAGAGTTAACAACTTCTGGTTTAAGCACCAAAGATTAAACAAGACGGTTTTCAACTGACCCAAAACTTCGTTCAACTCTGTGATGAGTAAGAACAAATACAAGAATTATATTCGCCCAACCTAAAACCAGACATAATAAACTGAAAAAGGTTTCTTATCTCTCTTTTTTTTTGGTGTCTTTTTTCTATTCAAAAAAACTTTGTATAAAAAGTCTCAATGCATCAGAAAATGATGTCATCTTTGGTTAAATATTTCAAGAATCATTTTTATTAAAAGTAACACCATGATGTTGGGATAGTCCCTGAAAATCCAGGGCATACTGTCTGTTACTCTGCTCTCAAAATGAATGCCATGCTGCTGCTGAGTGCAAATACATACTCTGTCTCGTCTTATACACACACTTGTATAGAGTACATTTAGCAAGGAGGGTAAAACCAGTAAGGAGAAATGGGGTCCTGCTTGGATTTGGTAAACATGGAAGCCACATGTGACACAGGAAGGGCAGCAGAAAGCGCTCCTGCTAACAGGCCAACAGGACCGGAGCCCACAGGCCATGCGGGACGGCCCAGGCAAAGGGCCAGCGCCGGTCGAGGACCGTTCAGTCTGAATCTAATAGGCCAACAGGATCGGAGCCCACAGGCCACATGGGACGGCCCAGGCGAAGGGCCAGCGCCAGTTGAGGCCCCTTTGGTCTGAATCTAATGAAGATGGTGTCATGGCTCATTTTATGTGTCACCCCGGATAAAACTAGTGACTAACTGTCAACACTGGTCTAGATACTGCTGTAAAGATTCTTTTAGATGTGGTTGGTATCTACAGTCCACTGGCTTTCAGTAAAGCAGTCACCCTCTATAATGTGGACAGGCCTCTGCCAATCAGTTGAAGGCTTTAAAAGCCAAGAGCAAGGTTTTCCAAAGAAGAAGGAATTCTGCCTCCAGAAAACCTGCCCGAGTTTTCAACCTTCAGACTTGAGCCTGCAGAACCACTCTTACCCAAAACCTCTAGTCTAGCACACGGTGCTGGAGGTTCGGGACAGCCCAGCTCCCACAATCATTTGGGCCAGTCACGTAAATCAATCTCAGTTTCAGTCTCGACAGACAGACGGATAGCTAACACTATGAGCTGCTTCTCTGGAGAAACGTCACACGGGAGAAAAGCAGATGGAGGGAGTCAGGGCGAGAGGACTGCAGCAGCTTGATGAATTATCTCCAAACCTGAAGCAGACCGCGCGTGAAGGGAGGGCTGGCTCGGGGGTCCCCAAAGGCAGGGAGAGAAGTGGGAACAAAGGAAAGGACTCAGTCTGGTGGTGATTATAGGTCCCAGAGGAGAGGCTGGTGTGCACAGAAGGCGGACCGCGGTTGCTGGGGCCTGGGTGAAAGAAGCCTCCTTGCCATGTTTCACAGTAAAGGAATTAAATCTCTAATTGGTAGACTACAGGCCATTTCCAACTTTCGGATGAACTTATTGGAATCCCTAGAACTATCATGCTAATTACGGCTGGGAATCAGAAACTTGCTGACTTTTTGAAAATATAAAGATGTGCTATCCAATATGACAGTAGCCACTAGCCAAGTGTGACTATTAATATTTAAATTTAAATTAGTTCAAATAAAATAAAATTAAAAATTCAATTCCTCAGTCACACCAGCCACATTTCAAGTGTTTGATGGTCCCAGTGGCTGGTGACTGCCCTACTGAATGCAAATATAGAACGCCTGGTGCAAATATAGAATATTTCCGTCATCACAGAAAGTTCTACTGGACACTGCTGATACAGAGCATAAAAAACAGTATAAAATACCAAGCGACAGAAACAGGGTTTTCAACAGTGTCTGCACAGGCATATGACATAGGGTGAAGACCAAGACTCACACATAAAGACATCCCAAATGGACCCCAAACCAGAGCGCTGACCACGCTGAGCCCCCGCTGTAACTCAGGGGTCACCGTCCTGTGACACTGACATTTTAAAGTCTCTGGGGGCCCGTGACATACAAAGGGAGCCTACAAACAGAGGCACAACCATATGTCAAGTACAGACGCAAGAACGCTGTTCTGGTTGCATAGTCACACGTGAGTCTTCACGGTGAATATTTTATCTCACACACTCACACACACAACCCTTCTCATCTTCTGTCGCCTGAGCTCTTGTACAGCCTTCCGAAAATGGAAGTTCAAAAATAACACAGGTCTTAGCTCAAGTCTGCAGCGGGCTCTGGTTCTGACGTGTTAACACGTAGCTTCAGGAACTGAAACTTTTACCCAGGGCTGCCGTGTATTCAGCTCAGTCGTGAGGCCACAAGGAAAGATCCCGCAGCCTTCTGAGGTTGTGGTTTTCTCTTTCAATGACTGAGAGGTCTCAGGATGAGCCTGAGATGAGGAGTCTGAGACTTAAAGCTCTGGACTCAGCCCTGCCATGCACTTAGCTATGTCATTGGTCGACCCAGTTGATTTATCTGAGCCTCAGTTTCCTAATCTGTAAAATGGGGATAATAATAACGATTAACTCACTAATTACTTACTCAGTACTGAGTAAGATATTACTTACTAAGATATTATTACTTACTCAGTTACTTACTATGTGCTGAGAATGAGGTCCTGGGGAAGCAAACAGGCACCATCCTTGACCTCCTGGATTCAATACTTTTCGGTCTCACTCTAGAGACTCTGAAGAGCCCATCTGATCCCCTTCTCAACCTGCCTGCGCTTAGTCTGAAGGACCACCGCTTACTGACTCTTAAGCCCCTGGCAGGGCTAGAGTTGGGAGAAAGGGTTTTATTCTCCTCAGCTACTAGCAGTGATCTGCTGGGATGCTTGAGAAACGATAGAATAACCTGGAAAACTGTAAACTCCCTGAAAAACAAAAGGAAGAGATGGAGCCCAGCGCTGGGATAGGAGCAGAGAACAAATTCATCCTTCGGTGACACTGTTTAGGGGAAGTATTTCTGATAAAAGGAGTTTTACTAGCCTTCATTATCTTTATTAACTAGCTGGGTGCTTTCACTTAGATTGTGCCTATAATTTCACTGTTCACCTAAAATGTCATTCCTGGGAAATCAGTAGACCCAAGAGGGAATATGCTGTTAAGCTCTCAACTCTCAAAATTCTTCAACTAGCTCTTTAAATATATCTATATAATTTACTTACTTACTTATTTGGCTGTGCTGGGTCTTAGTTGTGGCATGTGGGATATAGTTCCCTGACCGAGGATCAAACCTGGGCCCCTGCATTGGGAGTGTGCCATCTTAGCCACTGGACCACCAGGGAAGTCTCTTCAACTAGCTCTTAATGCCCTGTGAAAACCAAACCACCAGGAGATCCCAACCTGATGCCAAAAGTCTAAATCCGAGATAGAAAGGGAGCAAGAAAAGGCCTGTCTCTGGGGAAGGACCTAATGGTGACCCACGTGGCCGGCAGGGTGCAGCCAGAGAAGCATCTTAGGACCAGCATCTCCACCACCACCAGGAAAACGGCTCCAGGTTTTGGCCCTATGTCTTTTTAAAAAATTTGTTAGCATTCTTCTTTCCTTGTAGGACCAATTTTTTCCATGGGGCAGAAAATATGGCCATTTCCAACTTCTGAGTTTCTCTGCTCATGGCTTAGCCACTGGAGATAGGCTATCTAAACGTCCTGGGTCCACACAAGTAAAAGATCTCAGGGAAGGGCTCTGATTGGCTCAGCTTGGGTCAGGTGTTCATCTCAGGGCCAATCAGCTCTGGCCAGCGTTAGAGTGGCTCCTATGGGAATCACACAGCTGGACTGTGGGAACAAAGCCGCTTTCAGAAGAAAAGGAATCTCAGGGCAGAAAAAATTAGTATTTAATGTCTGTTATGTAGATATATCATCTCATGGGAAATCAGATCTGAAATCTGTTCAGTACCCACATGTACAAAAGTGAGGAAGAGAATATTAGGCAACTGATACTTAAACCAAACAAAACCGAGCAAGTTAAGACCACACCGATCACAATAATGCTGATACGTTTTGGTCAAAGTGGACCCCGGGCCAGCACTCTAGGTTGTTTTGTCTGCGTGGACACAGGATTCGTGTCCTTGTCTTGGGCTACGTTCTTCTCAGCTCTGCTCTGGATTTCTTTTCTCAGCTTTATTGCAGTATAACTGAAGATTGCTTTTTAAGAGTACTTTCTGGAGTCAATGTCCACACCCGAGCTCGCCCCTTCCCAGGGCAGTCTGCCACGGCACAGGCACCCAGACCAGGAGGGCAGGGACTGGGGTGGACGGGGTCTCTCCTCTGGCAGAGCTGCACAGGCCCTGCAAACGCCTGATCTCCCTCGACATCTGCCCATCAGCAGCACTTTGCATGGATAAGCTCAGGCCAGGATCTCGGAGCAAAGCAAAGACCTTGGCATCATCCAGGCAGGAAAACTGAGGGACGTCCAAGTCACAGGACCTCAGGAGAGTCTGCATCTCCTGCTGAGGCTACAAGACCCCCGACTCATGCTTCCACTGAGGCAAGGGCACACCCACAAAGACAGTGGAGCCATCAAGTCCCCCAAATCTCACGTCAGCGAGTGTTTACACAGACTTTCATCAGAGTCGCATGGGAAAGCCAAGGATATGCACCAGGCTTTGCCGCCTGCCAGTTCTGTGGCTGCGTGGCTGGTAAAACGACCTGAGCCACAGGTGGACTCTGTGCACACAGGCATGGCCTGGGGGACGGAATCCAAGAAGGAACAAGGCCAGCAACGTGAAGAGGGAAGAAAGTGCGCTCAGCTACGCAGAGCAGGACAAGCATCCTGCACGAAAAAGCTGTCATCACAGTAGCTTCCATTTACTGAGCACTTACCCTGTGCCAAAAGCTGTTCCAAGGGCTTTACGTGGATTACCTCATCTCAGCCGTATGTGACAGTGACACATATTCCTGGCCATGGGTAAGACAGACGGCTAGTGGGAGGCTGCGGTGAGCACAGGAACTCAGCTCGGCACTCTGCGACCACCTAGAGGGGTGGGAAGGCCCAAGAGGCAACGGACGCGTGCATGTGTGAGCTGTGCGTGCTCAGGCGCTCCAGCCGTGTCCGACTCTGTGTGACCCTATGGACTGTGGCCCATCATGCTCCTCTGTCCATGGGACTCTCCAGGCAAGAATACTGGAGTGGGTTGCCATGCCCTCCTCCAGGGGCTCTTCCCAACCCAGGGATCGAACCCAGGTCTCCTGCCTTACAGGTGGATTCTTTACCACTGAGCCCCCAGGGAGGCCCTTACACATGTATGAGATATATACACATATAGCTGATCTGCACTGGTGCACAGCAGAATCTAACGTTAACACTGTAAAGCAATTATATTCCAATAAAATTTTTTTTAAAAAACAGGTTTTTAAAATTTTTCTCATCTACAGATTAGAAAACAGACACAGACAGGCTGCCCAGCTTGCCCAAGGGCACAGCGAGAAGGTCACAGGGAGGAGTCAAACCTAGCCAGCCTGGCTCCAGGCTCCACATTCCCACCTGTTACACTGCTCAGACTGTATCTGCGACAGAACGTCTTCCCCTCTAAGCCACACTGTGAAAATCGAGGCTAGATCTTCAAGAGTGTCGAGTCTTTAGAGTCTGGAATTTTGCAGTGAGATGCCATCACAGCTTCTGGCCGCATGGACGTAATCAGGCCTTTCCTGAGGAGGACTGATGTTTCCGCAGGATGTGGTGTGGATGGGGAGGGGGCTGGGGGAGAGAGGCAGAGAGGGGGCTCGGGGCCCAGGAGTCACTGCAGAGCTCGTGGGAGAGGTCAGAAGAGGCTACGCTTGCCATGGGAATGGACGGACAAGGGAGACGGAGACCCAGAGCGGAGACGGCGGTGCGGACTGGGGGGTGACATGCGACGAGGCGCGATGCGACGCGCCACATCATCGGCGACCTGCTGTCCGGACTTTTGAACAATCTGACACTTCCGAAGGCAAAAGGTATGCTGTGACGAGAGGCATGAGCCAGAACTGTCCAAGCAAAGCCAGCCAGACACCCAGGGTCACCCTTGTCTCAGTAATTCTCATCAAAGTAAAAAAAAAAAAGAAATGCCTCCTAGCTGGGCATTCCACTAGGCCTTCTTTCACGAGGCATTGCCCGAAATAAGATACTGTGTTTCCAGAAAAGCAAAGCAAAGAAAGAACCAGCTGGAATCTGGAATCCTGGACCGGCTGACACTGACAACCTCAACTCTATTCTTTAGTAATTGCAGTGACCCTGGAATTATAAGCTTGGGACAAAGAACCTCAAGGGCTTAGTAACACTCCTGGGAATGTTCTGGAAAACCAATTTGAGAGTCTTCATGGAACTAAAATCTCAGCACCACAGTTAAGTGACTGAGGCAAAAGAACCCGAGTTTAAAGAAGTTTAACCAGGAGCAGATGTTTTCCTTCACACTACGCTGCTGTTTTAACATCCAGAACTCGTGACTTTTTCCCCACCATTCCCTGATTTACATGGGCCTCCAAAGCATTAATGAAAGGCACTTGAACAAAATATTGAGACGGTATGGTTGGACCAATGCTGTCCCAGTTTTAACCCTTGGTTAAAAACCCTTTTTGGTCCCCATGACTCCAGACCAACAAAAATATAACTCAGTCTGAATGGCATTTGAAACTCCCATGGTTAACAGAACAGTGAAACTAAGTGCTTGGGGATGGTTTTCATTACAATGCTAAAGAAATGAATGTTTTGTTGTTCTTTTTGTAAATACCCTGAAGAATCCTGGGATGGCTTTTCTAGAAGATGAAAATGATCTGAGAGTTTCAGATCTCATGAAGATATGTGATCTCTTTGAGTAACAAATAGAGTTTTGTTTTGTTTTTTAAGGGGTTGATTTCCTATTTACAACTGTTGAGAATTATACTTAAAGATGTTTTCCAATGCCCAATAATTCAACGCCCTTCGTATTCAACACTCAACTCCTTATTTCCACCTCATGCCTTCATATTTTTAATTCTATGAGCCCTGAATGACCTCAAAGTTCTCTCCTAGTAGAATGAACTGTAAATGAACACAGATGGCTGAATTCACACCTGTGGCAGGCTACATTTTCCAAAGATATCTCTCATCCCCCATGACCTGCTAGAACCTTGTCACTCCCTCATCTAGAGGCAGAGTCTGTGTCCACCTCCTTGGACCAGTATGGCTCTCCACCAATGAGTAAAGTCAAAAGGGCACCATGTGACTTTTGAGGCCTGGTCATAACATTTCCATGAACTTCACCTTGTCTTTCGGAAGAACTCAGCCATATGTTCTGAGGAAACCCAAGTCGTCTGTGGAGAGGCCTGTAGCCTAGCAACTAGCTGCCAACGCTGTGAGTGCACCATCTTGAAAGTGGAATCCCCAGCCTGACCAGGGGGTTCCGTGGAGAGCAGAGGTCAGCCGTCTTGCCAAGTCCTGCCCAAGCTGCACATTTGTGAGCAAAATAAATGAATGTGGCTGTAAACCAGTTGGTTTTGAGGTGGTGGTTACACAGCAACAGGCATCCTCTTAAAATACAGTAATCCTCACTAATTCATACCCACGGGAAGATACCAGACCGCAGTAATTTCTCAGAGCAAAACCCACAGGCCTTTATCAAGCAGGAGGTTAGGAGCATTCGCAAACATGCGGAAATGTAAACAAGCATAACACAAATTCTTCCCAGGCGTGGGCCTCCGGGGACCTGCTTTAATAAAGAGCTAAGAGCAGTTTGTAATCAGCCGCTCGTTTGAATCCACCTGAATGGCTGGCGCAAGCAGGGTCGGGGGTTAGGGGTGGGCGTGGGGGGGGAGTTGGGGAGCTAAGCGCGGCCCCTGCAGCGCGCCTTACATGATTAACCAGCTGAGCGAAACCACAGGCTCGGGGAGGCCTGGTTCTTGTTTACTGCAAGATACAAGTGCACGGCACATGAATCAGTGATGGTGTTTCACTACGTAGGAACCACACAGAGCACTGCCCGCATCCCAGCCTCCATCAGACTTGGGAGAAGCCACACGGAAACCCTATGCTTGAGTCTTCGGGGAAAAAATCCATCTGTATTCTTAAGGCGCCCTAAAGAGACTCCTTCCTTGCCCTCTGGGGAGTGCCTCAGAAGTTAGAGGGACAACTGCATCTCGCATTTAAACCGGGAAGTCTTTGAAATGAAGTTTATATGCCAACTGAACAATGAAAAGTTCCATCAAAAGATAACCTTACTTTTTACCAGGAATATATTTAAACACTTGCTCTTAACGCTTTTCTATCTCTTCAGGTGTATTTCTTTTGATGTGTACTCCTTGTATCCACCATATCCCAATCTTTCTTTCTTGGAAGGAGTTTTCTTCATAAAACTTGTTTTACGTCCTTGAGTTAAGTAACATCCTTATCACCCCACCGATAACATCCTTACTATCCCCATCGATAACGTGTACACTGCCACCAGTAAGGTCCCTACTTAAAGGAAAGGTGTTACGTGTGTACAATGGAACATGATCCAACCATTAAAAAGAACAATCCTGCCCCTCGCAGCAACTGGATGAACCTGGAGGGCATCACGCTAAGTGAAATAAGCCGGACAGAGAAGAGCAAATATCCCTGACACGTGGAATCTGGAAAAGTCAGACTCAAACACAGAGCAGAAAGCTGGTCACAGGGGGCTAGGGGGAGAGGGAGGGGAAGGAGAAATGTTTGTCTCCATTTCAAAGAGAAGAAAACCAAGAATCTGAGAAAATGCTGTGTGCCACCAACCTGTCCGTGATTCATTAAGCAACAGGTTTGCTTTACTAAAGTCGGGAGAAAATTCTGGAACCGGACTTTTAAGTTCCAGATTTCTCCTGGAGGCGGCTCATCAGGTTCAAGAATTGGGTACTTAGCGTGCAAAGTGCCCCCTCCTCCCCACGCCAGCCTCAGCACCGCTGGCGGGTCCTAAAGGGACCCAGCTCTCTGAGGGGGAATCTTCCCAAAGGCAGAGGAGGAGAAACTCTTACATGGGCCGTAAACCTGTCACAACGGCTCTTGAAGCCCTCCGAAAAGATTCCACACAATCTCAAGCAATAAAATTGAAACCTTCCAGTTTGGGGAAAAGAAATCACCTGCCAGGATAGAGCCCCAGCCCTCAGAGGAGGCGCCCCACCCTCCTTGTGCCTCGAGGTTTGTCCAAATTCCCACACTTGTTATCAGTGCTGGATCGCATGCAGATCCGGCAGACAGGAGGCCTCAGTGCTCAAGGAGGCTCGACACCTCCCAGCAATCCAGACGGGGACGTTCAACCCCGGCTGCAAACCCGGCGGCTGCCACGTGTGTTCACCGACACTGCATAACCAGCGCTCGCACCAGGGCCCCTTCCCAGAAAACACAGATTTTTTTGCACGCCAGGATGTTGCTTTGGAAACTTTTCTGGCAAGAACAGCCAATTCCATATTTGTAAACTCGCCGGGCGGGAAGAAGGCCAGCAAACCGGTGACACTGTAGCCCTCCTAAGTCACTTCCAGGGAGCTCTGGCTCAACATGTTTCAACCACCCCCAAAGCAAGGGATAGGAAGGAGAAAACATGCACGTTCGTCTCCTCGGCTCCCTGCCTCACGTCCAAAACCACCCACTCCTGCTTCGTTGCTCAGTCGTGTCTGACCCTTTGCGACTCAAGGACTGCAGCCCGCCAGGCTCCTCTGTCCATGGGAGTCTCCAGGCCAGAATACTGGAGTGGGTTGCCATGCCCTCCTCCAGGGGATCTTCCCCACCCAGGGATCAAACCTGCGTCTCCTGCAGCTGCTGCATTTCAGGCAGATTCTTTACCACTGAGCCACCAAGAAAGCTGCCAAAGCACCTCTCTATACACAATTCCAACAGCTTTGACGGCTCGGGAACCCGCGGCTGCTACTGTCATTCTATAAATACCCACTGAGCATCTAGTCTATGGCCCACACTCTTCACGGCACGGAAAAGAGAGACAGGAAATAAAACAGTAACTCAGTGAAATGGCAAAGTATCTTCGGAGGCAAAAGAGATAGCAGAGAACTTGGGGAGAATGAAGGGCATCCCTCGGGTGTGGAGGGAGGCGCTGCGGTCCTCTCCTAACAGACGCACACTCGAAAGTGAGAGTGAAAGTCGCTCAGTCACGTCCGACTCTTTGCGACCCCACAGACTGTACAGTCCATGGGATTCTCCAGGCCAGGTTACTGGAATGGGGAGCCTTTCCCTTCTCCAGGGATCTTCCCAACCCAGAGATCAAACACAGGTCTCCTGCACTGCAGGCGGATTCTTTACCAGCTGAGCCACAAGGGACGCCCAAGAATACTGGAGTGGGTAGCCTGTCCCTTCTCCAGTGGATCTTCTCAACCCAGGAATCGAACCAGCGTCTCTTGCACTGCAGGCGGATTCTTTACCAGCTGAGCTGCCAGGGATACACACTACTATATAGAAACTAGACACAGCATGTGAACCGAGAACTCCCTGATGTTCAAGCTGATTCAGAAAAGGCAGAGGAACCAGAGACCAAATTGCCAACATCCGCTGGATCGTGGAAAAAGCAAGAGAGTTCCAGAAAAACATCTACAGCTTTATTGATTATGCCAAAGCTTTTGACTGTATGGATCACGACAAACTGTGGAGAATTCTTCAAGAGATGGGCATATCAGACCACCTGACCTGCCTCCTGAGAAATCTGTATGCAGGTCAGGAAGCAACAGTTAGAACTAGACATGGTACAACAGACTGGTCCCAAATCAGGAAAGGAGTACATCAAGGCTGTATACTGTCACCCTGCTTATTTAACTTATATGCAGAGTACATCATGAGAAATGCTGGGCTGGATGAAGCACAAGCTGGAATCAAGATGATACCACCCTTATGGCAGAAAGCAAAGAACTAAAGAGCCTCCTGACGAAAGTGGAAGAGGAGAGTGAAAAAGCTGGCTTAAAACTTACCATTCAAAAACTAAGATCATGGCATCCGGTCCCATCACTTCATGGCAAATAGATCGGGAAACAATGGAAACAGTGAAAGACTTTATTTTGGGGGGCTCCAGATTCACTGCAGATGGTGACTGCAGCCATGAAATTAAAAGATGCTTGCTCCTTGGACAAAAAGCTATGACCAACCTGAACAGCACATTAAAAAGCAGAGACATTACTTTGCCAACAAAGATCCCTCTAGTTAGAGCTATGGTTTTTCTAGTAGTCATGTATGGATGTGAGAGTTGGACTATAAGGAAAGCTGAACACTGAAGAATTGGTGCTTTTGAACTGTGGTGTTGGAGAAGACTCTTGAGAGCCCCTTGGACTCTGCAAGGAGATCCACCCAGTCCATCCTGAAGGAAATCAATCCTGAATATTCACTGGAAGGAGTGATGCTGAAGCTGAAACTCCAACATTTTGGCCATCTGACGCGAAGAGCTAACTCATTTGAAAAGATCTTGATGCTGGGAAAGACTGAAGGCAGGAGGAGAAGGGGACGACAGAGGATGAGATGGCTGGAGGGCATCACCGAGTCAATGGACATGAGTCTGAGTGAACTCCAGGAGTTGGTGATGGACAGGGAGGCCTGGTGTGCTACAGTCCATGGGGTTGCAGACTCTGGGACTGAACTGAACTGACCTGAAGGATCTACTGTAGAGCACATGAAAGTCTACTCAATATCTTGTAATAACCTATAGGGAAAAGAATCTGAAAAGAACATGTGTGTGTGTGTGTGTGTGTGTGTGTGTGTACCTAAATCACTTTGCTGTACACATGAAACTAAGAAAACACTGTAAATCAACTCTAGTTCAATTAACAATAAATAAAATGATGATCAGGGTGCTGAGAAGGTGAACTTGATCAAAGATTTGAAGGAAAGGAAGGAGTCAGCCAAGTAGATATATAGTGAGGAGAAAAGGGTCCCTAAAAGCGGCGTCCCTTGCCAACAGTTAGACCAGATTCAATAACCACAACTTGATGGCCCAATTCACAGTGAGCTAAAAGGGGAAATACACAGTCCACAGGGTCACACGCTCCATCTCCTGGATGCAGCTTGGGCAGCCCCTGGGTTTTACTCCCTAAGAGTCACTTCTCAGAAAGGAGGGGATTACTTCCTGCATTCACAGACTTTCACAAAGTCTCTCACAGCACAAGGGCTCCGTCACTTTATTTTGAACAATAAATACTGACTGGGAAACAAAACCAGTTCAAGCTGGCTGGGGGCATTTACTGAAGTCATCTGATGGACTTGACTTTTTAAAAGGAGGGGAATACATTCTACAAAAACTTTAAGTAATTCCTATAGCATTAAGGAAATGGCAGTCCACTCCAGTGCTATTGCCTGGAAAATCCCATGGACAGAGGAGCCTGGTAGGCTACAGTCCATGGGGTTGCAAAGAGTCGGACATGACTGAGCGACTTCACTTCACTATAGCATTAAAAAAAAAAAAAAAAAAAGAGAGGAGCTGTGAGAAGCATGCTTCTTAAAGATCACTTTTCAAAGCAATGCAAAGAATTCTATACACAAGTGCAAATGAACTATTGTGACATGGACAAAGCTGATAGAGTGTAGAACAAAAGATGTGATTTATAAAGGCTACTCTTATATCAAGTCCAAAACCAAGCAAAGTAAACTTCGGTGCTAAAAACTAGACAGAGCTACCTCTGGGGAGGACGGGGGTAGTGATGGGAGTTGCCACAGGAGGGCCCTGGCTGTTCTACCTCTTGGCATGCGTGCTGGTTACCTAGGTGCGCACACTTCGTGCACACTCACCGGGCTGTCCACTTATGATTCATGCATCCTCCCGTATTTGTTCTTATTTTTTATATTTGCTATTTTTAATAAAGAGACTTAAAAAAGAGAAACGCAGATTAAACAGCCGCATTCCAGAGATTTCTCATTCATTTATGAGCTAGATAAGAAAAAGCAACCATCCTAATGTTAAATGGATGGGCTCTTAGGCCTTAGAGCAGTGATAGCATTGTTCTTGAATTTGAAAAGGGTTGAATTCCACATGATTTGGATGAAAGTAAAAATGATGAGCTTGAAACTTGTGTGAGAAGCTCCCAGAAGTCCCTCTGGCGATGACAGAAAACACTGAGAGCAAAGAGGCATGAAAAGTGTCAGAATGAAATTGTTTCACAAAATGTGAACATGGGGAAAGTGAGAGCGTCAGTCGCTCAGTCGAGTCCAACTCTTTGCAACCCTCCGGGCTGCAGCCTGCCAGGCCCCTCTGTGCATGGGATTTTCCAGGCAAGAATGTTGGAGAGGGTTGCCATTTACTTCTTCAGGGGATCTTCCTGACCCACAGCTCATATCCAAGCCTCCTGCATTACAGGCGGATTCTTTACTATCCAAGCTATGGACCAGTCCAGATAAAACTGAGCAACTAACACTCATACAACATGGGGGTGGGGGAGTAATATTTCCAAATTTATGTATTTTTAGATAATATAAAATATGCATGGAAACTAAATTAATAATTAATATTCTAAAAGGAAATTTCATTATACTCCTCAAACGTTATATAGTAACGACCCAACTTATTTTTTTGGATCTTTCCATGGGCAAAATTTTCTTCAGTTACCTAATAAACACTCCTTCTCCTTGGGGCTGATGAGGCTCAGGACTGTAAATATAATGTGTCAATTTAGAAAACATGGAGAACTGAAAACTGTTTAAACAAATAAGCCCTACAAACTGCCGTCCTAGACAGTACCCACCAGCCACACACGGCCTCGGAACACGGGCAACGTGGCGGGTGTGACTAAGGCACCGGATTCTTGATTTTATTGAATTTTAATGAATCTAAATTTTAAAACTTAAGCTATATAAACTGCTTTTCTGTTCAACACAACTTTATTTTGTAGGCCATTTCACTTCGCTGAAAATTTAGCATCCAAACTGAGAGATGACACAAGTGTAATGTATACACCACACTATGTTTTTAAGAACATAAAGCATCTCGTTGGATGCTGAAAACATAGTATTACGGATATACTGGGTTAAACTAAATATACTACTAAAGTTAATTTCACCTTCGTTTTTAATAGGGCTACTAGAAAATTCGAAAGTGAAAGTGCTAGTTGCTCAGCTGTGTCGACCCTTTGCGACGCCATGGACTGTAGTCCGCCAAGCTCCTCTGTCCGTGGGATTCTCCAGGCAAGAATACTGGAAAGTGAAAGTGAAGTCACTCAGTCAACCACAAGGACTTATAGCCTACCAGGCTTCTCTGTCCATGGGATTTTCCAGGCAAGAGTACCGGAATGGGTTGCCATTTCCTTAAGTGGGTAGCTATTCCCTTCTCCCGGAGAAGGCAATGACAACCCACTCCGGTACTCTTGCCTGGAAAATCCCATGGATGGAGGAGCCTGGTAGGCTGCAGTCCATGGGGTCACACAGAGTCAGACACGACTGAAGTGACTTAGCAGCAGCAGTGGCAGTGGCGTTCCCTCCTCCAGGGAATCTTCCTGACCCAGGGATCAAACCTGCGTCTCCCACATTGCAGGCAGATTCTTTACCATCTGAGCCAGCAGGGAAGCCCAAATGATACAGGGGGCTCAAACTATATCTCTATTGGCCAGCACAGCTAAGGAATAAAGTGCCATTTCCTTAAAACAATGTTATTGAAGTACAGTTGATTTACAATGTTGTGTTAATTTCTGCTGTACAGAAGTGACTCAGTTTTATACATATTCTGCTCATATTCTGTTCCACCATGGTTTATTACAGGATATTGAGTATAGTTCCCTGTGCTGTTCAGTAGGACCTTGTTACTTATCCACCCTGTATATAATAATTTGAAAATACCACTTTTGATTAGGGACTATAGGGGAGAGAGAAAAGAATGAAAATCAAACGCTGGAAAACCCAATATATTTGAAGATCTGATGAACAACTATGATAGAAAAAGTCCGGAGGGGTGGGGTGAGGGCAGGGAGAAAGCAGAAAGGGGGAGAAAAGTCCAAAGTCAGATAAGCTGGGACCAACCCAGACAGCAGAGCAAACGCCATCTACAAGCCCACAGCTCTCAACAGATCCGAGGACCCAGTCTGTGCTGATTAGGTGTTAGAAGGTTGCTATGTCTGTTATTAAAGAAACGGAAGGGTGATAGAGGAACCAAACACGTGTCTGTCTGGGGTGGGGGGGATGAGAGAAGGGAAGTGTTTAATTGCCCAAGCACGTGTCTGTCTCGGGGTGGGGGGTGGAGAGAGAAGGGGAGTGTTTAATTGCCCAGTTTCTAATCTCCCCCTCTCTGGAGGCGTGGATGGGGACTAGGAAAAAGTTCCACCAAGACACTTGCCCCTTGGAAGGAAAGTTATGACCGACCTAGACAGCATATTCAAAAGCAGAGACGCTACTTTGCCAACAAAGGTCCCTCTAGTTGAATCTATGGTTTTTCCAGTGGTCATGTATGGATGTGAGAGTTGGACTATAAAGAAAGCTGAGTGCCGAAGAATTAATGCTTTTGAACTGTGGTGTTGGAGAAGACTCTTGAGAGTCCCTTGGACTGCAAGGAGATCCTGCCAGTCCATCCTGAAGGAGATCAGTCCTAAATATTCATTGGAAGGACTGATATTGAAGCTGAAACTCTAATACTTTGGCCACCTGATGTGAACTGACTCACTGGAAAAGACCCTGATGCTGGGAAAGATTGAAGGTGGAAGGAGAAGGGGACGACAGAGGATGAGATGGTTGCAGGGCATCACTGACTCAATGGACATGAGTTTGAGTATCTCTGGGAGTTGGTGATGGACAGGGAGGCCTGGCGTGCTGCAGTCCATGGGGTTGCAAAGAGTCGGACACGACTGAGCGACTGCACTGAACTGAACTGAACATCAAGAGTCTAGGTGGAAAGACTTGTTTTAGTGGAAGCAAGAAAATACAATCAGGTACCCCACTCTTGAGGGTTTAGGACAGTTCTGTGCCGAGGAGACAATCAGCATTACGAGCCACTGTAAAGAGAGAGGAGACCGCCCCTGCCGCCTGCTGGCCACCTGTGACCGTCCGTGATCTGCAAGGGCTCCATGAGCTCCCTGTTGGCTTGGAACACCTTCGCCAGCGTGCACCAAGATACAAAGAGGCATTTGGGGAGAAAGAGAAGCAAGGGTAAGTTCTTAAATGACCTTTGAGAAATCCCCAGTTGAGCTAAGTAAGCAGGTTAAGCTAAGTAAAGCAGACCTTGTCAGAGCCTTG
This sequence comes from Litocranius walleri, assembly GCA_006410535.1. Lineage (NCBI taxonomy): Eukaryota > Metazoa > Chordata > Mammalia > Artiodactyla > Bovidae > Litocranius > Litocranius walleri. The sequence continues at coordinate 562,399 of SJYG01000616.1, forward strand.
ACTATTCCTGAGGAGCATCAGGACCCTCAGGAGGGCTTACACCAGGCCTGTTTCCCAAACATTCTGGACTGAAGAACCGCTTCTTCCAACGGATACTGCAGGAGGAGCGTGCATCCAGAAGCGATGGCTCTGCAGGAAGTTGCTCAGACCTTCCGTGTTTTTGGTCCCCCCCCCCCACACACACCCTGTCTAGCCCAGAGGAACACGGCTGTCTGCTATAAGCGTGGTTCAGAGGCAGTGGAAGCCCAGACCTAGTGGTCATCCCAGCCTGTCTATCGCAGACTCTCTCTGGGACCTGTTTCGGCAGCTATGGGAGCCAGGCCTCACCTGCAGGAGCCCCCGGGCTGCCTCCCGCCCACCTAACGCCCGGCCTTAGGTAAAGTCACAGGAGCCCTGGCACCTCCACGTTCCCACCAACAAGTTGGGACGGAGGAGAAGCAGCCTTCACAAGGGGCCCAAAGCGACACGGGAGGGTGGAGGGCCCCCTGGGAGGCCAGCCTTATGCCAGGCCTCACTTCTCTCTGGAACAAAGCGTTCTCAGGCACAAATCTGGTCACCTCGCTCTGGTGACCAGATTTCCCATTTCCCCGCCAGCCTCTGTGTGCTCCACTGGCCCCTAGAAGAGTCTCTGACTGCTTGGATTTGGTGATTCCCCTGCAGAGACCACAAAGGCGTGCAGGCCCGAAGGCTGAGCACAGAGGCAGCCGCGGGCCGCCCTATTCTCTGCACATCTAAACGCCATTTTTTAGAAATCCCAAGCTGATTTTTTCTTCTGATTGAGTGATAAGGTCTGTTATCATTTTCTTTCATGTGAAATGTGCTCTGAAGGCTAAAAAATTATATAAAAGTTCAATGCCTTTTTTACGTGGTCAAGGTCTAACCCTCAAGTATGATATTAAAATTCAGTTGTTGAAAACATTACATGAAAGAGAACAATGAAGTGAACTCAGCAAGCCTGTGGAAAGAAAGAGCCCTTTAAATTTAAAAGTGAAACAAATAAAAAATCTCAGCACCATCCTGGGGATACCACAGGAACTCACAGGAGTTCTTCAGGGTAAAGGGCCTGTGGTGTTTAATGGCAACTCAAAGACCTCTGGATCAGGCCTGGTGAAGTAGGCATCAGGAGAGCAAAGGCCACCGAAATCAGCTTCCGTGAGATCGCTGATGGCTATTTCTGCCTTTTGGCCTCAGAGGCACCAACAGGTGGCCTGCTGAATCACTCTGGCCTCATCACCCACACTCTGCAGCTTACCCAGGACCCCTCCAGCACTCACTTTCCGCCTCCTTTCTCTGTACAGCAGCAGATGCTGGAATTCTCCGGGGCTCACATGGAAGTCCTCCTCCATCACCCCTTTCCGCCTCCCTAAGTGATCTCATCATGATCACAGCATCACTCGCCATTTGCCAGCCGGCGTCTCCAGCCCAGACCCCTGCCTTGAGCTCCTGGGCCATAGAAACCACAGCCTGTTGCCCAGACTTTCTAATCTCAGCAGAGCCCCACCCATTTCGTGAGCCAAATCAGCCTGTCTACTCCCGACCACCCCGTCACTCAACCCGTAAGCAGCCTGGGCGATCCCCCTGGCTCCGCAGTCCTTCAATCCATCCACATCTCTGCCGTGATGCCGTTCCAACTGTAAGCTAAGCTACAACCTAACCACCTACACAGAGACATTCCAACAGGGTCCTCACCGCACCCACCTTGGCCCCCAATCCAGTCTCCACGGGGCAACCACTCTGATCTTTCTGGAAGGTAAAGTGAAAGTGATGGATGCTCCGTCGTGTGCGACTCTGCGACCCCTGGACTATCCGTCCATCGAATTCTCTGGCTAGAACACTGCAGTGGGGAGCCTCTCCCTTCTCCAGGGGAATCTTTCCATCCCAGGAATCAAACCCAGGTCTCCTGCACTGCAGGCAGATTCTTTACCAGCCGAGCCACAAAGGTCCAAAAGGCAAATTAAAGATAAGTTTGGTATTGTGCTCCAGCTCCTTCTTGAAGCCCCCCAGTGGCTCTCCCCCATGTTTGGGAGAAAGCCCCCAATCCCGAGCCTGGCCCTCAGGTCCCGCTCACCTGAGTCCTAATGCCCCAGCTGCACCTTGGAGCTCCATAGTCCAGTCCCGGTGGCCTCCTTCGTGCTCTGCTAAGCAGTCACGACCCCCTCACCCCAAGCCCGTCCAGTGCTCACGGTGTCTGGGTGTCTGCTGTGCTCACCCCTTCACCCCTCGGAGCTCAGGGCAAACATGCTGCTTGGCCCACACCGCCTCCTCCCACCCGCACGTGCCGGGCACGACCCTCTGCAACGCGACCCTCACCATGTGATGATCCGCTCCCCGACGCACTGTAAGCCTGCCGTGGCCAGGACTGGCTCACGAAAGCCTCCCTGGACACCACCTCAAAGGTCTGGTCGCAGAAACAGGAAGGAACCCTGGGTCTCAGAACAGGGCGAAAATGAAGCACAGGAGTTGGTCTCATGCGGGGGGAGAGATCAAGACAAGCAGGGTCCTTCTTACTAACCTCCTGCTGTTCAGAATAGCAAGCTCGCAGGCCAGTGAATACAGCGGAGAGGAACTTCACAAGCAGACAGGCCCCCAGGCTCCTGCAATACTCTCTCCACTGACAGCCTCCCTGCCTGGGACGCCTTCCTGCTAACCCCCCAGCCTCAAGGGGCAAGGTGTCCACTGCCCTGTGCGCAGTGCAGCCCACCTCGGGCCTGCCTTCCCTTTATCACCTCTGACTTCATCAACTTTTCTCTACCAGTAACCTTCAGCTTTTACAGGTGCTCAAACAGCCTATTAAAAACAGCCTAACCCGGATATCTCAGAGCTGGACCCTATCTTAACCACTCTTTCTCTCTTCTAAACTTACTCTTTTTGGTGATGTGCTTAGTCGCTCAGCTGTGTCTGACTCTTTGCAACCCCGTGGACTGAAGTCTTCCAGGCCCCTCTGTCCATAGGATCCTCCAGGCAAGAATACTGCAGTGGGTTGCCATGCCCTCCTCCAGGGGCTCTTCCCGACTCAGGGACTGAACCCAGGTCTCCCACATTGCAGGTAGATTCTTTACCATCTGAGCCACCAGGGAAGCCCCCTTTTTGGTGGTGGTGGTGGGGGTGTTATTTTATTTTTCTGTATTTATTTTCTGGCCCCACCCCTCAGGAAGTGGGATCCTTGCTCCCTGACTAGGGATCGAACCTGCACCCCTGAGCTGGAAGTGGAGAGTCTTAACCACTGGCCCACCAGGGAGGTCCTCTAAACTTACTCGTAAACCCACGGCAGAGGGGCCTCTGCCTGCTCCACCCTTAAAACTGCTTCTGTACAAGTTATGAGTGGCCTCTGGTGGCCAAAGCCCGTGGGCCACCCCCAGAATGAGTTCCAGCGGGACCCCCGTCCTGCTGCTGCGGTGCCCCCGATCTCTTTCCTTTCTGCCCTGCTTCTTGAAGTTCCTCTCCCTCCTTCTCTGGCTTCTCCCCGGAGTTCTCCCCTCTTTCCTCTGCAAAGACACGACGCACTGTAAGCCTGCCGTGGCCAGGACTGGCTCACGAAAGCCTCCCTGGACACCACCTCAAAGGTCTGGTCGCAGAAACAGGAAGGAACCCTGGGTCTCAGAACAGGGCGAAAATGAAGCACAGGAGTTGGTCTCATGCGGGGGGAGAGATCAAGACAAGCAGGGTCCTTCTTACTAACCTCCTGCTGTTCAGAATAGCAAGCTCGCAGGCCAGTGAATACAGCGGAGAGGAACTTCACAAGCAGACAGGCCCCCAGGCTCCTGCAATACTCTCTCCACTGACAGCCTCCCTGCCTGGGACGCCTTCCTGCTAACCCCCCAGCCTCAAGGGGCAAGGTGTCCACTGCCCTGTGCGCAGTGCAGCCCACCTCGGGCCTGCCTTCCCTTTATCACCTCTGACTTCATCAACTTTTCTCTACCAGTAACCTTCAGCTTTTACAGGTGCTCAAACAGCCTATTAAAAACAGCCTAACCCGGATATCTCAGAGCTGGACCCTATCTTAACCACTCTTTCTCTCTTCTAAACTTACTCTTTTTGGTGATGTGCTTAGTCGCTCAGCTGTGTCTGACTCTTTGCAACCCCGTGGACTGAAGTCTTCCAGGCCCCTCTGTCCATAGGATCCTCCAGGCAAGAATACTGCAGTGGGTTGCCATGCCCTCCTCCAGGGGCTCTTCCCGACTCAGGGACTGAACCCAGGTCTCCCACATTGCAGGTAGATTCTTTACCATCTGAGCCACCAGGGAAGCCCCCTTTTTGGTGGTGGTGGTGGGGGTGTTATTTTATTTTTCTGTATTTATTTTCTGGCCCCACCCCTCAGGAAGTGGGATCCTTGCTCCCTGACTAGGGATCGAACCTGCACCCCTGAGCTGGAAGTGGAGAGTCTTAACCACTGGCCCACCAGGGAGGTCCTCTAAACTTACTCGTAAACCCACGGCAGAGGGGCCTCTGCCTGCTCCACCCTTAAAACTGCTTCTGTACAAGTTATGAGTGGCCTCTGGTGGCCAAAGCCCGTGGGCCACCCCCAGAATGAGTTCCAGCGGGACCCCCGTCCTGCTGCTGCGGTGCCCCCGATCTCTTTCCTTTCTGCCCTGCTTCTTGAAGTTCCTCTCCCTCCTTCTCTGGCTTCTCCCCGGAGTTCTCCCCTCTTTCCTCTGCAAAGACGAGTGAACTCGTACAGCATGACTGTCTGCTACCAGCAGATGAGGCGAGGACACGATACAAGAGGAAGCGTCAAAACCCTCGTCCAGCTCTTCGCCACTGCCGCTGCGTGCCACCGCATCTCACGGAGGCTGCTCCTCAACAGACTGGAAAAAACCGAACACACACAGAAAACGCGGCCCTCCACCACAGAGGATCTGAGCAATCCTGGGCTAGGAGCCGGTAGTTCCTTGACACATCCACCTCCTCACATGGAGAAACCAAGAGACTCCCCGATCAGAAAATCAAAAGCCCCACCCACGTCTCTAAAACAAAGCCAACTCACCAGCCAGCCATGCCGCGGGAAACCTCAGGAGATCCTGGCTCTGTCTCTTCACGAGGCAGCCGTGCACTGAGGTGGCATGGTGCCTGCCCAAGGGAGGTGGGCACGTACCCCCCAGGACGACCCCCCAAACCACTTCCCTCCTGACTCACCTGCCCTCGGTCGACCATATGCCCATTTGCTGCCCTTTCCCGAGCTCCAGCTGCCTTCTGGAATGTTCCCATGAGGGTCCCTGGCTCCTGGGCCCCTCAGCAACCGCACACCCATCACCAACCTCATTGTCTCTTGTCCCAACCAGCTCCTCGGGGCCGTGTGGTCCTTATGCTCGTGGAAGACCCCCCGACACCTCACCAGTCTCCGAGCGTCATGTCAGCCTCCACGCCTTCTACGACGCAGAGTCTCGATGACACAGCTCTGTTTCCTGCTTCCCATTTGTTCGATCGCTTGACAAACATCCACTAAGTTCTGGAGACACAAGGTGAACAGGACACCCCGGCCCCTGGCCCCTTCTCTGCCCCGGCCAGCCTCCCTCCACGCCAAGGGCTAGAACCACACACCCCTGCCCTGCCAAAGCAGCCTTAGTAAAACGGCGTGATTCCCTAGGTTTCAGAGCAGGTAGGGGAACAGTGAGGAAACAGAAGCTTTCTAACGTAATTTCCCTTTCACACTGGGTCAGCATCTTGCATTAATTAAAATGAGACCCCGCGTAGTACTTCATTGGAGAAATGAAGCCTGGAATACTCAACAACCAGCCACAAGAAACGGTGAGTGACTTAGACACCACAGGCGGAGTTTCACAGTCAAACTGCAGATCTGAAGCACCTGTCGACTTCTCTAGAACAAGACGGAAGCAGCATGATAGCCAAAGGACAATGGCTGCAGTTTAATCCAGGCCCTGGATTTCCAACCCCGAGGTGCCCCCTCTCCCTGGTGTCTGACACGAGGTGCCCCCTCTCCCTGGTGTCTGACCCCCAAGGTACCCCCGTCTCCCTGGTATCTGACCCCGAGGTGCCCCCCTCTCCCTGGTGTCTGACCCGAGGTGCCCCCTCTCCCTGGTGTCTGACCCCCAAGGTACCCCCGTCTCCCTGGTATCTGACTCCGAGGTGCCCCCCTCTCCCTGGTGTCTGACCTGAGTTGCCCCCCTCTCCCTGGTATCTGACCTCGAGGTGCCCCCTCTCCCTGGTATCTGACCCTGAGGTGCCCCTTCTCCCTGGTATCTGACCCTGAGGTGCCCCCCTCTCCCTGGTGTCTGACCTCGAGGTGCCCCCTTCTCCCTGGTATCTGACCCAAGGTGCCCCCCTCTCCATGGTATCTGACCCTGAGGTGCCCCCCTCTCCCTGGTGTCTGACCTCGAGGTGCCCCCCTCTCCCTGGTGTCTGACCCGAGGTGCCCCTTCTCCCTGGCGTCTGACCCGAGGTGCCCCCTCTCCCTGGCGTCTGACCCTGAGGTGCCCCCACTCCCTAGTTTCTGACCCTGAGGTGCCCTCACTCCCTAGTTTCTGACCCTGAGGTGCCCCCTCTCCCTGGCATCTGACCCCGAGGTGCCCCCCACTCCCGGGTATCTGACCTGAGGCACCCCCACTTCCTGGTATCTGACCTCGTGTTGCCCCCTCACTCCCTGGTTTCCGACCTCCTGTTGCGTCCCCCAGTACCAGGCAGGGGCCTGTCTCCCTTCCCTGTGCCGACGTTCTAAAGGCTCCGTGGTCCAGTGAGAGCCAACACCCTGTTGTAAGCATCGGCCACTAGATCCTGCAGCTTCATCGTAAAAGAAGTGGATCTGGGAAAGAGAGGCGGAAGCTGAGGCCTGGGGATGAGGCCCTGGCGTCCAGGGGGACCAGGGCAGGGGTGAGGCTTTCTCCCCCAGGAGCCAAGCTCAGAGCCCCACCTCCCCCAAGGAGATGCCCTCAAGTTGCTCCAAAGTCCATCCCCACATACCAGACAGAGGGACACCCAGTGTCTGCCTCCAAGTCCACCCCCCCTGGGGCTCAGACGGCACCCTCTCGGGCCCCGAGGGCTCCCCAGAGGAGGGCTCGCAGTGTGGCCCCCGGACCAGACAGACTGAGTCCCAAACCACTCCTCCTTTTTGGGGTAACTTCGAGCAAACTGTGCCTTAGTTTATTCACCCATAAGATAGGGACAGGCCTTCAGACAGGTAAGGGGTGGGTCTCAGAGCGTAGTGCTCGTCACAGCCCCTCAGCAGGGGATCTGCATCTAGGGGATTCCCTCTGCCAGTCAGGTCTCAGGTGAAACTCAATCAACCTACAGACGCGTAGGCAGACGCCAACAGCACGGAATACAGAGACCATCTCATCTCTTCTCGCCTTATTCCTGGCCCCAAGGCTCCAGGTCACTTCCTGCACCTTCAGAGTAAGGACCCCCCTCCCCACCCCACTCCCCACTGAGTGGTAAGGAGGGTCCCTTCCCCGTAACCAGAAGAACTGCACACAGAACAGGCTTCTTTCCCCCTCTGTCCACCCTACACTCCAGCCAGGCCGGTCATGGCCCGATTTCAGCCTCGAGACTTCCTGCCACACCAGCAACAGCACTGTCCACCCGGCCGCTCCCCTCTGCGAGCGTCCCTCACTCACCGCTCCGAGCCGTCATTCCCCAGCCCCTAGGCCACCGGCTGGAGCCCCGCACCCCCTCCCCAACCATGGAAGGACATCCGGGCTCATCACTGCAGTCCCAGCCTGAGACGAAGCCCCCGCCCTCTCGAGCTCCATGTAGAAAGGATTCATCCCTGCCAGTGTGGCCCCTGTGACACGAATACCGTGCAACCCAAGCTAGAAACTATGCATGATTCTGCAACGTTTCAAGTGCTTTCCAAACACCCAGGCACGTTCCCAGGAAGCTCCGAAGAATGTAAAGTCCTCTGAAGATGAACACGTAGGCGCCTCATTCTACATCACCCCACCTGCTCTACAGTCCTCAGGGAACTCAAGGACAGGGCATCCCCAAAGGGTCCCGCAGACCCGCCCACCACACAGAACAGGCCCAGGAGGACCTGGCCAGCTGAATCCTTGTTTCAAAGCAAGGAGGCAGCACTGACGCCCTCCCAGCTCCACAGATCCGTCTCTCGAGCATTCGGTTCTAGGGTTTGGAAAACACGTTTTCTCCAAGTCTGCCCATAAATCTACATCTTAAATGTTCTGTGGTCCATAATAAATAATTCACATCCAGGGCGGCTGCATAGGGCACAGTGGGATACAAGGGGGAAAACGAATGCAGGAGCCCAGATTTAATTCGATCAGAGAGCCCAGAACGCCACTGGGCCACACGGAAAGGAAGAGCATCGTCTTTACACCCGCTCGCTTCACCCCCTGTGCAAAATCGTGACGAGGCGGGGCTGTGAATCCTGGCACCTTCAGCTCATTTTACACGACACAGGTACAAATGGCTTTGTTTTTCCTAATTGTGGAAAATAATGAGATGTCCTTCTCCTCCTTCTATCTATGTCCTCTATCCAAAGGTGCTGCTCACTTACAACATTTGGCAGAAAAAAAAAAACAATACTGAGGCATTGTTCTTAAGGAAAAAATTCGAGTAGCTTTGAGTTTAATCCTACTGTGCAGAGAAGATGAGCTTCTCCTGGATGATGGCACAGCGACAAAATGAGTTAATTACCGTCTCATCGCAAGATGGATCTACTTGTCATAAGAACAGGAGCCATTATTTCACACAAAATAATGACCCAGATAAAAAGGAATGGCTGTAGGCAATAGCCGCCAGAGACACAGCTTCATCTTGGCCTGAGTGAATGGCAATTAACAAGTGTCTTCACCGTGCGCGCGCGCGCGTGTGTGTCTGTGTAGGGACCAAGCCATTCATCAAATATTTACGGAAAATACACAGATTTTTTTTTACTATCTTTCTTCCCATGGAACTCCTGTGGTCTTCCTCCCATGTGATGACAGACAAATTTTACGCCCGTGTGAAGTCCTGCCATCGGATGAATAGCTGTTGGCCCCGCAGAGAGCCCCCAAGCCCCTCTCCTTGCTGCACCAGAGGCGGTGTTTTCCCTAAAATCACGTCCAACAACAAGAAACAGGAGCAGAGGGAGGGGCCCAGTCCCATCGTTTTGTCCTGCTCCTCCTGGTGCTCATGGTCACAGGCCTAAAAACCAGAGCTGCAGCCGCTACTGAGAGCAAGACGGGCCAGATCTCCCGGGGGAGCCCCCAGCCGCAGACGGGGCAGGGACACACGGCAAGGCCACCTCCACACCTGGACAATCCAGGGTGGGCCGGGCGCTTCCCCCACTCTGCTGGCCATGACGCCAAACTGCGTCTCCATCGAGAAAAACAGGACGAGAGACTCCGGGACAAGCTGGAGGCCGGTTACAGGCCAGAAGCCTCACGCTTCCCGAGTGCACAGGACTGTCCAGCCTGCCTGAGCCCTGGCGTGTTTATTTGAAAAACCGGGGGTACAGGTAAGGCAGGGGCATGGCGGCACGGTGGGCTTCAAAAGTGTATCATTTGCAAAATGTTAAAAACAAAAGGCTATGGAGACTGTCACATTAAGGGAAGTCAGCCAGCCAGACAGACAGACAAACATCACATGACGTCCCTGTATGTGCAATCTAGAAAAAGACACAGACGAGCTCATCTCCAGCACAGAGACAGACCCCCAGACACAGAGACAAGCTCACAGCCACCAAAGGGGGGAGTGGGGCAGACGGGGGGCAGATTAGGACTTTGGGATTAACGTACACACTGCTGCTGCTGCTGCTAAGTCACGTCAGTCGCGTCTGACTCTGTGCGACTCCATAGGTGGCAGCCCACCAGGCTCCCCCGTCCCTGGGATTCTCCAGGCAAGCAACTTCCTTCTCCAGTGAATGAAAATAAAAAGTGAAAGTGAAGTTGCTCAGTCGTGTCTGACTCTTTGCAACCCAATGGACTGTAGCCCACCCAGCCCCTCTGTCCATGGGATTTCCCAGGCAAGATTACTGGAGTGGATTGCCATTGCCTTCTCCAATATACACACTACTATATATAAAATACATAAACAATAAGGCCCTACTGTATAGCACAGGGAACCATATTGAATATTTTATAATAACCTATAAGATGAGCTTCTCCTGGATGATGGCACAGCGACAAAATGAGTTAATTACCGTCTCATCGCAAGATGGATCTACTTGTCATAAGAACAGGAGCCATTATTTCACACAAAATAATGACCCAGATAAAAAGGAATGGCTGTAGGCAATAGCCGCCAGAGACACAGCTTCATCTTGGCCTGAGTGAATGGCAATTAACAAGTGTCTTCACCGTGCGCGCGCGCGCGTGTGTGTCTGTGTAGGGACCAAGCCATTCATCAAATATTTACGGAAAATACACAGATTTTTTTTTACTATCTTTCTTCCCATGGAACTCCTGTGGTCTTCCTCCCATGTGATGACAGACAAATTTTACGCCCGTGTGAAGTCCTGCCATCGGATGAATAGCTGTTGGCCCCGCAGAGAGCCCCCAAGCCCCTCTCCTTGCTGCACCAGAGGCGGTGTTTTCCCTAAAATCACGTCCAACAACAAGAAACAGGAGCAGAGGGAGGGGCCCAGTCCCATCGTTTTGTCCTGCTCCTCCTGGTGCTCATGGTCACAGGCCTAAAAACCAGAGCTGCAGCCGCTACTGAGAGCAAGACGGGCCAGATCTCCCGGGGGAGCCCCCAGCCGCAGACGGGGCAGGGACACACGGCAAGGCCACCTCCACACCTGGACAATCCAGGGTGGGCCGGGCGCTTCCCCCACTCTGCTGGCCATGACGCCAAACTGCGTCTCCATCGAGAAAAACAGGACGAGAGACTCCGGGACAAGCTGGAGGCCGGTTACAGGCCAGAAGCCTCACGCTTCCCGAGTGCACAGGACTGTCCAGCCTGCCTGAGCCCTGGCGTGTTTATTTGAAAAACCGGGGGTACAGGTAAGGCAGGGGCATGGCGGCACGGTGGGCTTCAAAAGTGTATCATTTGCAAAATGTTAAAAACAAAAGGCTATGGAGACTGTCACATTAAGGGAAGTCAGCCAGCCAGACAGACAGACAAACATCACATGACGTCCCTGTATGTGCAATCTAGAAAAAGACACAGACGAGCTCATCTCCAGCACAGAGACAGACCCCCAGACACAGAGACAAGCTCACAGCCACCAAAGGGGGGAGTGGGGCAGACGGGGGGCAGATTAGGACTTTGGGATTAACGTACACACTGCTGCTGCTGCTGCTAAGTCACGTCAGTCGCGTCTGACTCTGTGCGACTCCATAGGTGGCAGCCCACCAGGCTCCCCCGTCCCTGGGATTCTCCAGGCAAGCAACTTCCTTCTCCAGTGAATGAAAATAAAAAGTGAAAGTGAAGTTGCTCAGTCGTGTCTGACTCTTTGCAACCCAATGGACTGTAGCCCACCCAGCCCCTCTGTCCATGGGATTTCCCAGGCAAGATTACTGGAGTGGATTGCCATTGCCTTCTCCAATATACACACTACTATATATAAAATACATAAACAATAAGGCCCTACTGTATAGCACAGGGAACCATATTGAATATTTTATAATAACCTATAAGGGAAAAGAATCTGAAAAAGAACACATGCATACATACACACGTGTGTATATATATATAAGTATATATAACTGAATCACTGCACTGTACACCTGAAACTAACATGATATGGCAAATCAACTATATTTCATTAAAATAAATAAAAAAATTTTTAAATATTAATAACAAAATTCTTATGCAAACACAGAAGGAGCAGGAGTCAGTGACTGATCTAACCGAACACTGAACAAACCAGGAGATACTGTTCCCCACACAAAGTCAGTCGCGGGGGAAAGAACAGTGGGACGAAAGTAAAAATTAATCCACAAGTAGCCGACATCTTTTGAGGCATACCAATCGTAACCCTGAGGTTCTGTCCTATTGGACAGACGCCCACCTGCAGGAGCTGCAGACACACAGCATCTGGGCGTCCGCCCACCAGGATGCTACGGGCCTGTATGGCTACGAAACAGAGGGCCCATCCTGCAAGGGTCTGGTTGGCTTAAGACAAAAGTGCCAAATCCCACATTTTTAAAAGAGCATGTTGGATGGTATGGACAGAACCCATGCCCCATCCTACCAACTTGCCCTCAAATATTCTAAGCATTTGAGTCCCCATTACAAAAACCATTTCCACAACCGTTCTTCCCCAGGACTCAGATCATGGGGCAATCCCACCTCTAGAAGGTCACTGCCAAGTTTACGAGGACAGGTCATTCACAGCAAATCCAAAGAAGACGGCTCTATTAGCACAGACATCTCCCAGAGATGCGAAAGCACCCATGTTCTCAGGCTTACGCACATGTGAACAAAAACTGCTTTTCCTCCCATTTCTTAAGTAATGATCTGAGTTCTAAGCAGAGCAGAAGGAATCTTCCATTGTCTGAGTAAAATTATCCAAATGTCTGACCAAAGAGGTCATCTGATTCCTGGGCTGTGGGTCTTGGCTCCCACCACACCTGAGTGATGATTCCTCGGGTGCTTGCAGAGCCTGAACACCCAACAAGGTTGAAGGGAGGGAGGCAGGGAGTGACCCCCCTCCCCCCGACAAAAACCCCAGAGTTACTGGCTGTGTAAAGGAACCACCCAGTCCTTTCACCCTTCTGCAGAACTCTCCACGACTCCAGCTGCTTTCCTGCTGAGTCCTAGCCTATCCTCCCACCACTCACAGCCCCTTCCGTGCAGAAGGCCCTGGTCTGCCTTTCCTTCTGCTCTGTCCCTCCCATGTGCTGCTCGCGTTGCT
>SJYG01000616.1:576303-681777 GCA_006410535.1 Litocranius walleri
CACCCTACTGCACCCTCCACCCCCGGCCCAGCCCTCTGCAGCCCCATCAGACCTCATCCTGCCATCTCGGCCTGACGCACCGCCCTGACCCCACACCACTCTGGGTCTCCACCGCTTCCCTCCTGCCCAGGCTCATCACTTGTGTTCAGAAGAGATTCTCCCATTGTGAGGACGTGAGGGCAGAAACCATGATGGTTTTGTTCTCTGCATCCCAGCACACCATACCATTTTTGGCCCAATGCTGACCGCCTAAGATATGTACTAATAAACTCACTCATTGACTGATTCACTAATTCACCAATCAACTGGCAAACAGATGGGGAAACAAGGGAAACAATGACAGACTTCTTTTCTAGGGCTCCAAAATCACTGCAGATGGTGACTGCAGCCATGAAGTTAAAAGACGCTTGCTCCTAAACAGAATATGACAAAGCAGACACATGACTTTGCTGACAAAGGTCCATCTAGTCAAAGCTATGGTTTTTCCAGTAATCATGTATGGATGTGAGACCACAAAGAAGGCTGAACGCCAAAGAATTGATGCTTTCGACTGAACTGTGGTGTTGGAGAGGACTCTTGAGAGTCCCTCAGAGTATAAGAGATCAAACCAGTCCATCCTAAAGGAGATCAGTCCTGGGTGTTCACTGGAAGGACTGATACCAAGCTGAAGCTCCAGTACTGTGGCCTCGTGATGCAAAGAGCTGACTCGTTGGAAAAGACTCCGATGCTGGGAAAGACTGAGGGCAGGAAGAGAAGGGGACGACAGAGGATGAGATGGTTGGATGGCATCACCGACTCAATGGACACGGGTTTGAGTAAGCTCCAGGAGATAGTGAAGGACAGGGAGGCCTGGCGTGCTGCAGTCCAGGGGTCGCAGAAAGTCAGACGTGACTGAACAGCTGAACAACAACAATAATTGACTGGCTGTATCTCAAACATATCCTAATCACCTCAACAGGATGGGGAACTGCCAGTCATCTCGGAAGACTGGGTAGGGAGGAGAAGGTGAGGATTAAATGGTGACCTTTACCTCAGTTTGGGCAAGGACATTCCTCCCACCATAAATGTCAGCATACCGAGACTGAGTGCACCCTGCAATTAAGCAGGAAACCTCATACGGCCCAAACCGAAGCTCAAAACCAGACACATCTGTGGGCAGGAAACGAGCCCCCTGCAACGAGACAGTTTTCCTCAGGGTGACTGTCTGCCAGTGGTCACTGGACGGTGGCAGACTCCTGCTCGCTCTAGGACCGAAGGAGGCTCGTGGCAGTGAAGACCCACAGGGTGAGTGGGAGCTGGGAGCTGGGGGCTCACACCGCCTTGAGGATGCGAAGGGCTTCCTGGCCGTGGGGCCAGCAGGCCTGCCAGCTATTAAGGCTACTCCATCCCTAAAAACACAGGGTCTGGCTTCCTGGGAGTGGGGGAAGCCACCCTGCTCCAGGGTCAAGGGCAGCCTGAGCAGGAAGGGGCGGCCCCCTCGAGGCCTCCTGAAGCCCCAGGTTAGAGCAGGCCTGTGGAGCGCAGCCCTCCCGCAGTCCCCTCGGGTGAATGCCCAGCCAACCCACCCCTCAGTCCATCGGCTGCAGCACTGACCTTCTTAATGAACTCTGGGAGGATTTTCTGGTCCGTCAGGTGGTTTAAGGAAGAACAGCAATCTAACTCCAAGATGTAGCCTTCGTTGTGAAGATCAGTGTTCTGAGATCTGAAAAGAGAAATACATGCACACATCAAGATTTTGCACTCTCTCTCTCTATATATTTTTTTAATCACTGGGGCGTTTAATGAAATCCTAACATTTTCCCTTAAACAAATCACCTAAAAGACAGTTTTGAAAACCTAATTGATGGCACACAACTCAAATAATATAGAGGAAGAGGGATCTACATCATGGAAAGACCTCCACGACAAGTCATCATGGAAAATGCATCATTACGGAATGATGGGTTCAGTACAATTCGGCTTGTCTGTTAAACAGGCGCACACGCACTCACACGCACTCCAGTCATGCTGACTTCCTGTTGGCGGCTTCCACCCGCAGGGCACAGAAACAGAGCTACTAAGACGCAGGGCGAACCAACATCCTCGGACAGCAGTGAGCCCCGGGGCATGCGGACGGCCCGGGTGGGAGCTGGGTGCTGCTGGCAACCCAAAGGGACTCTGCTGGATCGCTCATCTTTCCCCTTTTTTGGAAGATAGTATATTCATGTGTCACTCAGAAATTTTAAAAATAATTTGGAAACGATTTTGTAAAGAATTCACCCCCTCCAGAGGGCAACCTGGCAAAACCTATCAAAGCTAAGAATGCATTGAAGGAAGAATATGAGGCGGGGGGGAGGGGTGCGAATGAGTGAATTAGGAGTTTGGGATTAACACACACACGTCTATACAACAGACAACCAATAAGGACCTACTGCACAGCACAGGGAACTCGACTCATTATCCTATAATAATCTACAGAGGAAAAGAATCTGAAAAAGAATATGTGTGTATGTACACACATACACGCGTGTCTGACTCTGTGTGACCCCATGGACTATGTAGCCTTCTGGGCTCCTCCGTCCATGGGATTCTCCAGGCAAGAGTACTGGAGGGGGTTGCCAGGCCCTCCTCCGGGGGATATTCCTGACCCAGGGATCGAACCCAGGTCTCCCGCATTGCAGGCAGATCCTCTACTGTCTGAGCCACGAGGGAAGCCCATGCTATGCACACACACACGTCTATGCACACGTGTGTGTAACGGGCTGTCAGGGCGGCAGTGTGGGCCGTGTGAGCCGCCTAGTCTCTGCCAGCAGGGCGGAGCTTGCTCTGTGCGGGGTTCCGGCCGATGGGGCTGGCAGGTCTGCGTGGCTTTTCTTTTCTTTCAGGAAACGCCCCTGCTGCGTGTTCTTCCCCGCGTCCCTCCTCCCAAAGCCCTCTCGCTGAGAACACTGTTGGCTCTCCATGGCTCTGACAGGTGGAGGGCCGGCCTCCCTGGGTGGGCGGCTGTGGGGGGCTGCAGCCAGCCTCCTCGTGGAGCCGGCCCTTCTCTGGGAGCCCCCATATCCTCAGCAGAAGGTCCCGAGAAATCCTTAGCTCAGGACAGCAGGGCAATGCATGGGGCCACCTCACAGTAAAGAAAAAGGCGATGTGTACACGTATGACACATACATGTACGGCTGTGTACCACAAATGAGTTTCCCATGTACGTGCATGTGCAATAAAGACTACGTATATAGCTGAATCACCTCGCTGCACACCTGAAACCAACATGGTGCCGTAAGTCAACCAGACTTCCATTCAGAAAACCAAAGAGACTCCAAGGCGATAAAGCAGGCATCCGAGGACAGAAGCGGTCATGAAAGGCTGCCGGCGGCAAACACCTTCAGCCCTGCGGTCAAGACAGAGG
The DNA here is from genome assembly GCA_006410535.1 of Litocranius walleri. Taxonomy (NCBI): domain Eukaryota; kingdom Metazoa; phylum Chordata; class Mammalia; order Artiodactyla; family Bovidae; genus Litocranius; species Litocranius walleri. The sequence goes on from SJYG01000616.1 coordinate 579,689, forward strand.
CGCCCGCGCGCCCCGCAGGTGGTGGGCTGCTTCCCTGTCCCCGCCACACACACGTGCACGTGACCCAACTCTGGACACACCCAGCAGCAAGTAGTCACCAGCAGGAAACCTCATCACTCACGTCGCTCCTTTGAGGGACCCCAGGATGACACTCGGGAGGGATGGACTCCCGGGAGCCACGTGGAGGTCAGAAACAGAAGTGGACTGGTGGGCCCAGTAGGACATCAGACCACAGGAGGCGGATGGCAGCCACAGGTCCACAGACTGGGCCCTCTCCTCGGGCGGGGCAGGCCTGGGAGACCAGGGCAGGCTCCCCAGGGTTCACACTGTGTGCACAGCACCTCTCCAAGGCCAAGGGCAGGGCAGGGCAGGGCAGGGCCCCCCAACCCACCCAGGAGGGTCCCCACCACAGAGCAGCTGCAGCCGCCCCGTGAGAGCCGGGGTAGGCCAGACAGACACCTCCACGCTGAACCCTCGAGACACGCATATCCCACAAGCAAACAATTTCTGCACGACTATTTGCTATAATATTTTAAGAAGTATTTCTAAAGTGATTTATCAGCTGAGCTACCAGTGAAGTCCGACAAGACATGGGAGCAATCTAAACTCCAGATGAACAGATAAAGAAGATGTGGTGTGGGTATACACACACACACACACACACACACACACACATATACACACACACAGACACACACATACACAGACACATATACACACACACACATATACAAACACACTGACACACAGACACACATACACTGACACACACAGATATACACATACACACTGACACAGACACACACACAGACACATATACACACACAGACACACTCACGTATACACACACATATACACACACACACAGACACACACACAGACACATATACACACACAGACACACTCACGTATACACACACATATACACACACACACAGACACACACATATATACACACCCACTGACACACACCCACTGACACACACACACACACACATATACACACACACAGACACACACACACACAGACACATATACACACACACACATATACAAACACACTGACACACAGACACACATACACTGACACACACAGATATACACATACACACTGACACAGACACACACACAGACACATATACACACACAGACACACTCACGTATACACACACATATACACACACACACAGACACACACACAGACACATATACACACACAGACACACTCACGTATACACACACATATACACACACACACAGACACACACATATATACACACCCACTGACACACACCCACTGACACACACACACACACACATATACACACACACAGACACACACACACACAGACACATATACACACACACACATATACAAACACACTGACACACAGACACACATACACTGACACACACAGATATACACATACACACTGACACAGACACACACACAGACACATATACACACACAGACACACTCACGTATACACACACATATACACACACACACAGACACACACATATATACACACACACTGACAGACACACCCACTGACACACACACACTGACAGACACACCCACATACACAGACATATACAAACACACACACACATACACACAATGGAACATCACTCAGCTACACACAGAATGGATATGACGCCATCCGCAGCAACAGGGACTAGCACAGGGATTTTCATATTCAGTAAAGTAAATCAGACAAAGACAAATATTGTTACTATCACTCACGTGTGAAATATTTAGAAATCATACAAATGATCTTTACAAATGAGAAACAGCCTCACAAACATGGAGCTTTAGTTACCAAAGGGGAAAGCAAGGGAGAGAATGAGGAGGTTTAAAGAAGGAGTTTTTAATTAACAGACACATACTACTATATACAAGATGTAAATAGTCAACATTTTGTTCTGATCCATAAGGGGAAGAATCTAAGGAAATCACTAGATCACTTTGGAGGGCACCCGGAACCAGCACAACATCGTAAATCAACCACAATAAAGAAGAGTCTTCCAGTAAGAAAGCGAAAACACAAGAAAGCCAGCCTTGCTTCCCGCTTGTGGAACACTCACAGGGTGAGAGGAGGGGAGGTGGGCGCCTCTCTTAGCAACTCAGGGCCCAGCCCCAGAGGACAGGCATCAGCACAGGATCTACTAGCTACCGGGTCTCGTTCTGGAACAAGACGTACTCAGGAGGAAGGCAGCTCTGGTTTATTTCATCAGGGCGTTAACTCAGTTACATCTGAACCGAAAGCAGCACAGAGGGACAGAAGTCGGCACCGTTACAAACATGATGGAACAAAGATGGAAACTCCCATCTTGCTCTTTGGTCACTTGAAAGCAAATCCATGCATTTCAGAGGAGTACACGAGTAGCTAAGAGGCCCCCACCTTTAGAGATAACTCCACAGCTTAAATGAAAGGGTCGGAACAGTGAAGGCTGGCTGCAGGGCGGGGGAGGTGGCGAGGCCCTTGAGGGCTCTGAGGACCCATGCTGGCTACCCCAGCCTCAAGTCACACTTGGCACGGTGCCAGCCCGAGCAAGACGGCTGTGTGCTCAGCCGTGCCCGACTCTCTGAGACCCCACGGTCTGTAGCCCGCCAGGCTCCTCTGCCCATGGGATTCTGCAGGCAGGAATACTTGAGGAGGCTACCATTTCCTCCTCCAGGGCATCTTCCCAACCCAGGGATCAAACCTGCATCTCTCGCGTCTCCTGCACTGGCAGGTGGATTCTTTCCTGCTGCGTCTCCTGGGAACCCCAGGTGGGCAGTAGAGTCCCTCCTTGCCACTGGTCCTACGAAAAACAGCATCAAATCCACAAAAGTGTGACATTTGCCTAGAGCGCCGTCAGTGGGCACTTCTGGGCTCTTCCTGGGGGTCAGGCGGGAGGGGGGGCAGTAACCTGGCTGCTGGGGTGAATGTGCCCTAAGGTGACCCCCCCAGTGACCCCCCACTTCTGGCGTTCACGTCTTCCTACAATCCCTCCCTGAGAGAGGGCAGGACCTGAGGCTTGCTTCTCATAGACAGAGCCAGGCAAGGGGACGAGAGATCCCCCTGTGACGACGTGACCCTGTAAGACTCCGTCTTAGCAGGGGTGACCCACTCGCTGCCTGTGCTGGCTGCTATGCTGTGAGAGGGCCGTGTGGGCAACAGTCAGCACGAAGCAGTGATCTCAGCCCTAGGAGATGAAATTCTGCCCACCACCAAAGGGAGCCTGGCGCAGAGCCTTCCCCAGCCAAGCCCCTGATGAGACCGCAGCGCCAGCCCACACCTCTGCTGCAGCCCCATGAGGCCCGGAGCCAAGAACCCAGAACAGCTGGAGAAACTGAGATCATCGACGCATGCTGTCTGAGCCACTAGGCGGGCAGGGACTTATCACAGAGCAAAGAAAACCCACGCAGTGGCCGAGCAAGAAGACACAGCAGCTTCATGCTCAGACCAGGCCTCCTCCTGTGGGCCGAGTCTAGGCCCCAGGATCCAGCCAGACACCCAAGAACAGCCTCTGCCACGTGATGAGGGCTTCAAGTCCCGGAGGACAGGGACCACCCCGGCACTGAGAAGTAGACATGCCCTAGAAGTGGGTCCAGAAACCACGGGCTAGCCCCTAGAAGACCACAGCACGGTGGGGGCGGTGTCCTGCAGTCAGCCGAGGTGCTAGGAATCCTGAATCCTCATCCCAGGCTCAGCAGCATCTGCTGTAGGGGAATTCCACCTACGCTTCCCCAAAGGCCACGTCCTTGTGCTGTCCTGGAAAAGGCTACTGGAAACCACCAAACTTCCCCCTAGACTGAAGCCCCCATTCAGGCTTCCATTTCCCGAAGGGACAGAAAGACCTGGGTCTAAACAGTCAGAAAAAAGCAGGACACAGACTGCATTTCTGGAGATGCAGGATTAACTACCAGCCGAAGCCTCTCTGGGGCTTCCCTGGTGGCTCAGCTGGTAAAGAATCTGCCTGCAATGAGGGAGACCTGGCTTAGATCTCTGGGTTGGGAAGATTCCCTAGAGAAGGGAAAGGCTACCCACTCCAGTATTCTGGCCTGGAGAACGCCATGGACTGGGGTCCATGGGGTCACAGAGCTGGGGTCAGACACAGCTGAGCGACTTTCACTTCACTTCTGTTCAAAGCCTCTCTTATCCGGAAATTACCACAAAATACACCAAGATTACATGCAGTCAGAGAAGAGCATTGCTAACAGTGAAATATCCCTCCCCTCCACAATTTCCTCTAGGTTTATTAGAGGCTACAGGACCGAAGGCTAACTAGAGAAGGCTCCCAGAGGTGTGCCTTTGGACAGTTGATTAAATGTTTTATGGTTCAGTTTCCATCACCGTTCAACGAGTAGCCATCTCTTGGCATCCCTGTCAAGACTGAATAAGACAAAAATACGCCCAGCCCTGAGCACAAGGCCAGGCAAGAAGTCTGGGCTCCTCACACACGAGCAGCTGCCGATCCACTCCTATCATCTGTTAGTGCACTCCTGGCCTTTATCGAGGTCCCTAATCACTCACGCACACAATGGTTACTGACCACACTACTATCACGCAGCAGACAGTCTTCTTTAGCACAGGTCGGTAGACAAGACAGGTGAAACCCTGCCCTCAGCAAGCTCACAGCCGGGTGGAAAAGGACAGGCGGCTAATGAGAAATACTCATGCCCACTTGCAGCACGTCCCACGGCGGCAAGCACTAAAGAAAAAAGAACCAGCAAGGTAAGGAGAAGCAGGTGGGCCGGGGGGCAGTGTCTATGCAGTTTCTGTGAGGGGCTCAGGGCAGTCTCCTCGAGGGGTGACACCTGGATAAAGGTCTCTGGGAGGTCAGGCAGTTGGCCGTGCTGACAGCCGGGAGACAAGCTTCCAGGCAGAGGACCAGGCAGGGCAAAGGCCCTGGGGTGAGACGGTGCAGGAAGGCCCCGCGGCTGCAGCTCACTGAACAAGGGGCAGAAGAGGAAGAAGAGACACGTCAGAGAGCCAGTGAGGGGCCGGAAAGCACAGGCCTCACAGGCCTCGGTGGCGACAGGGGCGTTTACTCAGAACGACAGGGGAAGTCCTCAGAGGTGCCGAAGAGAGAAGTGATAGGATCTGATTTATTCTAAAAGGATCCTCCTGGGGACGTCCCCACGGGTCTAGTGATTAAACGCCACGCTCCCCATGCAGGGGCCCTGGGTTCGGTCTCTGGTTAAGGAACAGGAGCCCATATGCCACGACTAAGAGTTTGCATGCTACAACTAACGATTCTGAGTGCCGTAACTAGGACCCGGCGCAGCCAAATAAACAAATGAGTAAAATAAATATTGTAAGAAAGGATCCATCTGGCTTCAGGGGCAGCTAAGAGACTAACCCAGTGGTCCAGGTGGGAGGTGGTGGCCCAAAGTGGGCTGGTAGCAGTGCGACAATGGTGGGAAGTGCTGGATTCTGGATATATTTTCAAGGTGGAATCTTCAAGACGTCCTTATGAAGAGTTCGCATGAAAGCAAGCAAGCTCATGAGGATGACTCCAAGGGTTTCTGCCCCAGCAGCAGAGAATAGATGCTGCTGCCAGGACTATGATGAGGAAGGAAGGCTGTGGGGGCAGTGTCCCGGGGAGAATTTGGTGTGCCACGTCCTGAACTTGACACACCCAGCAGACAGCCAAGCAGAGATGTCTGCTGCTGCTGCCAAGTCGCTAAAGTGCAGCCCCATGGATGGCAGCCCACGAGGCTCCTTTGTCCACGGAGCTCTCTAGGCAAGAATACTGGAGTGGGTTGCCATTTCCTTCTCCCAGAGATGTCTAGTAGAGAACCAAACTCATGTTCGAGTCTGGACTTCAAGAGACAGGACTAGGGAGGTCAATTTGCAAGTTAGCAACTTCCAGATGGTAGTCAGACCACAAGACTGGATTAGATCTTAATTAACAAAGGGAGAGGAGTCAGAACTGAGCCTGGGGACCCTCCACCCTGAAGAACTTGGGAAGGAAAGAAGAGAAAGCAGCCAAGGAGACAAAGAAAGAGCAACTCTAGTGGAAGAGAGAAAACCAAGAGGATGTACTGTCCGGGATCAAGTCCAGGAGGTACATCTAGGGGAGGGGAGGAGCCGCCGGGCTCACTGCTTCATTAACATATTTACAAGATTCTCTTCAATTGACTTATCCTCTTAAAAACCCAAGAGAGAAACTAGATTTGATACAGTTCAGTTCAGTCATTCAGTCGTGTCCGACTCTTTGTAACCCCATGAATCGCAGCACGCCAGGCCTCCCTGTCCATCACCACCTCCTGGAGTTCACTCAAACTCATGTCCATCGAGTCGGTGATGCCATCCAGCCATCTCATCCTCTGTCATCCCCTTCTCCTCCTGCCCCCAATCCCTCCCAGCATCAGAGTCTTTTGCAATGTGTCAACTCTTCGCACGAGGTGGCCAAAGTATTCGAGTTTCAGCTTTAGCATCAGTCCTTCCGAAGAACACCCAGGACTTATCTTCTTTAGAATGGACTGGTTGGATCTCCTTGCAGTTCAAGGGACTCTCAAGAGTCTTCTCCAACACCACAGTTCAAAAGCATCAATTCTTTGGTGCTCAGCTTTCTTCACAGTCCAACTCTCACATCCATACATGACTACTGGAAAAACCATAGCCTTGACTAGATGGACCTTTGCTGGCAAAGTAATGTCTCTGCTTTTCAATATGCTATCTAGGTTGGTCATAACTTTTCTTCGAAGGAGTAAGCATCTTTTAATTTCATGGCTGCAGTCATGATCTGCAGTGATACACCTGGAGATTTGATACACCCTATGGCAAAAAAGGCTTTGCAAAGAAATCTGTTCACATTTAATATAGACTATCCTGTTAAATGGGCTGATGGTGAAATTTATCTAAGATGTGGGTTCCAAATATCTTGGCTTCTAGGAAAAAAAAACAAAACAAAAACCATCCTTGCGCCATTGGGTCATTTCTCAGAACCAGCCTGGAGGGAACGTTAACTAAAAAGGGTCTCTGATCCATCTCATGTCTTGGGGCCCCAGCTAGACATGCTGCAGAGTTGGGAGGGAATTATTTCCAGTCTCTGCAAAGGGAGTCTCTGAAAAGAAGAGGGAATAAAAGCCGACAGAGCATAGAGAGCTTCCCTGGTGGCTCAAATGGGAAAGAATCTGCCCCAAATGCATGAGACCCGGGTTCAATCCCAGGGTCGGGAAGATCCCCTGCAGAAGAAAATGGCAATCTGCTCCAGTATTGTTTCCTGGAAAATGCCATGGGCAGAGGAGCCTGGCAGGCTTCATTCCATGGGGTCACAGATAGTAGGACACAACTGAGTGTGCACGAACGCGTGCACACACACACACACAGAGCACAGACACGAGATCCTGAAAGCCAAGAGTGAACAAGACAAGTTCAGATTCTCAAGGCATAGCAATAAGGCATCAGCAAAGCTCATGAGCAGAGCACTGCCCACCAGGTAAGACGCAGGAGAAGCAACTAGCGCTTCACAGTCCAGCTTATATATTTAAATCATTAACATAAAGACTAAATGCTATGGTATCCTGAGCTGAGTCCCAAAGCCAAAAAAGGACATTATCAGAAAAGCTGATGAAATCCAAATAAAATTCACAATTTAGTTCCCAGCAATGTACCAATGTCAATTTCTTAAGTTTTGACAAATGTACCACAGTAATGTAAGATATTAATGATGGCAGAAACTCAGCAAAAGGTATAAGGGAATTCTCTTTAATTTCTCTGAGACTTTTCCATTAAACCTGAAATTATTACAAATAGTAATTTACTTTTTTTTTTTTTTTCAAAAAAGAAAGAAAGCCATCAGCTACGCTGGAGGAGAGGATGCTCATTTCCTTTGATTCTGTCATGTTTAAAGTCAGCGTTTCTTGTCCTAAATTGCACCGCCACCTCTGCCTAACCATCCTTTTCATGTAAGAAGCTCTTCGAGGGACTTCCCTGAGCTTAAGTGGCTAAGACTCTCTGCCCCTAACATGAGGACCTAGGTTCGATCCCTGGTCGGTGAACGGGACCCCACACGCCACAACTAAAAGAACCTGCCTGCTGCAAGTGAGACCCAGTACAGCCAAATAAACACATAAATTTTTTTTAGGATGCTCCTCAAATCACAAGAAGACAGTGAGTGAAATAACTGGGTCTGAGGGAAAAAATGAAATTTCATAGGAAATAGATGGGGAAACAGTGTCAGACTTTATTTTGGGGGCTCCAAAATCACTGCAGATGGTGACTGCAGCCATGAAATTAAAAGACGCTTAGTCCTTAGAAGAAAAGTTATGACCAACCAAGATAGTATATTCAAAAGCAGAGACATTACTTTGCAGACTGAGGTCCGTCTAGTCAAGGCTATGGTTTTTCCTGTGGTCATGCATGGATGTGAGAATTGGACTGTGAAGAAAGCTGAGTGCCAAAGAATTGATGCTTTTGAACTGTGGTGTTGGAGAAGACTCTTGAGAGTCCCTTGGACTGCAAGGAGATCCAACCAGTCCATTCTAAAGGAGATCAGTCCTGGGTGTTCTTTGGAAGGAATGATGCTAAAGCTGAAACTCCAGTACTTTGGCCACCTCATGCGAAGAGTTGAGTCATTGCAAAAGACTCTGATGCTGGGAGGGATTGGGGGCAGGAGGAGAAGGGGACAAGACAGGATGAGATGGCTGGATGGCATCACCGACTCGATGGATGTGAGTCTGAGTGAATTCCAGGAGGTGGTGATGGACAGGGAGATCTGGCATGCTGCAATTCATGGGGTTGCAAACAGTCGGACACGACTGAGTGACTGAACTGAACTGAGGGGAAAAAAAGAATAATCTTCTTTGACGTGCTCCAACTTTAGACACTGGAGCAGGTCAACAAGCAAACGCTGGGCTCAGTGACTCAGGCCTGGTGTCCTGCAGGCGGGCATCTTCCACCCCGGCTGCACTCAACCTCGGGCTCAGCTGGTGAGCTCCCACAGATTTTGCTTTACTTGGGGTGAGGTGCAGCCTGGGCCACGGGGCTCTGGAAACACTCCAGTGACCGTAGTGGGCAGCCGGGCTGGGAACTCACGGCCTGTGTTCCAGCCGCCCCTTTCCTGGAGGGTTTCCTGGGTGGTAATGGAGCGAGTCCATGGAAGGGAGAAACACAGAGGGACTTGGGGAGACCAGCGGTGTCTAGTCCAGTCTCCTCAGAAGCCCAAGCTCCAGGAAAAGGACCGGACCTTGTGGAAATGGAAGAATGCAGGCTCTGCCCGTGCCTCTTTCCAGCAGAAACACTCAGACACGCTCCCCACTCTGCCGTGCTCGCTCTTCCTATTTTCTCCTGCGGTGAAACACACACGACGTAACTCCGACCACCTCAGCCGCTTCTGAGCACACAGCGCCGCCAAGTCCATTCACAGCGCTGTGCAGCTGTCGCCACGGCCCTCTCCAGAACGTTCTCATCACCCCAAACTGTACAGATGGGACTTGGGCCAACCCTGAATACAGCCACGTAAGAAAATTCAGAAAAATGCTAGTCAAACAGCACGTGAAACCAGATTCAGACGCCGAGTGTGTGAGCACAGACCTTTCCTGAAGGTGAGGCAGGGCGGCAAAGAGTCTCCATGCGGATGGGGCCCCTCAGAAGAGAACACAGCAGGGCTGTTTCAAGCCACCGAAAGCTCACTCACCCTGCGTCACGCTGCCCGCGCCACTCAGACGCAGACTCACTCCCATCACCGCTGACTTGACCACCAAGGGTGACGTGGCCGTTCCCCAGGGAGGGCCAGGAGGGCAGACCAAGGGCAGCGACCTCAAAGGGCCCACGGACGTTGAGGGAGAGAGGGTATTTTTTTGGCCAAAGTACGTAATCTGATCGCTTTGCTCTCACATAAAAGACAGTGAATCGGTCTTCACGTCCACCAAGAAACAGGATCCTTCCTGTCTTTATGCAAACAGAGGGTCCAGTCTGGCTCCCTTCCACATCACCATTTCTGAGAGCAACGTGGCTGCAGACGAACTTGACCAACCAGGAAAAGCCCCAAATGCCCGGGTGAGGTCAGGGGTCAGGCCAAGTCACCACGGTCACACTGAGGAGCCGGCCAGAAGAGCGGAAAAGCCCGGTGAGACAGGCAACTCTAGCCAAGCCATCGCTCGAAACTCCAGGCCAGGGCTGCCAGACCTTCCAGTTCTTTCAAAGAGGTTACTACGTTGTGCTTTTATGTTGGCCACAAATGCCATATTTTGGCTCTCAGCAATGTTTATGAGTAGCACGTAAGCCAACGTCTTTGGGATTGACTCTGACCTCTTGGCTACAAGGCCCTGGGCCCTGGGATCCATACACAGGGCCCCACTGTGAGTCACGGAGTCTGGACGCCAGGCAAGAGATAAGAGGGAACAGACTGTCTCATGGGCTCAGCATCGGGACCGCTGACCCAGAAACCCCAGCCCGGCATGTCACCCCTGGGGATGACTCGGCCGATTCTTCCCGTGACCGGGATCAGGACTTGACGCTGACCTGCCTGATCTCACGGCGGCTGGGACAGAACCCTTTTCTAAGCCATTAAAAGGACGTGCTTGCAAGCCATGATTGCAACACTTCTGGGTGCTTTAAACATTCGACATGATCACGGGCAAAAGGGTTAATCCTCAAATTATTCCGATGAAAGGCCAAGCAGTAAGTTGAATACCTATTTTGGTCTCATGGACAGATCTGAAATCAGGTCACTAAAAAGCAGATGCCCATCAATAAACTACTATAAACTATCTGCTTCAACAATAAACACGTTAATAAAATCTATCATACACATGTCTTTTAAATAATAAACATGTAATAGATCTCACTCCAACTCATTAATCCCTTAGACAGCTTCCAAGACCATGAGTTGAAGCAACATCTTCTTTTCCCAGGACACAAAGTACAGTTTGAACTTGAGTTATGCAAAGAAACCAGGGGGAACGTCTAGTTCATCAGTAGGGCTATTTTTGCCTCTTTTAGGAACAGTCAGAAAGAGATGGTGACAAACACAAGCTTAGATCACTAGGCACTTCTCCAACGAGGAAAATAAAAATCACTAAATGTCAGCTGACAGAAACAAATTCTCTATCTCTGGGAACAGGAAGGAATTTTAAGCTCTTTCCCTCAAGGCAATGCCAGGTTCAAGTAAAATGATCAGAATGGTGTTCTGTGTGTGTGTGTGTGTTTTAAGGAGTAATAGGGAGGAAAATGAACTACATAGATCTGAAAAAGATCTGAGTGAAAGAGAAAGAAAGTTCCTTCTAGCTTCATAAGCTTATGTAAAACTGATGACAATAAAGACATCTCATTTATCGTCTCTTTCTTCATCATCTGCTTGGCCACTGACCACATGCAGGGCTGGAGTTAGAGCCCAGTCTCAGGGAACTTAACAATCCAGCATTTCGCTTAGTGAAATGTCAGACAGGGAAAGATAAATACTGCGTGTTATCACTCAGATGTGGAATCTGAAAGACAAAACAGATTAGTCAACATGACCAAGTGGGAACAGACTGAGAGAGAGCAAAACCAGTGGTTAACAGTGGGGAACGCGGACGGGGCGAGAGCGGACGGGGCACAGCGGACGGGGAGAGCAGATGGGGAGCAGCGGTTTGGGGGAGGGGTTTCAGAGACAAATTACTATACATAAAATAAGCGATAAGAATATACTGTACACCATGGGGAATAGAGCCGACATTTTACAATAACGATAAACGGAGTGTAATCCTTAAAAATTGTGAGTCACTATATTTTACACCAGAACTTACATGATTTTGTAAATCCATCACACTTCAATAATTAAAAAAGAAACTTGGCATCTACAAGCATCTATCTACCCAATAGTGCTATTTATTCTAACCATAGAGAAAAGTGAAGTCACTCAGTCATGTCCGACTCTTTGTGACCCTATGGACTGTAGCCTACCAGGCTTCTCTGTCCATGGGATTTTCCAGGCAAGAGTGCCGGAGTGGGCTGCCATTTCCTTCTCCAACCATAGAGAAGAGCTATGAAAGTTCAGCTACTTCTAGAGTCAGGGATCAGGGAAAGTTTTAAAACACCAGGAGCATGTCAGCTGAGTCTTTGAAGCTGTGAGAACATCAGTCATGGGACCATGGGTAAGACATTCCAGCCACTGAGAACGGAAGTTAGTGAGGATCTAGACAAAAAAAAAAAAAAAGGCCGCATGAGTTACATGATGGAGTAATAAATAGGTCAGTCTGGTGAAAGATACAGGAAGGCAAGGTTTGCTTGTTATAATTCAGCTGGCGTAAACACAAGCCTGACAAATGAAGGGGTGAATCTGCTGGTGGAGCGGGTCTGAGGTGTCATCCTGGCTTGAGCAGAAAGGGAGAAATGCGGGTGGAAAGAATGGAGGGGGCTGCGACAGGGCGGGCCTGGCCTTCACTCTGAGGAGTCGTGAATGGTCTCAAAGAGAAGACAGGAAAGTACAGATTCTAAGAAGAGTAAGCAAGCATCACTGGGTATGAGGAGGTGGAGGTGAAAGAATATTTTGGGAGAGCAGAAATGAGAGCTAAGATTTTTTGCAGAAGAAGTGGCTGGATGGGGCAGAGATTCAAGGTGTTTCTTATCTCTACAGTTGGTGGTGGCGGGGGGCAGGGGAGAGGGACAGACTGCCGCTCCCCAGAGATGCTCTAGTTCAACAGGGAAACGAGCACTGACAATTCCCATGAACCCCTCTTTGCAAAATGAACCAAATCTACAAAAAAATAAAAGAGGCTGCCGGAGCCCACAGTTTCCTCTAACAGGGACGCGTGAGACAGGCCTGCCGGGGGCTCCCTGCCGTCCAGCGCTTGAGACTCTATGCTTCCACCACAGGGGCTCCAGCTCCATCCCTGCTCAGAGAGCAAAGGTCCTGCCTGCCGGAGGCTGAGAAGGGTGGCCGGAAACACGTAGGTAAATCAATAAATTTAAACCCACTTTATCGAAAAACGAGAAATGCCTGAGGCAGAAAAAAGCCAAGTGAACAACCCCAAGTGAATTTTTCAATAAAGCACCTAATTATGGAGCTTATCAGGGGAGTGTTGAAGTAGGAAGCGGAAGGAAAAGAAAACTCCTGAGGGGGTCACTGCCTGTCTTCTCGCTTCTTTCTTCACCAACAGACATGCACCCCAGCTGCGGATAAGGGTTTGGCATCCCCAGGAACATTCCAGAAAGGATGGGGGAGGGGTGCAAGTGGGACCCTGACCACACACTCTGGCAGGAGCTGTGCACTGCCCGTGGGTGCAAGGCATCATGGGTGCCTAGCCAGCCACGCCGCTACTTACTCTACAGAAACCTTGCCACATCCTGCCTGGCTCTGTGTGTTCTCCGGTTGATAAGCCATCAGCGAGTGCACGACACAAGGAGCTCACCTTTAACCGTAAAGGCAAGTAAAGAAGCTAACAAACAAGCTCTGCCCCAGTGGCCCCTGCATAACGCTGCTGCGAAAGAAAGTCAATTTCCACCACGCTGGACTACAGCCAATAGAATCCCCACCGCACGAAATGGGACTTGGGGCAGAGTCCTGCTTTCTCATGAACTCTGCAAGGCTCCTCCTGGCTTTGAACGATATGAAAATGATGAAGAGTAGTACTGATGCGTCAATATTATTTTCATAATGCATATTTATTTAACATAACACCGAATAAAGGCAGGTCTGCTCGGCACTTACTGGCTCAGAAAAGTCACAACATCTGCAAAGAAAAATGACAGCCGCAGCTCCACACACGAATGCCCTTCCTAGGACTCTCACAGGCCACGTCCAGCGAAGCAACAGGAAGTCTCTTTTTCATTCACGATAATGCACACATCCCACTTCCAGTTTGCTCACAGTTTCCTTCATTTCTGGGTCTTCCTGCTGGCGCCCTTTGACCTGCTGAGTTACACAGGGCATGTGCACCATCTCTGAGCGAGCAGGAGCCGCAGCCCACACACTCTTGCAGGGAGCTGAGCACCTGAAATGTGGCCAGGGCCACTGAGGAAATGAGCGTTAGTTTTATTTAACTTTAGATGACACGTGGCTGTGCGTGCATGCACGTGTGAGTGCTAGGGGGCCCCTAACAGAAAAGCGAAGCTGAGCGCCCTCCTCAGACTTCGACGCGCATACAGACCCCTGAGATCCTGATAAAATGCAGATCAGGAGCGGCGCAGGGGGTCGGGGCTGGGATCCGCATCTCTAAGGGGCTCCCAGGAGATACTGTGCGTGGAGCACCTCACAGGAGCCACCGGTGTGACCCGGGAACCACGAATCGGCGGTCGCCAAAGCTTTCTAACCACACGATCCATCAGTAACAGTCTCCTGAGGGCGACAGTACCAGCAGCTTATGTATGTTAGGAAGCAATACACGCAGCACCAAACGTTTAGCAGATGAGACACAGACGAAACGAGCAGCATTCAAAAAGAATCACCACGATGCAGGTGAAGTCACCCCATCGTGCCTGATTCTTTGTGACCGCACGGCTCCTCCGTCCATGGGATTCTCCAGGCCAGAAGACTGGAGTGAGTTGCCATTTCCTTCTCCAGGGGACCTCCCCACCCAAGGATCGAACCCAGGTCCCCCACATTGCAGGCAGATTCTTTACTGTTTGAGCCATCAGGGAATGTGATAATCACTATAGGTTACTATTTATTAATAATTAATATTCCAAGGCATAATATACACTGGAAATGAGATTCCCTGCTAACAACAGTGGAAGTAATTCCACACTGCAAAATGTCATCTTGAGGTTAAAAGTTCTTGGGTCACCTTCTGACAGATCAAAATAGGTAGGCATCTGCTTTTTTTACGTCGTAAGAAAGCTCTTCCACACAGTGAAGAGACAGGTCAATGAGGCCATTTTGTGTGTCTGTGTGTGTGAAAGAGAATTCCACATTTACACTACTGGTATTCTGTATTCTCCTCAATCTGCAATCACTTAGGAATTTTTTAACCATGTGTATATGTCATGAGAGCTAACTCTGTTAAAACTACAAAAAAGAATCCACAAATCACTTTTCTGGATTCTCAGTTGAAACAGCTCCCTGAACCCAGGCCCCTCCAGGAACCCTCAGCCTGCTTTGTGAGGACAGGGCCCCCCTGAGACCAGCACCCAGCCTGGGCACTACCTTCAACCTGAATGCTAACCATCGATGTTACTGACGCATGGCGTCTCTTCATTTTCAGTATAGATAAGCACAAGTCTCAGTTACCTTTTACCCTGGGTGTCCACCTATGGTAACCACTGGTCTAGACTGTGTAGAATTTTCAGAATAATCAAAAAGCTCTAAAATAAAAAATTAACTTCTGACAATAATAACTGAACTCCATGGTGTTAAAGTGGGCTTCCCTTGTGGCTCAGACAGTAAAGAATCTGCCTGTAATGCTGGAAACACAGGTTCAATCCCTAGGATGGGAAGATCCCCTGGAGAAGGGAACGGCAACCCACCCCAGTTTTCTTGCCTGGAGAATCCCATGGACAGAGGACTCTGGTTGCTACAGTCCATGGGGTTGCGGAGAGCTGGACACGACTGAGCAACTACGCCTACAGTGATGGTCTTAAAAACACAAGGGAGGAGCTCTTCTCAGGTTAGTATGTAAATGAAATTACAACGTCAACAGGGTTTACTAGGAACTGAAGGAAACAGCCATGGACTATATGTGGAAAAATCAGTATGCCAAAGTTGCCAAGATCCTGCAGGAGAAGAAGAGTGCCTGACCAGATATTAATACACACTGCAGACTTACTGTAATCAAATAGTATGGTGCCAGCACAAAACTCAAGCAACAGATCAAAGGAACAGCAGAGAACCAGGAGTAAACTAGGGCACATGCAGATATCCAACCTGCGATAACGGTGGTGTTTCATTCCATGGCTACATTAGGTTAGCAAAATAAATGCTGTTGACAAAAGGAGAAGGACCACCCTTACACTAATCCAGGGGTTCTCAACGGGGGCAGTTTTGTGCGTCAGGGACGTTTGGTAAGGTCAGGAGACTTTTCTGATCCTCACAACTGCAAGGGCAGGAAGGGAGGTGTTTGCTACCAACACCCAGTGGGTAGAGGTAGGGATGATGCCAAATACCCTACATCTCACAGGACAGATTCTGGCCCAGAAGGTCAATGGCTGAAAAGCTATGAAGGTTGAAAACTCCTACCCTAACCCTAATGGTTATAAAGTTAAAGTGTTAGATGCGGAAAGATCCTGGGGGGAATCTCGGCCCCTCCACGCCATCAGAAGGGTGACTGTGGCAAGTCACCATTCTGAGCGCTGTTGTCCACATCGTGGATTCCGAGAGGAAAGACAAGGCGTATCACAAAGCAAAGAGAAAGGGCTCTGGCTCCGGCAATAAATACATGGTCAGTGTCATGGCCAGCGAATGGTAAGTCACGTAAAGAAGCGCCTTTGAATCTAAGGCATGACGCAGGGAACTTCTCTACGAAACAGCAGACTCGCAGACACAGGGAATGGGCTTGTGGCTGCCAGGGGGATGGGGCAGCAGAAGGATAAGTCGGGAGCTTGGGATTATCCGAGGCAAACATGCTATACACAGGATGGATAAACAACTAGGTCCTGCTTACAGCACAGGGAACTAGCCTCCACATCCTGGGATAAAACCGCAACGGAAAAGAATATGAAGAAGAATATAAGCTACATATACGTATGACTGAATCTCTTTACTGTGTAGCAGAATTTAATACAACATGTGAATCAATGACACTTGAATAAAATTAACATTTTTTTTAAAAAGTGCCTGCAAACATACATAAACGTTCTTCACAATAAAAGCGGGCTTTTGTTCCTGTTTGTTAAGATTGAGGTGGCCTGGAAGTGACATTCTAGGGACTTAGAACTGTAGAAATTGAGGATCAAAGTCATGAAAACTTCGACAAATCGGGTCTGTTATAAACTCCCCAGAGCACAGACTGCGTTTGCCTCATTCTCTCTCACCTTACAAGGGTCACTGCCTTAGAAACACAGACGCGTGGTAGATTCCTGCTGCTCTGGCTTTTAGGGAACAGAGGGCACTAAGGTACCGATGGCCTCAGACCCATCCCCAGTACAGCACCATTCAGTGCAAACACTGACAAGGCCTGGTCCATCTGCTGAACTGAGGTGTCTGGGCGTCTCCCGATGGTTTGTAGCAGGGCCCTGTGTCCTGAAACCAGCGTGGGGGTGACTAGGCTCGTGAGCCCACAGCCTGGATGGGTACTGTACAGCCCGGAGAACTTGGGGGATTCTCAGAGGACCCGCCCATAAGCTCCGGGGCCATGAAACCAAAGAGGATGCGTTTCTGGGCTGTGAGCCCCACCTCCACCAACCCTCCTGGTCACCCATCTTGCTCTCCGGTCCTGAGAGGTCATCAGTGAATTCTCCAGCCTCATCTTCTTAGGACATAAGACAGAAGTGAGGAATAACACCAAGACTTTCTCTATTTTTCAGCTATAACATAGAGTCTAAAACCTCTGCTGAATGCAAAAGAGTATTTTACACAAAGGACAACAAAAAATAGCCCTCTTGAGGACCGTGGTGAGACGGAAATGGAACACTTAACACACAGGAATGAGGCAAGAGTACTCGCAGGCCCTCGGAAACAGGTGTGATGCGAATACGAGTTACTGACCGGGTTTTTAAAGTCTTTGCAGCCATTTCAAGTTCCACCTCATGGTGGCTGAATAGGAAGCAAATGAAATGATGTACTCCACTTAATCACATTACAGCATCCACCTCTTTATAAAATGGTTCCATTTTTCAACCATTTAAAAAATTACAGAAGGCAGCTTGGATAGATCATGGAGATAATTATTACATCAGAATCTCAAGAATGCTGCAATCACTAATAATGTCCTTGTGTGGATCTGGGAGTTATTTCTCGCCTGCTGCTCCATTCAAGGCTAAAAATGCAAACCTGAAGGAGTGCTCGCCCCCAGGTCCCGACACTCGTAGTGCCCGTGATGTCCTGCTTAGCTTCAGCAATCTACACCAAAGACCCTGATGCCGGGAGGGATTGCGGGCAGGAGGAGAGGGGACGACAGGGGATGAGATGGCTGGATGGCATCACTGACTCGCTGGACGTGAGTCTGAGTGAACTCCGAGAGATGGTGATGGACAGGGAGGCCTGGAGTGCTGCGATTCATGGGGTCGCAAAGAGTCAGACACGACTGAGTGACTGAACTGGACTGAACTGAAGTTACTACTAAATGACAAAGAAGACTAAGGACAAAAAAAAGACCTCGCCAGGAAGACACTCTGAGTTCCTAAATTTAATATGGAATAAGCATCCAAATACAAAAGTCTAACGCCTGAGGAAACTGCACCCGATCGCCGACTGTGTGCATGCGGCCCCGTGCCAGTGCGTGTCCCTCCGGCCCAGGCACAATGCCGCAGACGCACCGTCGGGGAGTCCACTGTAATTTAAAGGGTGTGCGTGTGCCTGGGAGGACAGGGCTCCTCTTTACCTTATTCTAAAACAAACGCAGGCACGTCACAGTGCTGTCGTATTGCACAGGGTTCAAGATCAACAGGGAACGTCAAAGAAAGGGAGTTGCTTGTGCTTTCTGCGTGTTGGGTCCCTTGCTTGTTATTCTCCGCCATTCCAAGCGACTTCCGAGAAACCCCGGAAACCGCTAGCATGCTAATTCTCTCCCAGAGGAGGCGAAAAATAAAGTAGAGCACGTGGGGAAAGACACAGGCAATCCAGGACAGCGATCAGACAGTTTCCTCCCAACCTGGGGTAAAATCCCACACCTGGAGAGACAGAAGGAGAATAAGCAGGCAAGCCATTTAGGGCTGTGGATTGGGGGAAAAGAAACCTCTCTTTCCCCAAGAGAGTGTGGCTACATGCCGACATATTACATTGTAAAGTGCAAACACAGTAATTAACAGTGAATCCTGAAACTTCCACACGCTGGAGAAGGGTGTCACCCTGGAGTGAGAGGAGGAAATAGGAGGAATGCATTAAGGAGGCCTGCGGAGCACCGGACAGCTCCGTGGGGGGCGAGGCAGCAGCCCCCGGGAACTAATCAAGTTCCCGACACCTCAGGAAGCTTGCGAAAGCTGATGCGGATGCTCCCACGCCAGCAATGGGGGGCCGGGGGGAGCACTGTGAGCAAAGATCAGGGTCCTTCCCAAATCGGAACCCCCAACGATGACCTCCACACAACACAAAGACCTTCTCTCCCTACCAGGTTTAAGAAAAGAACTCCGAGTCCCCCTTCCTGCATTTCTACTCTCTGGGAATAAGCCAGCTGCTGTGGTCCCCCCACCCCACCCCTCGACAGCAGCACGTGTCAGTCACCCTAAGCCCAGCGCTAGGTGCCCTCCCTACGTGTGATTCCGACAGTCAGATGCTCCAGGCTGAAGCCAGCTCGCGTGTGAGCGTTTTCTAGGGCGCGTCCCAGAAGGCACTCCTCCCTCCTGTGTATTCCATTTCATTAAGAAACCTCTTTCTAGAAGCCCTGTAACTCTCCCAAGAGTCAAAGTAATTGGTAGAAATTAGACACTAAGAGACACAGGGCCACTTAAAGAGGACACTTTCAGCTGTAATTTTTAAAAGAATCTTCTATTCTGTCCCAACAGAATTCTGTACTTTCCCAATTCTGCCCTTTTCAAACACCAACGAAAATGTTCACGTTATCTTTTGGGCTACAAAAAAAGGCCGGCCAACAAGGCCAGCACTTACCTGCCTTTAAGACCTTACTACCAAAGAAAGACCACAGAGGAGGCCACAGAGACAGCAGTGGCTTCATAGATTGGGGTTGGGGGGCTCATCCGCCTGCTGTACAATCCTGGAGGGAACCCCCACCACACGCGGCTGAAGGCCGGCAGCGCATGGGGTCGTGCTTTGCAGCCGGGGGCTGGGGAGAGGACTGCCAGTCAGGGGGGCATCACGGCAGACGGCCTGAATTTGGTTACCAGGGAGACCAGCAGCGGGGCAGGCACCTCACTGCCCCTCTGATGGAAACCATCCCTGGCCCGGGCAGAGGCAAGGGTATGGGAAGGTCAGTCCCATGAGTCAGGTGCCTGTGAGGCAGGCACGGGTCAGGAAGCGCAGAACCGCATCTTGAGGCCTGCTCATGCCGCGACGGAAGGCGTCTGTACTCCACTTGAGGTCTGCAAAGCCTGCCCTGCCTCTGAAGGCCACTCTTTGGCTGTTTTTAAAAACAATCCAAAAAAAGAGTGAAAAATAACATATACATACCTTTGTGGCAAACCACTGCTATTTGGGCAATAATAGGATCTTGTGTGTGTGTGTGAGTGTGTGTGAGTGTATGTGAGTGTGTGTGTGTGGTTCCATTATTTGGGGTCCACGCTGTGTGGCTATGTTAAGAAGATGCACTTCTGGTACTGGTTAAATATGTAAACCAAAGACAGATTCATCTTTCAGTGAATTTATGGTTGTTCGGTGAAAGAGAGTAGCGTAGTTTTATTCCACTTGATTCAGAAACATTCTGGTGGAGCCAAACCTACTCAGCACCTGGCACTCTAGTGAGTAAATCACGGGAATCAAAGACGGAAGAAGACTGAGCCAGGAGGGGGTAGGCGTGCAGACGTGCGAAAAAGCGTAATAAAGGAGTTGGAAGGGTGATGACTGCTGAGTGTGAAAGAACACGCAACTCAAAGGGTGAGTGATGAGCCGCCCCCGCCTCTCCCGCCCCAAGCAACCATCACACAGAAATCTTCAAGGCGGCCACCAGCAGGGTGGGTCAGGGACACACAGTGTTACTTTGCAAAAGTCAGGCAACAGTTTAAAAGAAGTTTTCACATAATAATCCAGACTTCTGGCTTTTCTGTAGAAAGCTACAAGACCTGGAACTCTGGGCAACAGCAGAGCAGACGTAGGCTTGGGCTCACCCAGGCGTCCCCACGCAAGGAGCCTGGCCCTTGTAGGCCCTGGCATTTCTAAGCCCTGTCTTGGATCAAAGGCAGAGTTGTCAAGATTTCAGAGTCCCGACCCAAGAAGGGGAAGCAAGGGGGAAAGCTGAACATTCTTGTGATTTGCTTTCCTAGCAGCGAAACAGCAAAAAGCTCAAAGGACTGTCTCTGTCTGCAACTCTTGATACTGAGCAGCCAGAGCTGGCTCCATCCAGCCTGTCTGCCGCTCCTAACCACCTGGAAGAATGGCCTGCTGCTGGGGTTGGACAGGAGACCCTTCCCAGGCTCCACACACACGGGCGGTCCAAAAGACAGCAGCTCCGCACGGCTCTCGGTGAGCTACTCAGTCGTGTCCGGCTCTTTGCCACCCCGTGGACTATATACTCCGTGGACTTCTCCAGGCCCAAATACTGGAGTGAGTAGCCTTCCCCTTCTCCAGGGGATCTTCCCAACCCAGAGATCGAACCCAGGTCTGCCGCATTACAGGCGGATTCTTTACCAGCTGAACCACCAGGGAAGGCCCAGCGAGCCACTCAGTCCCTCCTAAGTACCGGTGGAAGCCTCTGGTCAGATGGTGAGCATCACAGGAGTGGGCCGGTCCTCACCCCAGCCTCTCTGAGCACCCCCCGAAGCCTCCCCCCATCTCGGACTTCTCTCCTAGCTCCTGGCTGCCCAGGGGACACCTCCCAGTGGGTGTTTGTCCAGCAACAGCCACAGACATGACGCAACTGATGCTGTGCATCTCCTCCCGGGAAGGACGCGTCCATCCCTCCACCCCCCTCCTGGTTCTGAGTGTCCCCCATCCCCCAGCTTCTGCAGGCTTCACTACTGGCTCTGCTTTGGCTGGACGCGCCCCAGACCTGGAGGAATCCTGAGACGCTCCCAGACAACAGCCCCCAGATGCAGGGGCAGGAGAACCAGCGCCCCCGCCTCCTGTGGACTCGCCGCTCTTCAGAGGCCCAGCCACCCGTGCCAGCCCCCTCCCCTCCCTGCTTGGGTCCTCTTCCCTGACGGACTTTTCCTGGAAGTACTGCCTTAATCGCCGCTGCTTGCATGCGAAGCCCCCTCTGGCGTCTGCAGCTGGGGATCCCCCACCCAGACACGGCCCCTCCCCTGCCCACCGCCGCCCTCTCCATTTCCTCCTCCCAGCCATCGGAGTCAAGGTCGCACTCAGATGAAGCAGGGCGCTCAGGGCCAGTGCGCTGGGACCGCCCTGAGGGATGGGATGGAGAGGGAGGTAGGGGCGTTCAGGATGGGGGACACGTGTGCACCCGTGGCTGATCCATGTCGATGGATGGCCAAACCCCCACAGTACTGCAAAGGAATCAGCCTCCAATTAAATAAATTAATTAATTAAAAAAGAAAAAAGCTCACTCAGATTTCAATTCTTCCTTTCCCTCCGGCTGTCCCTTTCTCCCTAAATATTAAATCCAGTGTTTCTCCCTACGGGACACATAGCCTCACCTTCTTAGCATGACCGACGTTAACCACTCATCACCTCCCACCATAACAGGCACCCAATTTTTTCAGCTCCCACTTTCTTCGCCTTGCAGGCTTCCCCTCCTTCAGACTTGAAACCTCGGCACCTCTAGTGGCTGTGCCTCTAAAACCGAGCAAAGACACCGCAGTGGGTCCCCACTGACTGCATGCAGCATGAAGCCCGGCCTCCAGAGGCCCCCGCCCCAGGCCCGCATTTCCCTGCAGACCTCAGCTCCAGTCACCCCACGTCATCGCCACCCGGGGTCCACTTTTCCAGGCTCCCCCAGACCCTGGAAGGCCCTTCCCAGCACTGGGGGCCCTGCTCCAATCTGCCCATCCGTCCAGACCCAGAGCACGCAAGAGCCACGGGGCCTCCTTTGTTAAAGCCCTTCCGTTCACAAATTCCAGGGCAGAGGCGAGAAATCAAGACCCACAGATGGAGCTGGGCATCCACACAACTGGCATGAAGACTTTCATTCTCCTAGCAGGGACGATTCTTGAGAGCTGGGAGCTCTTTTAGAGTCTTCTTTGTACATTCACCTTAGGAAAATCTAACCAAAAAGGCAGAAACATTTACCACTTAAAACATGCCAGTTACTCTAGCTGACAGGCTGGTGTGCTCCAGAGTGGATGTGAGTGGGGTGGGGGTGGGGAGAGGCGGCTCCCCCATCTCACTTCCCACAAACACCCCTCTGGGTGTGAGCACCTCACCACCCCGGGTGTGACCCAACACTCACCATAAACCCAAACCAACTGACTTCCTCCCCACGGCGCTCACTGCTGGAAACACCAATCCGATCAGGTCCTGAAGGAAAGCTTGCCTCCTCGGGCAGAGAGATGCCACAGGATTACATTTCAAGGGCAATTAAAGAGATTTTCAAGGGCGGCTTTGATTATATGCGTTTTTCACCTTCCACCGGAGCTTCAGAATCCCAGCCCCGCATTAGCTGCGGTTCTTCTGCGTGCCCCGCTCCGTGGCCCGAAGCCAGAAGGCGCCTGATGAAAGCTGACAGGGCGCATGTGTCCCGCTTCCCTGCACCATATAAGGCATTATCTCAGGGGACCCGTGCCCAAATGGCCTCAACCCATTAGCGATGAAAAAAACACATGGATGACACCCTGAACTAGATGCGCGTGTGAACGACAGTTCAAACGCTGAAGAACGAGGCAGCACGAGGCACTTAACGTCCACAGACATCAAACAACTCAGAGTTAAACCCACACGCACAAAACTTCAGGGTGACATTTTAATAACTGACTGCCCTTAGCCATCAAGTTTTAAGATCTTTGGCAACTTGTTCGGAGGAAAACTAACCAGGAAAAAATGAAGGACAACTTAAACTGTACTTCGAAATCAAACTGGATGCAACTATGCTGTCTGTTACAAATCACCCACTGATCCCAAGAAAGAGCTAAGAGAGGGCAGTGCAGACACTCATAATTATCACGCGTCTCATATTCAGCTACTTCTTCTAAGTTGTTTTCAAAGTCACTGACTGACTCAGTTCAACACAGGATCAGGAACAACTGAGTCAGATGTGTGGTCTGACCTGTCATCTTCAGATGAAATGGCAGTTATCAAAATCTTCAGAAGAAAAGATCTCACAGTCTTTCATGGATTGAAGTTGTATTTGTCAAAGTGGCAGAGGGCTTGGAGGAACATTACTGCACTATGCTTTGCTGCTAGGTCGCTTCAGTCGTGTCCGACTCTGTGCGACCCCATAGACAGCAGCCCACCAGGCTCCCTCATCCCTGGGATTCTCCAGGCAAGAACACTGGAGTGGGTTGCCATTGCCTTCTCCAGTGCATGAAAGTGAAAAGTGAAAGTGAAGTCGCTCAGTCGTGTCCAACTTGTAGCAACCCCATGGACTACAGCCCACCAGGCTCCTCCGTCCATGGGATTTTCCAGGCAAGAGTATTGGAGTGGGGTGCCATTGCCTTCTGGGAATAACTAATAATACAGTTCATGGGGTTCGAAAAGACACGTGCTCCTTGGAAGAAAAGCTATGACCAACCTAGGCAGCATATTAAAAAGCAGAGACATGACTTTGTCAACAAAGGTTCATCTAGTCAAGGCTATGGTTTTTTCAGTGGTCATGTATGGATGTGAGAGTTGGACTATAAAGAAAGCTGAGCACTGAAGAACTGATGCTTTTAAACTGTGGTGTTGGAGAAGACTCTTGAGAGTTCCCTGGTCTACAAGGAAATCCAACCCATCCATCCTAAAGGAGATCAGTCCTAAATAGTCATTGGAAGGACTGATGTTGCAGCTGAAACTCCAATACTTTGGCCACTTGGTGTGAATGGCCAACTCACTGGAACAGACTCTGATGCGGGGAAAGATGGAAGGCAAGAGGAGAAGGGGATGACAAAGGATGAGATGGTTGGATGGCATCACCAACTCAATGGACATGAGTTTGGGTAAATCCCAGGAGTTAGTGATGGACAGGGAGGCCTGGCATGCTGCAGGCCATGGGGTCGCAAAGAGTCAGACATGGCTGAGCGACTGAGCTGACCTGAATAACATAGTTAGGCTGGCAATGATGCTCTCTAGTTGCTCAAACCTCACCAGAAAATATTTCATTATAAGACTTAAATAAACTCTTCTCTCTTTGTACATATTACTATCCAAAAGAAATATTTCCTCCTGAAACATTTCTGTAGTTTTCTTTCTAGCAGGAGGTGACTTCTCCTTTTTCCAAACTCCCATACATGAGGGGCATCTTATTTTCTCAGTTAAACTGCAGATACCTGGAAGGCTTCCCTGGTGGCTCAGAGAGTAAAGAATCCGCCTGCAATGCAGGAGATCTGGGCTTGAGCCCTAGGTTGGGTAGATCCCCTGGAGAAGGGAAAGGACGCCCACTCCAGTATTCTTGCCTAGAGAATTCCCATGGACAGAAGAGCCTGGTGGGACACAGGCCATGGGATCGCAGAATAAGACACGACTGAGCGACTTTCACTTCAACACATTAAGGCTGATATTCCAAGCAGTCATCTCATGATGATTCTTGCCAATGAGCTTGATTTAAGCAGAGGGTAATCCAGAAAGTTTACGCACATTCTTTCAATGAAGTCCACTTGGAAAATATTAATCAGGCATTCACCTGCTCTTTGAGAGCTAATCATTTCATTGACCTGCATCTGTAGCCGTCAGGACTTTGGCAGACTTGGCGAAAAAAATACCATTAACTGCCCATATTAAAAATTAATCACTGAAGATCTCTTTTGCTTCATTTTTACTCCTTAAACTCCTGGCTGGTTTGGAAAATGTGAGGCTGGGTTTTGTTTATTTGTTTTTCATAGCATGGGGTCTTTTTCCTCATGATGCAAAAACACGGAGTTACTGCACTTGCTAGGGCAGAAAATGTCTAGCCTTTAAAATTGTATAATGACCACTTCCCATCAACACGAAGCGGAAGTAGGGGAAATTTTCTTGGTCATGTTTTCCAGGAGAATGGCAAATGACCACGGCTATTACCGAACCTGGCAAATTACCAAGTTTCTGCACTTCCTTTAAAGGGGGAGGAGCGCTTGCAAAGATCTGGCCCCAAGATAGCCAAGCAATTCTCTCTGTGTATCTGCTTATTAAGGAGCTGAAGTGTTCATTAAAGTCACCCAGGCAGGCGGTCCGGACACTCAGGACTGGAGTGAGCTCACAGCCAAGGGGCATACCATCTTCCCTCTCTTGGAGACCCTCCATACCTCCTTCTTAACAGCTTGACCCATTTTCTGAAAAGCAAGCTCATTAGCTCAGGGCCTGCCCTCAGGAGGAGGAAAGAACCCCCACTGAACGCCCCACTTTACCACTGGCTGGTAACGAACTGCTCGCAAAGAGGGATCATTTATTTCTGATTCCTACAGAGCAGCTTTCTTGCCCACCTCATTCAGTCACATTAACATTCAGAGTTGGCTCCGGTCTCACAAATTACTTAGTACATACCTCACATCGTACCTGCTAAAAAATGGGGGCTCAGAAAAATCTACTGATGTGTCCTGCACTCAACACCTCCTGCGAGGAGCCGAGTGCAGTGCAGAACACAGGTCCTCCGGCCGAAAACCCAGGGATCCTTCTCCTCTTTTCTGGTGCTCAGTACTCTCCCAGGGAGTCAGGAGTTGTTGACAACTGCCAGGCACAGAGCCAGAAAAGGAGGAGTCAGGTCCTCATGCCCTGGTTACTCTAAGTGTGGTCCATGGACCAAGAGCATCCTCATCACCAGGGAGCGTGTTAGAGATGGGTCCCAGGCCCCACCCCAGACCTTGTGACTCACACCCTGCATCTGAACAGTATCTGCAGGAGATATGCCAATGAGAAGTGCTGCTGCATAGCAGGGAAGAAAAAAAAAAAGTAGACACCTTCACATTAGAATCAAGTTCATTTCTGACCTGCTAACTTCATGGCAAGTCCCAGGCCAGCAGCACCTGCAGTAGAATTACACGGAGGGGCAGTCCTGTGTCCTGACCGGAGGGACTTGTCCCCTCCACTCATTAAGACCAACGGCACGGCCTAAGGATCAGAAACCCCAGAGCCCAGTGAATGCCTGAGATAACCAGGAAGGCACAAGGTAAGTTGCTCTTATTTTGTCTCCTGGAATTCTGATACAGAGAAAAGGCAGAGCATTGAAATCACCACCTCATCTAAAAATCAAAGATGGCCCTGTTCGCTTTTTTCACGAAGGGGTCAGCCACAGGAATCCGGGGTGCAGGGGCGCAGCAGGCGCCTCTCGTCAGGGCTAAGAGCCTGGGAGGATGCTGGCTGCCGTCTCTGCCTCCTTGATAACTAACTCCGCGCCTGTGCCTCAGCTTCTGCGTATGTAACATGTACCTCTCTCACTGGTGCCTGAGAACGGGGCCTACTTCATAGACTGACGGTGAGGATGCTCTGATGCTTACAAAACCTGGCACACAGTGAGCGCTCAATGAACGTGACCTGCTGTTATGATGCACGCCCTGTGTGTCAGAGGGCCTTAAAACCACTAGGGCTCCCAGAACAATTTCATCTTGTAATTGATCAGAGGCTGACCCACCGCCGTTCCACACAAAGAAAGCAACGTGCCAAAAGAGTTGCTGCTGCTGCTAAGTCGCTTCAGTTATGTACAACTCTGTGCGACCCCATAGACGGCAGCCCACCAAGCTCCGCCATCCCTGGGATTCTCCAGGCAAGAACACTGGAGTGGGTTGCCATTGCCTTCTCCAATGCAGGAAAGGGAGAAGGGAAAGTGAAGTCGCTCAGTTGTGTCCAACTCTTAGTTACCCCATGGATCGCAGCCCACCAGGCTCCTCCGTCCATGGGATTTTCCAGGCAAGAGTACTGGAGTGGGGTGCTGCTGAGAAACGTTTGGCTCTGCAGAAACCATGGTAATTCTGGGCAGAAGCAGAGGCAGACGCCCCCTTCACTTCAAACTCTAACACACACTGACACAGGACTCGATCAGCTGTGAAAAGTTGAAGAACTCCGCTGGCCAGGAAAGAGGCTGCGGCTGTCACACAGCCTCTGGTCCCCCAGCTGGCCCTCCTGAGATCACCAGCCAAACGTCTGTTCATCAGGCAAAGCAACAGAGAAAGACAGACAGCTGTCCTACTTTCTGTATAAAATACCACAGAAAATGCTCTATAAAATTCAGCACAAGTTGTCATTCCTCCCTGATAACTGGCCAAAAGACAGATCCGATTTCCTTTGCCAAGCTTTCAATCTTTACTTTCATGAAAGCAGCAGAAATTTAATGTGCTTTGTAGCCCATCTTCATTGTTTTGACTTATTCATTTTAAATTGAAGGATAGTTGATTTACAATGCTGTGTTAATTGCAAGCATGCAGCAAAGTTTTACATATACATGTACGTATAAATTCCTTGTATTTTCTTTTTCCAATTTCCTCCTTTATAAGTTATTACAAAATCTTGAGTAGAGTTCCCTGTGCTATACAGTAGGTCCTTGTTGTCTATTTTATATGTGAAAGTGAAAGTGCTAGTCACTCAGTCGTGTCTGACTCTTTGTGACCCCATGGACTGTAGCCCACCAGGCTCCTCTATCCATGGGATTCTCCAGGCGAGAAGTCTGGAGGGGGCTGCCATGCCCAATCGAGGGATCAAACCCAGGCTCCTGCATTGCAGGCAGATTCTTTACTGTTAGAGTGACGCAGGAGCCACATTTTATATTCAGAAGTATGTATATGTTAATCCCAAACTCCTAATTTATCCCTCCATGCACCTTCATTATTTTTTTTAAAGCATTTAAAATTCATATAGCTCCTTTTGAAAAACCAATCTCCACCTCTCCTTTTTCTAATTAGACCCAATAAAAATATAAGAATAAGCATTACTGGACAAGCCATATCGAAAAACATCGTCCAAGCCTTGAAAATCCATATCAAGACCAAATCAATCATAGCATTTAATTCAAGTGAATTTTGTGTTTCCTCCCAAGGGACTGATAGAATGTACTGACAGAATGTTCAAGTATTTTTAGAGTTTGGAGGAAGACAGAAAATTTGCATACAGCCTTTAACCAAAATTAGTGTGCTCTTCAGCCACGCTCTTCAGATTAACAGTATTATACTTTTACTAGCTATTTCTTTTTGGGAGTGCACGTCCTCAAGGAGACACTTTTCTAGCTGAGTATAAATCCAGTAAATTAAAAGAAAAGGCTGTAAAATGAATTCCCCACTTATGTGACGCGATGTGGACAGCTGCAGGACACGATGAAACTCTTCAGTTGTCTGATGTTTGGTCTCATCCTGTTAGAGGGCAGAGGCGCTGGAAACAGATGTAAACTCCCAACACACACATGTGGTGCTCAGCCCATGTCTGACTCTTTGCGACCCCATGGGCTGTATGTAGCCCGCCAGGCTCCTCTGTCCATGGGATTCTCTGGGCAAGAGTACTGGAGTGGGCTGCCATTTCCTCCTCCAGGGGATCCTCCTAATCCAGGCATTGAATCCGGGTCTCTGCATTGCAGGCGGAGTCTTACTGTCTGAGCCCCGAGGGCAGCCGCCCAAACACACACGCCCACAGGGGCGTGGTCCCTTCCCGGTCCCTCCTCCACCCAACACACACCCAAGCACGTGGCGAGGCCTGAGCATCTACCCTCAGGGGCCTTACCTGTCGGTCTTCTTGATCAAGATGGCCCTGAAGATGTGCTCGAGGGGCGTCTTCTCCCGATCGGGGGTCGGCTGCACAAAGGGGTGCAGGGCCGCCAGCAAGAAGCCCTGCTGGTACAGCTCCAGCAGCTGGGTGGGCAGGTCGCGGAGGGAGGCCAGCCTCACGGCCGAGGCCCGAGGGAGCTCAGCTGGGGAGAGAGAAGGGGAGGCGCATCAGAGACCCACCGACGCCGCCACCACGCCTGCCCCACATCCTGCGCCAACCTTCAGGTCACCTCCCACTGAAGAGTCTGTCCCCTTCTCAACTACCATCTTCAGGGAAACCTACAAACATATGCAGAGTACATCATGAGAAACGCTGGACTGGAAGAAACACAAGCTGGAATCAAGATTGCTGGGAGAAATATCAATAACCTCAGATGTGCAGATGACACCACTCTTATGACAGAAAGTGAGGAAATAAAAAGTCTCTTGATGAAAGTGAAAGAGGAAAGTGAAAAAGTTGGCTTAAAGCTCAACATTCAGAAAACGAAGATCATGGCATCCAGTCCCATCACTTCATGGGGAATAGATGGGGAAACAGTGGAAACAGTGTCAGACTTTATTTTGAGGGGCTCCAAAATCACTGCAGATGGTGACTGCAGCCATGAAATTAGAAGATACTTATTCCTTGGAAGAATATTTATGACCAACCTAGATAGCATATTCAAAAGCAGAGACATTACTTTGCTGACTAAGGTCTGTCTAGTCAAAGCTGTGGGTTTTCCTGTGGTCATGTATGGATGTGAGAGTTGGACTGTGAAGAAGGCTGAGTGCCGAAGAATTGATGCTTTTGAACTGTGGTGTTGGAGAAGACTCTTGAGAGTCCCTTGGACTGCAAGAAGATCCAACCAGTGCATTCTGAAGGAGATCAACCCTGGGATTTCTTTGGAAGGAATGATGCTAAAGCTGAAACTCCAGTACTTTGGCCACCTCATGCGAAGAGTTGACTCATTGGAAAAGACTCTGATGCTGGGAGGGATTGGGGGCAGGAGGAGAAGGGGACGATAGAGGATGAGATGGCTGGATGGCATCACTAACTCGATGAACGCAAGTCTGAGTGAACTCTGGGAGTTGGTGATGGACAGGGAGGCCTAGAGTGCTGCGATTTATGGGGTCGCAAAGAGTTGGATACGACTGAGCAACTGAACTGAACTGAACTGAGTCAAAGCTATGGTTTTTCCAGGAGTCACTTACGGATGTGAGAGTTGAACCATAAAGAAAGCTGAGTGCCGAAGAATTGATGCTTTTGAACTGTGGTGTTGGAGAAGACTCTTGAGAATCCCTTTGCAAGGAGATCCAACCAGTCCATTCTAAAGGAGATCAGTCCTGGGTGTTCACTGGAAGGACTGATGCTAAAGCTGAAACTCCAGTACTGGCCACCTCATGGGAAGAGTTGACTCTGGAAAAGACCCTGAGGCTGGGAGGGATTGGGGACAGGAGGAGAAGGGGACGACAGAGGATGAGATGGCTGGATGGCATCACTGACTCAATGGACGTGAGTCTGAGTAAACTCCGGGAGCTGGTGATGGACAGGGAGGCCTGGTGTGCTCAAAAAGAGTCTGAGCGACGGAACTGAACTGAACTGAGCTGAATGTAGGGCCAAACTTCCCAGAGATAACACTGGGAAAGTCACTTCCACCCCCTCAAAAGATAAGAAAGGAGGAGGAGGAGGATCAGAAGACAATGGCAGCTGCACACAGATACAAAACTGCAGAAAAGAGCTGCAGCAGAGCCAAGTGCAAAGGCAGACCGGACCCGCCCTGATACGCCGCTGAAGACAGAGGGGTTAGCATTCCTTTAGTCTGCAGAACAAACAATAGAAAGAAAGAAAAGAAAAATGCAGAAAATATATGAACAGGTCATTGTCTAAAAAGCATAAGAAGGTAATCACTATTTGAAAGGACACTCAAATTAACTCAAGATTAGAGTTCTGCATATCAAAATAAATAAATGTTTTTCACCTACTGAATAATTTTAAAATCTTTTTGAGAAGGGCAGACAACATTCCAAAGTTAACAGATTTAAGTGAAAAGTGTACATTCCTGCCCAAACCCCCATGTCTTAGTTGTTTTCCCTATAGGTAATCAATACTATCCATTTTTTGGGTACACATGTTAACAACTGCTATCGAGAAGGAAATGGCACCCCACTCCAGTACTCTTGCCTGGAGAGTCCCATGGGCAAAGGAGCCTGGTGGGCTACAGGCCATGGGGTCGCAAGGAGTTGGACACGACTGAGCGACTTCACTTTCACCCAGACAACTGCTAAATTTGTACACAGGTAAATAAGTTTACATTTCTCATTTTTTTACACAAACGGTAGAATCATGTTTATAACCCAACTTTATAGCCATTTTTATCAACTGTGCTCAGCCGCTCAGTTGTGTCCGACTCTCCGTGACCCGCCAGGCTCCTCTGTCCTGGGACTCTCCAGGCAAGAACACTGGAGTGGGTTGCCATGCCCTCCTCCAGGGGATCTTCCCGACCAGGGATCAGACCCACCTCTCCTGCGTCTCCTGCTTTGGCAGGTGGGTCCCTCACCACTAGTGCCACCTGGGGGGCCCATTTCTTTTCCCATATCCTGGCTAATGTCACAGTGAAAAAATGATTCCTAGGAGGTGGTAATTTATAGTTCTCTTGTTATGTAATTTGTACTTTTTTCATATTAAACATTTCACATTTAAATGCTATTTATATTGTCTTTCCTGCTAATTCATAATTTTTGCCTAGTTGTCAACTGGGTTATTGATCTGTTGGTTTATAATTCTTAATATATTAGGAAATCCAGTTCTTATTTGTGATAGTGCAAATACCTCTCAATTCGTTTGCCTTTTGACTTTGCATAACATGAGTTTTGCCATGAAGAATTTTTTTTAATGAAGTTGAATTTGTCAATCTTGTCTTCAGTAGCTTCTAAGTCTAGATCACAGAACAAACCTGTATTATAAAACAATTCCCTGATGAATTCCTATAGCAATATTTCATTTTTTACAAGTGAATCTTTGTTCCAATTGGAATTTATGAAGTGTGAACTCAACATTTCCCATACACCCCCAGTTTATCCATTTTTCCTCACTGATTTAAGATGTGGTCTTTATCATATATTATATTCCTAAGTATATTTAAGTCTATACCTGTGATCCATTAATCTACTCTTAACAATTTTTATATTATATTTTATAGAAATAGTATACAAGTTTTAAAAATTTTATATTATGTTTTAAAATCTGGTCATGCTATTTTCTGAATTTTCCTATCTTCCTGTTTATTTTCTGAATCTTTCTGTTTATTTGTTTGTCTAAGTGGTCTTTAAAATAAGCTCATCAAATTACCCCTCAAAAAAAGTCTTGTTGCTATTTTTATTAGATCATGTTCAAATTATAGCTGAGAATGGATTTTCTTTTTACTGATTTTTAATTGGAATACGGTTGATTTACAATGTTTTGTTAGTTTCAGGTGTACAGAAAAGTGATTCAGTTATACATATCTCAATATATCTACTCTTTTTCAAACTGTTCCATTATAGGTTATTACAAGATCCTGAATATAGTTCCCTGTGCTGCACAGTAGGACCCTGTTGATAGTTTGATAATTTAATCTCAAATTCCTAACTTATCACTGTCCCCTCAGACTATTTGATTTTCTTTTTAATCCATAGGAATTGGAAATTGAAACCAAACAATATTTTACAGAAAGTTAACAATGTCAGCACCCTGAGAATGGATATTTTCATCATGCCCCAAGTTTCCATCCAAGAACATGGCATGACTTTCATTTATTCAGGACTTTCTGGGTCCCTCAGATGCATATTACATTTTTTTTCACACAGAGACTACACACTCATGAAGTCTCTTCCTAGTTATTTTATATTTTATTGCTATTTGAATAGATTTTTTTCTTTTACTTCTATGATACTCATCGTGGGCAAGAATGTTGGGGAAACAGTCTCGTTCATTGCGGCTGACAGGGGAGAACCTTTGTGGAGGGTCGTGTGGTGTTTGCCTTCAATCTTAAAAGTGCATTCACCCTTCATCCAACAACCTCACCACTGGGTATCATGCCTATGCTGGACACATAAATGTGTCTCAAGATACATAGGCAAAGGCTCCTCACTGCAGGGCAAGCTCAACACTGGGACACCCCAGTGATGAATCCTATGAACCGTTAAGAGGATTACACGCTAGTGAAAATGTGCCCAAGATCCACAACTAAGTTAAGAGACAAGGGGTCTAGCAGTATTTATCACAGGATACTAACATATAAAGAGAATGGAAGAAGAGATAGAGATGAATAAAGATCTCTTTTTCTGGAAGAAATCACAAAAACATCAATATTGGAGAGACTGGAGAAGGGAGGGGAGGATGGAAAGGTAGGTTTTACTTTATTTTGTACTTTTAACACTATTACTGTCAACAGCAATCGTTTGGGTGGAGGGCTTAGGAGACATTTTAGTTTTCTTCTTTATAAATAAAAATATTATTTAAAAATTTTATGTACTTCAAAAAATAATGTGTTACTTTAAAAATAAGCTAAAGATGGATCTAAGCGTATTTAAGAATGTGCTTAAAGTCAGACACTATAGCTCTCATTCCACACACCCCACACGAAAAGAAGATCTACAGCAACGGTTTATTCCAAAGCAAATGACCAGTATCCTGGAGAAACTGCCATGTTAACACTGACAAAGATAAGGCTGATGGGGAAAGCTGGGAAGCATGCAATGTTTCCCTTTAAGAGTGGTTCTAGATAAGGTGTCAGATGTATAAAAAAAAAAAAAAAACAAAACAAAACTTGAAGGTAAGTCTGGAAAGAGCGTACTCCCAGGCACAGAATCCCAGCGGGCCAGGGATGCCCCAGACCCGGACCCTGGCTTTGGAGCAGGGCTCCTCTACGCCTGCCCCTTTGAGCAGCAGCAGAGGCTGCACCCAAAGTCACTACACACGGAGGCTCTCGGGCACCACCTCAGACCTACTGCATCAGAACTGGAGCCATATACATCTTCCCTGGCGGCTCAGACGGCGAGGAATCCGCCTGCAGTGCAGCAGACCTGGGTCCATCCCTGGGTTGGGAAGATCCCCTGGAGAAGGGGATGGCTACCCACTCCAGTATTCTTGCTTGGAAAATTCATGGACATGGGAACCTGGTGAGCTACAGTCGTGGGGTTGCAAAGAGTTGGATACAACTGAGTCCCTAACTCAGTGACTCAAGGGCTGCAAAGAGTTGGGCTCACTGAGTGACTAACTCTTTCACTTTTTTTTCCCCATGTATTCACAACCCCTCCAGGAGATTAAAGTCCAAGTCCAATACTTTGCCCACCTGATGCGAAGAGCTGACTCACTTGAAAAGAATCTGATGCTGGGAAAGACTGAAGGCAAAAGGAGAAGAGGGCAGCGGAGGATGAGACGATTGGATGGCATCATCAACTCAGTGGACGTGAATTTGAGCAAACTCCTGGAGACAGTGCAGGACAGAGGAGCCTGGTGTGCTGCAGTCCATGGGGTTGGAAAGAGTCAGACACGACTCAGCACCTGAGCACCAGGAGTAATTTTCTATCTAGTTTCCCTTTGGTGTTCCTCCACTGGGCAGGGGACCTTTGGATCTAAGGGCACACACCCACCTGTGACCCGCACTCCAACCCCTCACAGCTGAGACCCTGGTGGTCCCGCCCCTGGCAGCCCCAGGCCCACCGTGGGTCCTGCACAGACCGCCTCCCCAATCTATGTGCATCCCAGGCCCAGGGCGACATAGAAACTAGCAGAGAGCAGGTGCGAAATTCAAGGGGCACCCAAACCCAGCAACCAGCACAAATCAGTGTTGAATGCAGTGTGCTAAAAAGTGAAAATGAATGCCCGAAGTCCTCAATGAGCGCACTATCAGAAATGGCAATAAAGACAGGATCAGTGTTATCGATTTTCCTTTTGCCTCAAGCTCCAGTACAGCTCAGCACGGCACTGTTCCAGATCTCCTCTTTTTAAAACACGTTGCCTCGCTTGCCTCACCCGAGTGCCGGCCCGGTCCAGCATCTCTTGCACTCTTGTCTGGGGCCCTGCAAATGACTGGAGAGGGCCTGTGTATAGGGAACCAGGGGCGGGTTTCCCCCATTGTCAGATGACGAAGCAACAGAAGTGTGTGTGTGGCACAGACACTGGGTGTTTCATCTGAAAACCTGAGTGGACTTTTGGCAGGAGTAAGCCTTCCTAGAGAGTAGCACCTCGGAAGAAGTCGTGTTGGACTCTCTGCAACCCCATGTACAGCAGCCCGCCGGGCTCCTCCGTCCATGGGATTCTCTAGGCAAGAACACTGGAGTGGGTTGCCATTTCCTCCTCCAAAGGGATCTTCCCAACCCAGGAATCGAACCAGGGTCTCCTACATTGCAGGCAGATTCTTTACCTTTGAGCCACCTTTCTGGAGGGTAATTTTATAATATCCATCAAACCTAAAAATACCATACAGCACGGAGACCACCCTCCTCTTTGATAAAACCGTACATAAAGAGCATCTGTGAGTCATCAAAGATGAGACCTTCAAGTCAGTCTCTACACGCTGGTATTTTGAAAATGTTTCAAGTATCTCAGACTCTTTCTGCAATGATCAAATAAGCCTGAACCAAAATTTTGATAATTTATATGTGTTTCCTCTTACACATCAATCTATAATTTAAAAAATAAAATAAAATAAAATAAAAGCAGTCAATGCATTTAGAAGCCTTGGGATTCTAGGATCAGCCACGTTCCTCACTGACCTCAACCCCGGACGTGGGAATGGTAAGTTTCTGCACATAAAACGGAGATTACTTCCATCACAGAGTCAATGTAAGAATCATGTGGGATTATGCACGTGTAATTGATGGAGCTCAAAACTGCCAAGCCCAGTGGTGCGGGGAGCGGTGGACAGAGAGCTGGGCCCGGGGCCTGGCTGGCTGCAGACGCTGAGGACAGATCAACCCTGGGGCCCTGAACCTCCCCAATCTCTCTGCATCCCTTCATCTCCACCCCCCAATCAGGGCACTACAAATATTAGTCAATCAACCACGTTACAGCTAAATGCTTTCTGAATAAAACATAACACCTTTTAAATTTTTATCTCCAAATCTAAAGATACATATCCTGTCAAAACTCAGGGATTTTATGGCTTTAATTTTTGGGATGCATGCTGTCGAAGTAAGTTGATCTTCATGATTAAAAAA
Organism: Litocranius walleri; assembly: GCA_006410535.1. NCBI lineage: Eukaryota > Metazoa > Chordata > Mammalia > Artiodactyla > Bovidae > Litocranius > Litocranius walleri. Next base: position 616,303 of record SJYG01000616.1, read on the forward strand.
AACAAATAAAAATGAGTCTCAACCATCTTATGGCAATTTTTAAAAAAAAGGCCCCTATTGTAAATATGATTAAACGCCTTAACTCCATGTTTATTCTTGAACCTTAACCTTAAAAAAAAAAAAAAAAGCCCTGTTCTTGTAAAGTGACCAATTCCCCAATATTATTACTGGGAAAACAAACGAAAGAATGACTTATGTGTTTGGATGAACATACCAAATGTGGCCTCTTGGTCTATTTTCCCCACTCCTCCCATCAGAATAACCTCTCCACTATTTTTGTTTTGTAATATTTGCCTGATTTCGCTTACAAATTACATAACCTCGGGCAACTTATGTAATTCCCACCCCGTCTCTTGGGTCCCTCCTTCTGAAAGCAAAGACCCCTGACAGGCCATTCCGAAAGGAGTGTCCAACTTTCAAATGCGACGATATTAATATTCGGATCTGGAGACTAAGCTATAAGTTTCTAACTAGAAAGTGACATCAGAGAATAGAATAACTGTTTCCAGCGAGAACTGAAAGGGTCCTCCAGACCAGAGCCAAGAGGAGAAGGAACAGTCACACGGCGGGCAGCGGGCGGCGAGACGGAAAGGTGGGGAAAGAACCCGTGGCTGGCGTGGCCGGGCGAGACTCCCTGCTGAAGGGCTTCCCTGGTGCCTGCGGGTTAAGCGTCCACAGGCCCACGCAGGGGACACAGGTTCCATCCCTGCTCCAGGAAGATTCCCCACGCCTCGGAGTGACTCGGCCCGCATGCCCCAACTACTGAGCCTGTGCCCTCCGGCTGGGGAGCTGCGACCACTGAAACCCAAGCACCCCAGATCCAGCGCTCCACAACTCGACAAGTCACCGCAACGAAAAGCCCAGGGGAGCCCTGCTCGCCACCCCTGGAGGAGGCCCACAGCCACGGAGACTCAGCACAGCCCAAGATACATGGACGCACTTACTCAAAAGCCGCACCGCTGAAGCAGAGAGCCCCGATTGACGGTCTTGGCCAGCGCGACTCTCCAGGCTAGGGCCCAGCACCCACTCGAAGGCCACACTTTCCTCTCCACTTTCTCAACTGTCCTGTTTCACAGACTTCACCAACAGCACTCGGTCTGCAAGCCGGGGTCCCGTGCTCGGGGAGCCGACGCCGTCCCACGTGGGGACTTGTCCCGCCGCCATACAAAGCCCCAGTTCTCCAGCCTGAGCAGAGGCTGGGTCTCATCCCGTGACCTGTACTGGGCCGGGGACAGACCGCAAGGCCAGGATCTGAGGCCCCAGGGTCCGATGGATAGGGTAAGCAAGACAGAGAGCCAGGGATGGACAAGGAGGTGGATGCCCCACCTCACCAGGAGAGCAGCACCCTCTCCTCCCCATCAGATGATCACCAAAGGGCTCGGGGGGCCCAGTGGTGCCAGAACTTCTGATTCTTACCCCCAAGAACTCACAGTTCTTGACCCTCGTGGAAACTCTCCTAATCCTCAGCTTTGGCAAGTTAGTTCCATTTCATTTTCAACCCCACGTGGCTTCCTGTGGGAATGCAGGAGACCCAGGTTCAGTCCCTGGGTCAGGAAGATCTCCTGGAGAAGGAGATGGCTGCCCACTCCAGTATTCCTGCCTGGAGAATTCCCAGAAGAGCCTGGTGAGCTACAGGCCATGAGGTCACACAGTCAAGACACGACCGAGTGACTAACACACGTGGCCCAAAGCCAAGACCTGGGAGGCTGCAGAGTCCGGCTGGGGCATTCGATGGACGTGGGAGGACAGACAGCCCCCGCCTCCTCCTCACCCCAGACGGTGACACTGCCGAGGGGTGACCGCCAGTCAGACGCTGCTTCCACGGTGCCCACTCCCGTCATCGCACCTCATCCACGTCCGCAAGGTTACGCCCACAGGTACCGGGCGCACGCCTCTGCTCGCCTCTGTCGCTACGAAATCTGACTCCTGCAGGCGCCGGGTACACATGAACTCATATCACGGTTGTCCTTTTGTGACTGCTTATCTTGTTTAGCATAATTTCTTCCAAGTTACGCCGCAGCTTGCATGAGGACTGCTTTCCTTCTTAAGGCTGCGTAACAGGCCATTGTGTGTGCGTGCCACACTTCTGAAGACCAGAGTTAGCTGATTCACGATGAGGAGTCAGTGTCCGCTGTTCGGCGAGGCAATGCAGATACATGCATATATATGTATATAAATACAGATTCTTTTTCATATTCTTTTCTATTATATTCAAGTGCTCCTGCCTGGAAAACCCCATGGACGGAGGAGCCTGGTGGGCTACAGTCCACGGGGGCACAAAGAGTCAGCCACGACTGAGCAACTTCACTTTTCTCTTACAGGTTATTACAACTTATGTGTTTGGATGAACATACCAAATGTGGCCTCTTGGTCTATTTTCCCCACTCCTCCCATCAGAATAACCTCTCCACTATTTTTGTTTTGTAATATTTGCCTGATTTCGCTTACAAATTACATAACCTCGGGCAACTTATGTAATTCCCACCCCGTCTCTTGGGTCCCTCCTTCTGAAAGCAAAGACCCCTGACAGGCCATTCCGAAAGGAGTGTCCAACTTTCAAATGCGACGATATTAATATTCGGATCTGGAGACTAAGCTATAAGTTTCTAACTAGAAAGTGACATCAGAGAATAGAATAACTGTTTCCAGCGAGAACTGAAAGGGTCCTCCAGACCAGAGCCAAGAGGAGAAGGAACAGTCACACGGCGGGCAGCGGGCGGCGAGACGGAAAGGTGGGGAAAGAACCCGTGGCTGGCGTGGCCGGGCGAGACTCCCTGCTGAAGGGCTTCCCTGGTGCCTGCGGGTTAAGCGTCCACAGGCCCACGCAGGGGACACAGGTTCCATCCCTGCTCCAGGAAGATTCCCCACGCCTCGGAGTGACTCGGCCCGCATGCCCCAACTACTGAGCCTGTGCCCTCCGGCTGGGGAGCTGCGACCACTGAAACCCAAGCACCCCAGATCCAGCGCTCCACAACTCGACAAGTCACCGCAACGAAAAGCCCAGGGGAGCCCTGCTCGCCACCCCTGGAGGAGGCCCACAGCCACGGAGACTCAGCACAGCCCAAGATACATGGACGCACTTACTCAAAAGCCGCACCGCTGAAGCAGAGAGCCCCGATTGACGGTCTTGGCCAGCGCGACTCTCCAGGCTAGGGCCCAGCACCCACTCGAAGGCCACACTTTCCTCTCCACTTTCTCAACTGTCCTGTTTCACAGACTTCACCAACAGCACTCGGTCTGCAAGCCGGGGTCCCGTGCTCGGGGAGCCGACGCCGTCCCACGTGGGGACTTGTCCCGCCGCCATACAAAGCCCCAGTTCTCCAGCCTGAGCAGAGGCTGGGTCTCATCCCGTGACCTGTACTGGGCCGGGGACAGACCGCAAGGCCAGGATCTGAGGCCCCAGGGTCCGATGGATAGGGTAAGCAAGACAGAGAGCCAGGGATGGACAAGGAGGTGGATGCCCCACCTCACCAGGAGAGCAGCACCCTCTCCTCCCCATCAGATGATCACCAAAGGGCTCGGGGGGCCCAGTGGTGCCAGAACTTCTGATTCTTACCCCCAAGAACTCACAGTTCTTGACCCTCGTGGAAACTCTCCTAATCCTCAGCTTTGGCAAGTTAGTTCCATTTCATTTTCAACCCCACGTGGCTTCCTGTGGGAATGCAGGAGACCCAGGTTCAGTCCCTGGGTCAGGAAGATCTCCTGGAGAAGGAGATGGCTGCCCACTCCAGTATTCCTGCCTGGAGAATTCCCAGAAGAGCCTGGTGAGCTACAGGCCATGAGGTCACACAGTCAAGACACGACCGAGTGACTAACACACGTGGCCCAAAGCCAAGACCTGGGAGGCTGCAGAGTCCGGCTGGGGCATTCGATGGACGTGGGAGGACAGACAGCCCCCGCCTCCTCCTCACCCCAGACGGTGACACTGCCGAGGGGTGACCGCCAGTCAGACGCTGCTTCCACGGTGCCCACTCCCGTCATCGCACCTCATCCACGTCCGCAAGGTTACGCCCACAGGTACCGGGCGCACGCCTCTGCTCGCCTCTGTCGCTACGAAATCTGACTCCTGCAGGCGCCGGGTACACATGAACTCATATCACGGTTGTCCTTTTGTGACTGCTTATCTTGTTTAGCATAATTTCTTCCAAGTTACGCCGCAGCTTGCATGAGGACTGCTTTCCTTCTTAAGGCTGCGTAACAGGCCATTGTGTGTGCGTGCCACACTTCTGAAGACCAGAGTTAGCTGATTCACGATGAGGAGTCAGTGTCCGCTGTTCGGCGAGGCAATGCAGATACATGCATATATATGTATATAAATACAGATTCTTTTTCATATTCTTTTCTATTATATTCAAGTGCTCCTGCCTGGAAAACCCCATGGACGGAGGAGCCTGGTGGGCTACAGTCCACGGGGGCACAAAGAGTCAGCCACGACTGAGCAACTTCACTTTTCTCTTACAGGTTATTACAAAGTACTGAGTATACTTCCCTGTGCTATATATATAGTAGGTCCTTGTTGGTAAGCTATTTTATATGTAGTAGTGTGTATATATTAATCCCCAATTCCTCCCTTTTCTATCCTGATGTAGATAAGAACAAAGAGGTTAGGTCCACATAACTGCATTATTTAACTTCTATGCAGATCACATCATGAGAAACTCTGGACTGGAAGAAACACAAGCTGGGATCAAGATTGCCGGGAGAAATATCAATAACCTCAGATATGCAGATGACACCACCCCTATGGCAGAAAGTGAAGAGGAGCTAAAAAGCTTCTTGATGAAAGTGAAAGAGGAGAGTGAAAAAGTTGGCTTAAAGCTCAACATTCAGAAAATGAAGATCATGGCATCCGGTCCCATCACTTCATGGGAAATAGATGGGGAACAGTGGAAACAGTGTCAGACTTTATTTTTCTGTGCTCCAGAATCACTGCAGATTGTAACTGCAGCCATGAAATTAAAAGACGCTTACTCCTTGGAAGAAAAGTTATGACCAACCTAGATAGCATATTCAAAAGCAGAGACATTACTTTGCCGACTAAGGTCTGTCTAGTCAAGGCTATGGTTTTTCCTGTGGTCATGTATGGATGTGAGAGTTGGACTGTGAAGAAAGCTGAGCGCCGAAGAATTGATGCTCTTGAACTGTGGTGTTGGAGGAGACTCTTGAGAGTCCCTTGGACTGCAAGGAGATCCAACCAGTCCATTCTGAAGGAGACCAGCCCTGGGATTTCTTTGGAAGGAATGATGCTAAAGCTGAAACTCCAGTACTTTGGCCACCTCTTGCGAAGAGTTGACTCATTGGAAAAGACTCTGATGCTGGGAAGGATTGGGGGCAGGAGGAGAAGGGGACGACAGAGGATGAGATGGCTGGATGGCATCACTGACTCGATGGACGTGAATCTGAGTGAACTCCAGGAGATGGTGATGGACAGGGAGGCCTGGCGTGCTGTGATTCATGGGGTCGCAAAGAGTCGGACATGACTGAGCAACTGAACTGAACTGAACTGAACTGAACTGGAAATCTTTGCTTTGTCTTCATTCAATTACCAATAACAGGCTTTTATTTTTTTATTTTTTTTTAAATCAAGACACAGAGAGCACTGCTGGAAAGGTATTTCGAGTAACATGAGACTCCAAAGTCTTGAAATAAGTGTTTGGCTCTTCAGTGTTTAGAAAATAATTCCGTATGAATAAATAAACCATTATTCCAGGAGGTTTTGTTTTGTTTTGTTTTGTTTTTCAAAGAAAGGAATGAAACAGGGGGAAAAGCATAATCCACAAAACCACATATTTCTTAACACTCCTGGGATAAAGTAGATTGTTTTTGCTATGACTATGTTTGTTTAACAAAAACATTCTGCAGTCCTGTTGACTCTCTGGAAATGAGGCATTTCAGACATCTGCAGGAGGGCCAAAGCGATGTTGCTGCTGCTTCAAATTTCCTTATGGGGAAGGAAAGATCCCCTGGAGGACGGCCACCCCCTCCAGTGTTCTGGCCTGGAGAATCCCATGCACAGAGGAGGCTGGAGTGCTACAGTCCACGGGGTCGCAAAGAGTCGGACACGACTGAAGCACCTTATAGCGCACACACACACCAGCTTCCGACACAAGAAAGAAAGCGCATGCACGATGACCAGTGACCTCACAGCTCCCTCATGGCCCTGCAGCAGGCCAGCCACGCCCAGCTGCAACAGCCCCCATGCTCCCGCCCAGCAACTGTTTGTGCCTTAGCCGGATTACTCAAACTCTGACTCTGCTTTTCTAATTATATCCACTAATGGCTCTGTCAATGCCAGGAGCCCAGCATGAGAGACAGACACCATCTCCCGGGGGTCAGCGCCTACTCAGGTGAAGCTGATAACAAGACTGTTCAACCAAATCCTTTTTTTCCCTCTAAGTCCCTTGAAGGCCACCATTTCTATAACCTCAATCTGCCTGGCTTTGCAGTAGATCCAATTCAACAAAACACAAAAGTCAATCATTGCTCCATGTGGGGTTTTTCACTATATAAGTGAAAAAAAGGAATTCGAGCTTTAAAATAAGGTTTGCAGCCCATGTCTTTGGTATCGTTTCTAAATCTGGGGCATAAAACTTCATCTTAGGGTCTTCAAATTCAAATTTCTGTCAACTTTTTATCAACAAATTCATGTTTCTGAAACAGAACAAAACAGAAACACACACACACACATCCAGACTCAGGAGACCACAGCATTACAACACCACGTATTCTTTTATATTCTGTTAATTGGACTGAAATTCATTTAACATAAAGTCAATCGTTTTAAGTGAGAGAGTCAGGGGCATTTAAATACATTTACAATGTTCTTTAGAAGGAATGATGCTAAAGCTGAAGCTCCAGTACTTTGGCCACCTCATGGGAAGAGTTGACTCATTGGAAAAGACTCTGATGCTGGGAGGGATTGGGGGCAGGAGGAGAAGGGGACGACAGAGGATGAGATCGCTGGATGGCAACATGGACTCGATGGACGTGAGTTTGAGTGAACTCCGGGAGTTGGTGATAGACAGGGAAGCCTGGCGTGCTGCAATTCATGGGGTCGCAAAGAGTTGGACACGACTGAGCGGCTGAACGGAACTGAACTGATTGGCAATGTTATACGACCATCACCTGTATCTAGTTCTGAAATGAGGCAACTGCAAATCCATTAGGCACGTATTCACCATTCCTCTCTCCCCTGCCCCCAGGCAATCAGCAACCTGCTTTCATAAAACACAATTGTTAACACCTTAACTATATATCACAGATAAACTCAAGAGGGAAATCTCACTACGACTAAAAGCATTTCTTCAAGCTTCCACGAACCTAGGATTCTACAGGTCAGCCAGCAAAAACTGACGAAACAGCACATACTCGTCAAATGAGTTCTGACATGGGGGTCACCAGTCCACAGTGCTTATGACTCCCCAGGGCAGGAGACATGGATTCGACCCCTGGTCCGGGAGGATCCCACAGGCCACGGAGCAGCCTGGATGGGAGGGGAGTTTGCGGGAGAATGGATACATGTCTATGTACAGCTGAGTCTCTGCGCTCTCCACCTCGACATTGTTAATCGCCTATAATCCAATATAAAATAAGTAATTAAAAACAAAACAATACCAGGTACTGTGCAGCTTAGATTTCACAGTGAGGGTACTCAAACATTAAAAGCAACCAGCTAGAAACGGAACCCAGAATGTTAATAAAATATTTCACACACTTAAATGTACTTTTTATAGAGAAGACACGAAGGATTACCAAGTCTTCAAACTTTTAACCAAACTCATTCACACCAGATCCAAAAACAGCTTAGCGTGAGTCAGAAGGGAACCTAATTATCAGTATTTTAGGCCCTTTTTCCTAATTGAGCGTGATAGCTCTCTAGCTGACACTCCTGGAAGTTCCCTTTTGATTCTGAGACTACAATAAACTGATTGCATCAAAGCCCAGCCTCTAATGAATATGTACAAACAATATGGAAATGAAACTATTTAGAATGTAAACGAGACCCTATATGGATTTCTGTGATAAAAGTCTCAAGGCCTGGTATAGTAGTAATTAGCACATAAAATCGTCAAGGCTGAAAATGTGGCTGGTCTGAGTTGAATGTGCCACACGTGTGAAATGTACATGAGATTTCAATGACTTAGCATGAAAATAATAATGCAAGACACCTAGGCTAAGAGTTTTTTTTTTATATTGCTAACACAATGAAATGACGATATTTGGAATATATGAGGATTAAATAAAATATATTAAAGTGAATCTCACCCATTTCTACCTGTTTTAAATGTGTCTCCTGGAAAATGTAAACCCACACATGGAGCTCCCATACGAGCTGGACGGCACTGCTCTTATAATTACTTATTAATCATTTGCTTAACATTTATCACTGCTTTTAATTATACAAATTATTCATTTAATCTTCTTCTGTCCTTCCCAATAAATAAGTTCTGCCAGGAAAGAGTCCAGGCTGGGTTTGTTCGCCAACAGGCTGGCCAACCCCGAGTGCCTGGAGAAGGCTCATTAGCCATCATCACTAAATGAAGACTTCCTCCACTGCCTGATGCGGCCGCCACCCATGGCATGACCACACCAGAACTTTTTCTGCCAAAGGAAGGCCAGTGAAAACTGCCACCTGCAGCCACTCTGGGGGGTAAGCTCGGAGGAGCCGCACACTCTGGACTCCAAGTAAACCAGCCAAGATGATACCAAGAGGACATGAATTTGAGCAAACTCTGGGAGATGGTGAAGGACAGGGAGACCCGCCGTGCTGCAGCTCACGGGATCCCAAAGAGTCAGACACGACTGATGGACTGAACAAGCATAAACACAATGAAAGAACCCATAATGAGTCCTCGAAAACCATCACCCAGGGTAAGACCCAGAGGGAGTTTATTTTTTTCTTAATCGTGGTAAAGTATACGTAAAAATTTACCACTGTAACCTATTTCAGTGTACAGTTCAACAGTTCCAAGTACACTAACACTGCTGCGTAACCGTCACCGCCAGGCCTCTCCAGGAAACCATCTCCTAACCAACAGTGCCCGCCGCAGCTGCCCCTCAACCCTGCCCCTCAGCCACCCAAGCAGAGAGGGCCGCGCCTCCATGCCCCAGCCCTGCTTCCTCTGCCCCCTCTGGCAGGAGCAGGAGATACAAGAGCAGCAAGGAGGAAAAAGCAGCTGCTCTGACTCACAGGAATTCCCAAACGTGAAAATCCGCCACTGGAAAAGAATCAAAGTTTGAGGTGACAAGAGAAGCAAAGGAAGAAAGCAAGAATTTCACTTTGCAGATGCAGCCGGAAGACGGCCCCAAGACTAAGCATCTTAACCTCAAGCAGTATAAAATGGGGGGAAAAGAAATTTCCCCAAAGCATGGTGCCCCCAGGGCGGAAGTGCACTTCAGTTTGCCATTTACATGGGACAGAAGAGCGTATTACTATTTCCTTTTATCCTGAGTCATTACCATAATGGGCCTTAGGAGAGTTTTTTTTTTTCCTTACATTTCAGAATATAATAATATAAAATAATTCACTATGGAAACTGTCAAAAGGCATAAAAATTCACCATGCACACAGACTAGTTTTACGAGTTTATGGCAGTTAGGGACACCCCCTGGTTGTCCAGTGGTTAAGGCTTCACACTTCTAGTACAGGGGACGTGTGCCTGATCCCTGGTCAGGGAACTAAGATCCCACATGCCAGAGCAAAAAATAAATAAAAATCAATACGCTAAAGGTGAACTTTCCTACAAACTGTGCCAGACAACAGACTCTCCATACAGAAATGTCCAAATAAAGTTGTAGAGCCATTCCTGGAATAGTAGAGAGACAGGAGGTAAATGGTGGTTTCCAGGGTTTGGGGAAGGGAAGAATGGGGAACTGGTGTTTAACAGCTATAGGATCTCAGTTGAGGAAGATAAGATCTGGAGATGGACGGTGGTGACAGCTGCCCAACAATTCGAATGTACCTAATGCCACTGAATTGTACACTGAAAAACAGGTCAGAGGGTTAAGTTTCATGTTATGTGTATGCGCTACCAACACTTCCCTGGTGGTTCAGACAGTAAAGCGTCTGCCTGCAATGCGGGAGACCTGGGTTCGATCCCTGGGTCGGGAAGATCCCCTGGAGATAGAAATGGCAACCCACTCCAGTATTCTTGCCTGGAGAATCCCATGGTCCGAGGGGACTGGCAGGCTACAGTCCATGGAGTCGCAAAGAGTCAGACACAAACGAGCAACTTCACTTTCACTTTACCAAAATTTGAAAAAAATAGGATGTCAGTACTTCAATCGTGAAAAAAAATAAGAGTTTATGACAGAATAAATCCCATTATCTCCAGGCTTAGTATCACGTCTACCCTCAAAGGAAGCCCACTCGTGGTTTCAAAGGCATGGTTTCCAGACACGCCAGCAATGCACACTACTGGGTCCCCTCTCCCTGCTGTGGTGGAGACACATATTCAGCAGCACAGTCAATGCCATTTGCAAGACTTACCAAAAGTTCCATATATTGTGAATGCATTTTAATAAATAAAATTATGTGTATGACATCACAAAAGATTCAACAGCACTCAAATGAGGATAGGACCAGACAGCTCTCAAGCTCTAAAAAAGGCTTCACACCTGCATTTTCAGCTTTGCATGAACAATTACTGCGTTCATGTGAAATCTCCCAAATTGGTGCATGGAAATAGAAAATCATACACATGGGCTCTGCTCACCAATTTGCATGCAAAATTGTCCTCAGCAATCTCTGGTTTATTTTTTGCCGTGTAAGATATGGACTGGGGGTGGTCAATGACGCCTCAGGAGACTGATTTTAGGAGGAATTTTGGTTCCCACTATTAAAAAAGGGGGTCCCTGATGATGTCTGGGTCTACACACGCATATAAAATCCTTCTCAGCTGCCTTCTCACGCATTTCATTGGAAGAACGGGAAAGCCTGAGAATGAGATTAAGTAGAATAATGAGTAACGGATATAGAACCAGTAATAGAACAAAGAAGAAACATGGCAAAAAAAAATCGTGTTTTCACCCAGAAAGATGCCATCTATCAATGACAGTCTGCACAAGAAGAGAAAGATGGTATCAACCAGGCAGGAAAAGGACTTCTCTGATGCAGCCAACGACATTTACTGGGACGGGCCACCAAGAAGCGTGGCCTCTGAGACTGCCAGTGAGGCCCTGACAGGCACCTGCGTGCTCAGAAGGCATCCGAAAGTTTTCTCTAACATTCTTTCCCTTCCTTGCCGCTTCCCTTTTTCACTTGACATGCACCTAGTGTGAACTGAGATACGCTGAAAGTGTGAGAAAGACGCACGATTTCAAAGACTTTGTGGAAAAAAGAAAAAGAATGTAAACTATCTCAGAGTGTTTTACTGATCACATGTTGGACTGATAATATTACAATTGATTCACCTATTTGAATAATTGTTAATGTTGCTACCAAAAATATTTTAAAATAGATTCATGGCTCATCTTATATTTCTATCAGACAAGGTCTGTTCTAGAACCTTTTTAGTTACTTAAATTTTTTATTTTAAACTTATTTCAATCCAAAAAACATTATCCCTCCTCTACTTTTATTTTAAATTAGATCCATGGCTCACATTATATTTCTATTGGATAGATTTGTTCTAGAACCTTTTGTTTTGAATTATTTAAGCTGATTTCAGTTAAAAAAAAAAAAAAGCATGATCCCTTCTCTACTTTTATTAAGCTGCCAATTTAGGTCCTGAAGAAGCATCCTTTAGCCACAGGCATCAGTACAGTCACTTCTCTTCCAAAAATAAACTTGTAACACAGAGAAACGGGGCAAAGCTGCTGAAATATTTACAGTGTGGGATCAGTGAGTCATCTATCATCAAGTACATTAAATCTTTTCTTCTTACTCGTCACTACTCCAAATTGGAGGGGAAAAGCAAAACTTCTTACAGTCTTCACATCTGATAGTGAAAGTAGCTCAGTCTTGTCTGACTCTTTGCGATTCCGTAGAACTCTCCAGGCCAGAACACTGGAGTGGGTAGCCTTTCCTTTTCTCCAGGGGATCTTCCCAACTCAGGGACTGAACCCAGGTCTCCTGCATTGCAGGCAGATTCTTTACCAGCTGAGCCACAAGGGAAGCCCCAGAATACTGGAGTGGGTAGCCTATCCCTTCTCCAGGGGATCTTCCTGATCCAGGGTGTCCTGCATTGCAGAAGGATTCTTCACCAACTGAGCTGTCAAGGAAGCCCTCACTTCTGATGTTTGGTCCCTGAGCCCTTAAATATCCACTCTTGGAGAATTCCCAGTAACACCGTCACACCAGCTCCTAAGGTGTTTACCTCTCTGGAACAAGTGGGTTCGCAACCTTTTTTTGCCCCTACCCTGCCTGCAGCCCCAAACATCCTCCTGAGTCTCACCCCACCAGGCAGCGAACCTCAAACTAAGCATCTTGCCTACAAAGCAGCACCGCTCTGGCAAAACTGGAAATAGCCTCGGAGGCCGCCAGCCAGCCAGCATCCCGGCTGAGATTATTCACGTCAGAAATATCAATAGACCCTCCAGTCTGTTTTGTTAAGTCTGTGGAAGTGCCTTGGGTTGGATTTTTCTGGGTGATTTACATTACATTCCAGAAACGCGAATTCTGCCTCATGCACTTAACACATCTCTGCGGTCACATTCCTACTTAGCGGAGCCGGCTCCCTTCCTGGGCTTCCCTGTCTGGCTCCTTTGGGGTGGGATGAGAATTTCGTGATGTCCAGGTCCCACATCCCAGTAAGAAGGGAGTATCATTAATACTTTGTTATCACTACAGATCAGGGTCTTAACTCTAAACAACGGAGGCAGAAAGAGAGCAGGAACCTGGAACTGAATTACAGGGTGGAACGCTGGTGGCGTCTCCAAGCTGGCGAAGGCAGAGATGGGTGGGCTGGTGACCGACGATGCGCTTGCATGGTCCAGTGGAGAGACCCGTGGTGTGTGCAGCCCAGGGCTCTCTGAGAGTCCTGATTCTGCTACGAGCTCTGTGTCCACAGCCAGATCCCTGAAGACACCATGCAACGGTCTGCAAAGCAAAGGGAACTGTGGTTTGGGCAATTAGGGCGACTTCATGGTGGCACCAGCGGTAAAGAACTGTCTGCTGATGCAGGAGAAGGAAGAGCCCCCGGAGGAGGGCACGGCCACCCGCTCCAGCGTTCCTGCCTGGAAAATCCCATGGACAGAGGAGGGCTCCAGTCCACGGTGTCGCCAAAGAGTCAGACACAGCAGCGACTAAACAGCAGCGTGCGCACACACGTGGAGGATGAGTCCCTGGACAAACTGAGGTTTCTGATTTACTGGCCAATTATAGTCTCGACAGTGACAATGAGGAGTGGCCAAGCCATTCAGTAAGAAGGGGAAGAGAAAATACCCCGAGGGAGAGCGGCAGCTGTGGGTGAGGAGCTCAGCTCAAGTCAGGCTGCGGACAAGTCAGCTGCCATCTGGCCAGCCTGCGGCCTGTCCTTCCCCAGCATTCACATCCTTTCCCACTGGGTGTTTTACAATTTAAACACTACTTTTAACCTGCTTTTCTAACAGTTTCAAAGGATTCTTTCAGCTGAAAGAGCCCTTTAAGACCATGATGATGACGAGACAATGACAGAAGTTATTTCAGAAATAATGCTAACAACGATGACAACAACGATACTAACTTCCTCTGAATATAATTTCATGCCAGACATTGTCTCCTGTGTTTTACACAAATCCTCATTAATGAGAAATACAGTATTACCATCTCCACTTTAAAAATGAGAAGACTCTGGATCGGAGAGGCTAACTTTCCCAAGGTGGTACCGCTGGTAAGTGCTGGCCTCAGATTCAAACTCAGGCATTCAGAGCCAAAGCCTTTAACCTCGACACTATGAAGGTTCTCTAACTGCCCAAGCCAGCCCTCATTGTACAGATCGTAACATGATGCCCCCACAGCATTAAACAACTGGCTACAGCTGGCAGCAGAATCAAGACTCTGCGAGACCCCTGGACTACACGCCACAGCGCCTTCCACTGCACCACAGAAGTGTGGCTGGCGCAGCAGGACCAGAACAGACTCCGAGAAACCGCCGGGCGCTGTCTCCTCACTTCTGCATAACTGTGGGCTCCCTTCCCAGGCTCTGGAGTTTGTTTCTGATTCATCAATAGCCAACTGCTTGGATCAGTGTTTTCCTTGAAAGGCTGAGCACAACAAAGCCTTTCCTTGAAATGCAACATTGATTTCTTCCATGAATTTGGCAGTGTAATCATGAAGTGGGGGGGGGGGGAGTACAGCGTGGATGTATGCACCACGTTCAGAGCCAGGAAATCTACAATTTGGGAACCAGAAAAATAAGAATAGCTACCTAGTGCTTATAAATAACCATCAGAAACCAGACTTGCCTCATTTCAGTGTATGGCAAGCAAAAATAAAGCAACTGTTTAAAAGCAAATCCAGTTTGCAAAGTTAAATTTTCACAGTTCAAAGACATTTATAAAGTGAGAACGGATTCAGGTGAGCAAATGCAAATAACACGTTGCTGACCTTCTCCATGTCCCTGGACTCCTGCCCACAGTGCAGAAGCGGGGGGGGGGGGGGGGGGGGGNGGGGGGGGGGCACAGGGCAAAGGTCACAGCCAGGAAGTGACAGGCGCCTTGGTGGACCTCCACAGAGTTTGACCGGTGTCTGGTTTGAGCGTACCGGGTACTGGGGGGACAGGACAGGTGGCGCTGTAACGACGTTTCTTCATTCACCTCGACTCTCCTTGTGTTGTTATTAACACATCCCCAAACACCCACCTTCAAACGTCTTTACAGGCTCAAGATTTGATAGGAATTCCCAGATTGCCCTATGCATCAGTCTGACTATTCCCAGTCCAATCTATGCCTGTCTCCCCATGTCATTCATCCAGCAAGTGAAAACTGATTGTGCTGATTTGTTCTGAATTTCTATAGCTGATAGTAAGCTTAGAATCTTTATATATAATATACAATTACATATGTCTGACTCTTCAGGTAACAATACTGCTGCTCAGTTTTCTATAACTCAGCTTATCTTTTTCTTACTGATTTGCAGTAAGATTTTCTCTATGATGGGTTGTTCTTATTCAGTTGCTAAGTTGTATCTGACTCTTTGTGACCCCATGGACTGTAGCATCCCAGGCTCCTCTTTCTTCTACTGTCTCCCGGAGTTTGCTCAAATTCATGTCCACTGACTCTCCACCCAGCCATCTCATCCTCTGTCGCCCCCTTCTCCTCCCGCCTTCAATCTTTCCCAGCATCAGGGTTTTTTCCAATGAGTCAATTCTTTGCATCGGGTGGCCAAAGTACTGGAGCTTCAGCTTCAGCATCAGTCCTTCCAATGAGTATTCAGGGTTGATTTCTTTTAGGATTGACTGGTTTATTCTCCTTGTAGTCCAAGTGACTCTGAAGAGTCTTCAGTACCAATTCCAGAGCATCAGTTCTTCAGCATTCAGACTTCTTTATGATCCAACTTCTCACATTTGTACATGACTACTGGGAAAACCATAGCTTTGACTGGATGGACCTTAGCTGGCAAAGGTCTCTACTTTTTAAGATGGATACTAGTCCTTTGTCTGATATGCATATGGGCATACCTCATTTTACTGTGCTTCACAGACACTACGTTTTTTACAAATTGAAGGTTTGTGGCAACCCCATGTTGTCAGATGAGAATTAGCCCTTTTTTGACAGTAAAGTTTGTTTTTTTGTCTTGTTTTGTTTTTGCTGCACTTTGCAGCTTGCAGGATCTTAGTTCCCCACCCAGGGACCTAACCAGGGCTTATGGCAGTGAAAACTCTAAGTCTTAAGCACTGTACTGCCAGGGGATTCTCAGCAATAAAGTATACTTTTTAATTAAGAAGTATATATTGTTTTTAAATATAATGCTTTTTGCACAATTAACAGACTATAGTATAGTATAATCATAACTTTTATACACACTGGGAAAGCAAAACATTTGTGTGACTCGCTTTACTGCAATACTCACTTTACTGTGGTGTCTGGCACTAAACTGCAGTGTCTCTGCAGAGGTGGGCTTGGACTGCAATTTTGTTTGTCTGGTTTTTTTACACAGAAGTTTTAAAAAAGTGTATGTGATCAAAACTTCTAAAACTTTGAAGCTTCTAGGTTACATGCATCCTTTCTAAATACAAAGCCTGGGCTCATATAAAACTCCATTTATAGTTAAAAGTGGCACCACTAACCCCTAAGGTAAGTGAGTGCTTTGAACTGGGTTTCCACTATGGTGCCAGGTAGCGCTTGGCCTCCAGAACAGTCCTGCGCACGCGGGCTGAGGGCCAGGAATACAGCGTGTCTGAGCAGGGTCCAGAGCCCCATAAGAGGATGACTTAGACATCCAGGAGCCCTCTTTCTCCTAAAGCTACTGAGATAATCTTTCTTATCTGTCAGGTCAACTCTATTCAACTTTAGATTGCAGATTCCTTGTGTTAATGCCTAAAATAAAATATCTTTCTTGACAATTCAAAAAACACACACGCTTTTGGAACTTTAGAGTTCTAACTCTAAAGGACTGGTTTTGCAAAAGGGGAAACTGAGATTTCTCCCCTCAGAGCCCACCTATCAGTTGTGTCCGACTCTTTGCGACCCTGTGGACTGTAGCCCACCAGGCTCCTCCGTCCATGGGCTTCTCCAGGCGAGAATACTGGAGTGGGCTGCCATGTCCTTCTCCAGGAGAGAGTTACAGCAGAGTCATGGTCTCCCATACCCGCAGGGCCCCCACTGCCCGTGTCCCTGTGACCCCAGCCCCCCGCTGGCCAGGAGGAATTACACACCCGCAGCACGCCTCTTCCGCGCTGTGGCTGCAGGCACCGTTACCCTCCTGACGATTCCACGTGGCCCACACTCCTAAGTCTCCATCTGAAGCTGGTTCAGAAAAATCCCCCTGGCAAGTCCCTTGGGGGAGCGAAACTCACCATGTTCAAACAGACCCGTTCACGGCCCCCGTGCCTCTGCACGGTTTGCAACATCACAGCCAAGGGAGACTCGGGCCCAAAACCAGAAACACCACGGAGGCTTCCTCCGCCTCTCGCTCTTCTCTGCATCCAGCCGGCCGCCGTCTCCTGCCAGGCCGCCTGTGAACCCTCCTTTATGAGGCTCCCTCCTCTGCACGGCCACCACCTCAGCTTTCCTGACATCCAGGCTGCCTCCAGGCTGCCCTCCACCTACACTGTCCACACTAACGATCCGGGTAAAACACAGGCTGGCACAGTGCCCCAAACCCCCGGCCCCACACTTCCCGGTCCAGCGGTCCTCACGAGGGATGATTGTCTCCGAGGAACAGTTTAGAGACCAGGGTACTGTCAGTTATCACAGGGATGGAGGACTCATCATCACTTCAGGGGGAGCCCAGGCCAGCCGGACGGCTCCAATGCACAGGGTAGACACTAAGAACTCTCCCGATTGCCGCACAATTTTTGAAAATCCTACTGGACAGTCTTATTTTTTTTAAATAATAGAATAACCTGGAGTATGTGCTTTATTCTTTTGCACATCAAAAATATACATTTATAAACATTTATTTCTATTTCGTTTTTATTGAGGTGTAGCTGCTTTACAATGTTGAGCTGGTTTTTGCTCTACAGGAGACTGCACCCGCTATATGTGCACATATGGCCCTTCTTTGGGGGTTTCCTTCCCATTTTGGTCACCACAGAGCACGGAGGAGAGCTGCCTGAGCCCTCCAGTAGGTTTTGGGCACTGGCCTGTCCTACACACAGGAGTGTGAGCGCATCACTGCCCACCTCCCGGGCCGCCGCACCGCCTCCCACTTCGTGTTCCTACGTTTCTTCTCTGTGTCTGTGTCTCTACTTCTGTTCTGCAAATAAGATCATCTATACTATTGGTCACTCTTTGTAGAGGAAAAGCCTGGCTCTAATTACTGAAGCCTAGAATTTCACTCCGCTTTGCATACAAACAAAAGTAAAGCGTGGGCAGTTTACAATACTGAACTTTCCAGGAACGTAGTCCTGGGCACCTCAAGGGCGGAAGTGAAAGTCGCTCAGTCAAGTCCGACTCTTTGCGACCCCATGGACTGTCCATGGGATTCTCCCAGACCAGAACACTGGAGTGGGTAGCCTATCCCTTCTCCAGATCTTCCCGACCCAGGGATCAAACCCAGGTCTCCCGCGTTGCAGGCGGACTCTTCACCAGCTGAACTGTCAGGGACGCCGCCTCCGGGGCGGTCAAGGCCTGTTCCCCAGCAGAGTCGCCTGGGGGTGGGGTAGATCCCCAGGCCCCTCCCCAGGCGTCGGGTCAGAGCTGCATCTCAACAGGTCGGGCCACTGGCTTCCCTGGCTCCCTCTACTCCAGGAAGATTCTGTATGAGGCTTCAAGAGCTGTGTTCTGGAAAGGACTGTGGGGCCAAGGCTGAGCTCACAGGAAACAGCTCCCGGTCGATGGGTGACATCTATGCGGTGGCTGAACACGAATCCATGCAGGCTGACAAGGCCCCGCCTCCCGCCCTTCCCCTCCCCGGTTCCCTGTCTGCCCTGAGAATCCTCCAGCCCTCACGGCTCTTTCTAAGACGCTTCCTCAGCCTCCCTCCATGGCCTGTCTCCCTACAGACACCACCTGGAGCGCCGGCAGCTTCTAGGGCATCTCCCAGAGAGACCGGGACCTCATCTTGCCCATTTGGTCCCCTTGCAACCCGCTCCCGTCTGCCCAGCTAATAACCAGAACTCAACAAGTTCTCAGCAGACAAACACCATGAAACAGGACCCAGCGAACACAGAGTCCATCACTGCGAAGGACAAATGGGTGAAACCGCCTCTTCCTCTGCAGCGCCGCCTCCCCTGAGACCCTGGGCCTCCAGAGACGAGGAAAGACTGGCTGACACAGCGAGGCTGCGGGCCAGAGTCCCGCCTCCAGGACCAGCCTCGTGTGGGCCTGTGATGGAGCCCCCAGGCGGGCCGGGTACCAGCGGGCTTGGCGGGCAGGCGCAGAAGCGTCCACGGGAGCCAGCCCTGCGGCTTGCCTTGGTTTGGCTCCATTTGGTCACCCAGGCTTGCTCGCTGCTGAGGGGCCGTGAGGCGAGCTTGCCCTGTGATGATTTCCTGCGACTCTCACTTGCAGGAATGATGTTATTTTTAGGGGGTGGGGGACGCCGAAGAGACTTATTTGGCAAACAAACACCATTTGGTCGCCTGAGCTCTGCGCGCGGGTGTGAAGGTGCTCACACTAGAAGCTGTTGGTTTTCAAATCCACCGGACTCTCCACACACAGGTCAGGGGCGAGAAAATAAAAACCCCAGGATGACAAGCGTGCAGCTTTTCCCTGGAACCAGGCGAGGAACCAGGGATGACGGACAGGAAACAATGACGCTGACCGCACGTTAGGACCAGGAAAATTCTGAGCAAGGGAGCATTCCGCCCGAAAGTTTTATTAGGAGGGGGCATTCACACCAGGCATTTATGGCGGCCAAAGTCCAATCTGTTAGCACAGGGGCAGGGGCTGTCCACTGTGTTCAAAGGACCGGTGACACTGAAAATTTAGCACCCCGAGAGGTCTTCTCTCCTCTGAGTTCACTCCCCAGCTCTCAGATAATCAGCTAATAGAGTCCAAATAATCTAATCATGAAGTAATAAATGCACATGGCAAAAACACAATGGATATTCCTACTCAACAGAATTAGACATCAGCTGTTCCGTCGAGATGCTAATGAAACATCAGACAATCTGTGAGAATGCCATGCCAAGGGGAAGAAAGACAAATTGGGCTCCTCCACTCCTCATGGAAATCAGAAGATTCTAAACTAATCAATTAGCTCCACATCCCCACAATCCCCACCCCGTCTCTGCATTCTTATTCCTCTTCATGAAATTTCCTGGGAATCCACTTACTATTCTTATGATCGCAGATATCAAATGAAAATCAAGCCCTCTGCGGAACAGGAGAGAAACTTCACATTGTAATGTAAGATGAACTGATTAAGGGCACTTAATCTACGAGCAGCTAATTCTCAAAGCCTCCAAGTGGAGTGGAGAGGAGGTCAGGAAGGAGGGATGCCACTTAGTTTTGATCACACAGAAAAATGGGTTCTGGCACTCAGCAGGCTGCCTTGTTAACAATCACAGTAACGAGGGTCGTACAAACTGCAAGTTAGAAAGAAGGACCCAATCTTCAGAGAACCAAGGGAGAAAGAACACCCTTTCTTTTAAGAAATACGTTGCTCAGGGCTTAGGGATTCTACAAATCTCATTTTGCCAAACTGCTTACACCCTGGAAAAGGATTGCAAACTCAGATTTGGAATAAGTTTATTACAAGAAACAATAACCACCCTCCACTGAGAACTCTTAAGAAAAAAGGAATCATTTTTTCAGTCTTAAAATTTCTGGGAGGGACTTCCCAGGTGGTCCAGTGGTTAAGAATTTGCCTTCCAATGCAGGGGCCCAGGTTTGATCCCTGGTCAGGGAACTAAAATCTCCTACACGCAGCAGGGCAGCTAAACCCATGCAATACAACTAAAGAAACCCATGCACCCCAAAGCAAACCCAGCATAGCCAAAAAAAAAATTTTTTTTAATTCTGGGAGATTCCCTGAGAGTTTTTGTTTATATGAATTATATCTAATGGTATTTATAATATTAGAAAAATTCAAGAACAAGAGTATCTCAGCACACATTAATTAGTGATGATGTCATCACACATCATGTAACCTGTGGAAAATTCCACCATGGGCTCGTGAAAGAGTGAGAAAAAAAGGCAAGAGAGGTCTTAGTATTATTTTGAAAACAGCTCTGTCCTCAGGGACTCCCAGGGACCACACTCTGAGAGCTGGTGGGCTCTGGCTAACGCAGAGATGACAACTGCTTTGAGAGTCACTTCTGCCATAAAATCTAAGCACCTGCTGTGTTCAACGCGTCCATAAATGTTTACAAGCTAACAGATGCTAGCTCTAGGAGAACTTCAGAAAGTATGTGTGCAACTTTCAATGACAAGAAAATGGGCTCTTGAGCCTCCTACAGTGCACCGCGTTTGATTTACGGCCTCTGCTGATATAGACAACTTGCCACTTCTACACAGCGTTGTGCAATGTCTTCACCAAGGGATGGGCCTGCCTGGGTGCATGTGATCCCATCAACAAATACCTTATTCAAGCCAGTCATTCCCAGAGGCAGCGCCCTTAGTGGTTAGAGGTGCAGCCTCGATAGTGGGATATCCCGGGTTCAAATCCTGGCTCGGCCACTTGCTGGCTGGCATTGGGTGAGTTGCTTACCCTCTCAGTGCCTTTGCTTCCCCAGATATAAAAAGGATAATAACAGTATTTACCCGTCAGGACCTTTATAGAAATCAAGAGGGTCAGCCACCTAAGACATAGGAAGTACTTAATAAACATCAGCTGTTAGTGTACCTTCTTTGACAATATACAGGGTACCCTAAAAATCTCAAAGCAGTTTTAAGCTCAAATTTCAGAGGTACAAGGATCACAAACTTACCAAACAACTTGTTGAATTTTGTGAATTTTAAATAATAAAATTTCCGTTTTTTGTTTCACTTCCTCTAAGCGAAAATGGACAGTGCTACCTGAAACAAAAATTTAACTACAACTGTCATCATGAGGTGGAGAATAAGATGAATATATACATGATCCTTACAAAAAGGTTTTTGTGTTTTTTTTTGCCATTAAGACATATTAATTTAAATAGACATTTATTGAGCACCTACAACAGAATGGGAAAGACTAGAGATCTCCTCAAGAAAAGCAGAGGATACCAAGGGGACATTTCATGCAAAGATGGGCTCAATATAGGAAAGAAATGGTATGGACCTAACAGAAGCAGAAGATATTAAGAAAGGTGGCAAGAATACACAGAAGAACTGTACAAAAAAAGATCTTCACGACCCAGATAATCATGATGGTGTAATCGCTCACCTAAAGCCAGACATCCTGGAACGCGAAGTCAAGGGGCCTTAGGAAGCATCACTATGAATAAAGCTAGTGGAGGTTATGGAATTCCAGTTGCTGCTGCTGCTGCTAAGTCGCTTCAGTCATGTCTGACTTTGTGCGACCCCATAGACGGCAGCCCACCAGGCTCCCCTGTCCCTGGGATTCTCCAAGCAAGAATATTGGAGTGGGTTGCCATTTTCTTCTCCAGGAATTCCAGTTGAGCTATTTCAAATTCTAAAAGATGATGCTGTGAAAGTGCTGTACTCAATATGCCAGCAAATTTGGAAAATTCAGCAGTGGCCACAGGACTGGAAAAGGTCAGTTTTTCACTCCAGGCCCAAAGAAGGGCAATGCCAAAGAATGCTCAAACCACCACACAGTTGCACTCATCTCACACACTAGTAAAGTCATGCTCAAAATTCTCCAAGCCAGGCTTCAGCAGTACCTGAACCACGAACTTCCAGATGTTCAAGCTGGACTTAGAAAAGGCAGAGGAACCAGAGATCAAATTGCCAACATCCC
The DNA here is from genome assembly GCA_006410535.1 of Litocranius walleri. NCBI lineage: Eukaryota > Metazoa > Chordata > Mammalia > Artiodactyla > Bovidae > Litocranius > Litocranius walleri. The sequence continues at coordinate 638,735 of SJYG01000616.1, forward strand.
TTAGATCATCAGAAAAGCAAGAGAGTTCCAGAAAAACATCTACTTCTGCTTTATTGACTACACCAAAGCCTTTGACTGTGTGGATCACAGCAAACTATGGAAAATTCTTCAAGAGATGGGAATACCAGATCACCTTACCTGCCTCCTGAGCAATCTGTATGCAGGTCAAGAAGCAACAGTTAAAACTGGACATGGAACAGCAGACTGGTTCCAAGTAGGAAAAGGAGTACGTCAAGGCTGTATATTGTCACCCTGCTTATTTAACTTCTATGCAGAGTACATCATGAGAAACGCTGGGCTGGAGGAAGCACAAGCTGGAATCAAGATTGCCGGGAGAAATATCAATAACCTCAGATATGCAGATGATATCACCCTTATGGCAGAAAGTGAAGAACTAAAGAGCCTCTCGATGAAAGTGAAAGAGGAGAGTGAAAAAGTTGGCTTAAAACTCAACATTCAGAAAATGAAGATCATGGCATCGGGTCCCATCACTTCACAGGAAATAGATGGGGAAACAGTGGAAACAAGGTCAGACTTTATTTTTGGGGGCTCCAAAATCACTGCAGATGGTGATTGCAGTCATGAAAGTAAAAGACGCTTGCTCCTTGGAAGGAAAGTTATGACCAACCTAAACAGCATGTTAAAAAGCAGAGACATTACTTTGCCAACAAAGGTCTGTCTAGTCAAAGCTTTGGTTTTTCCAGTGGTCATGTATGGATGTGAGTTGGACTGTGAAGAAAGCTGAGCGCCAAAGAATGGATGCTTTTGAACTGTGGTATTGGAGAAGACTCTTGAGAGTCCCCTGGACTGCAAGGAGATCCAACCAGTCCATCCTAAAGATCAGCCCTGGGTGTTCATTGGAGGGGCTGATGCTGAAGCTGAAGTTCCAATACTTTGGCCACCTGATGAGAAGAACTGACTCACTGGAAAAGACCCTGATGCTGGGAACGACTGAAGGTGAGAGGAGAAGGGGACGACAGAGGATGAGATGCCTGGATGGCATCACCAACTCGATGGACATGAGTTTGAGCAAGCTCCGGGAGCCGGTGCTGGACAGGGAAGCCTGGCGTGCTGCGGCTCATGGGGCTGCAGAGTGGGACACGACTGAGCGACTGAGCTGAGCACTCTACTCTGTGTCAGCCTTGTACTCGGTGCCAAGGAGATAAACCAAAATCAGACAAGGTGTCTAGCCATGCAGCCCAGCAGGCTAGCACTGGACCAAGAGAGCCTGTCTGTGGCACCACCACGGTTCGGTTAAGCTCAGGCTGGGTCCTGAGGCCTCAGGCAGTAGAGTCCTTAGCCTCCTGAGGGCAGAGGAAAGGCAACAGCATTGTCCTTGCTGACATTTGGAAAATATTTTCCTACCAGAGAAGTCAATTTTCCCCCTCATGTCATGGATTCTGTTCATTTGCAAGAAGCCTGTCTATCTATAGCTTTCTATTGTACCAGCTCTTCAAGATAGATCTTTATTGAGCTTTTCCGTCTTTGTAAATCATAAATTGTCCTTTCAACATCCAAATGACAAGGATTCGACCCATATGTTCTATTTACATAGACAGCCTCTTATCTAGATGTCAAATTTCAGCAACTGAAAACTCAAATGCATACAAAACAAACCCAAAGCACAAAGAAGTCAAAATAATTCTCAAAACCATAGCCACTTTCCATAAACTTCAGCCCCCTTTTGAGGAGTGTCTCAAGCTATAGTTACTCTTATTTTATACACATAAAGAGCTTGTTCATCTTTTTTTCCTACCAGATTGAAAGTATAAAAATCTGAAGAGTAAATTAAAAATATGATACCCAGTTTCAGGAATTCTTTAAAGTTACAAACCAGGACACCTTGGTTTTTGCTGAATGAAATTAGTCTTAATAGAACCAAAAAGGACTAAGTAATGTTCACAAAGTATTTCAGACATCTAAACTCAGACATGAAAAGTCCTTTGCCATAGTGAAAGACAATGTTTCATTTCCCATATGTCAAAAGACTGAAAACTAAAAACCAAACTCAAATCTACACTCAAAATTTTCTTAAAAATTCTAGTTTTACTAGAATTCACTTGCTTAACTAGCTATCACTCATATCTTTAAGGACCTAGGGAGTATCATCATGATATAGAAAAAGACTAAAAATAAACAAGTTATTGTAGAATGTTGACTGTGACTATTTGTTTAAATGTTAGAAAAAAGTAAACGCTTACATTTATATACATTATGTTTATCTTTTTTGTTTCTATGACTTGGAGCTATTTGACATTGGCAGACTACAACAAAAAACTAAGGAAATTAAATGTGATATTTTCTTCTCAGATAACCAAAACCAAGATGCTTTTGAATGCATGAATTTTTCAGGTGATTGGCTGATTTCAACAATGCACGTTTTTCTGAGGTTTAACAGTGATTCAGATCCACATGAATATTAGACACAATCAGATAAGCAGTCTGCAAAATATACACTGGGCTTCCCAGGTGGCTCAGTGGTAAAGAACTCACCTGCCAAGGCAGGAGACCCAGGTTCCATCCCTGGGTCAGGAAGACCTCCTGGAGGAGGAAACGGCAGCCCACTCCATGTTCTTCCGTGGGAAATTCCACGGACAGAGAAGCAAGCCTGACAGAGTACAGTCCATGGGGTCTCAAAGAGTGGGATACGCCCAAGCACACAGGCAATGCAGAATAACGCGCTGCAGGAGGGGAGCTCATGTGCAGTCTTCTCACCCAGGGAAACGCCAAAACTGGCTCAATCCCCCTTTCGCAATGTGACTTTTTTCTATTACGTGTATTTTGCTATTTGCAGGTTTATTGGAGGCTAGTCGTGAGTTACACATGGGGAGATTTAAGTAACCATATTTGGTTTTCTAGAAACAGTTTCCTCCCTTCTCCTTCCCCCAAGGCCCATCATGTTATAAATAAACCCACAGGCCAGAGGGAAGGCCTCAGGGAGCCCAGGTGGGCATCGCGTCAGAATGTGCCAAACCCATTTTGTCTGAAAAGCCCTCTTAACGCCTGACCACACCTGGGCAAGCAAATCAAAGCAGGAAACAGAATATTCGGATCAACAGAATATGTGGTATGTGTCAACCACCCACACCACCAGCCAGGTCCAGAGCCGCACATTTCAGTGAGAATACTTCGCCTTAACTGACATTTTCTTCCCAGTTTTCTCCTTTTTTGCTAAGGTAGAAGTATCATATCAGAGACCTGTTATGCAAACAAGAGACGAGAATCGTGAGCCTCACTTTCCAAGCCAAAGTTCAGAGTGGAAGGTCTGAAACCAGGAAGAATCTTTGAGACTGTGATGACGTCAGAACCTCTGAGCGCCGTCTCTGCAGCTGTGACGTGACCCTCACTCCCTCTCCACCTGCTCCCCCTCCTCCGAAATTTACCCTTCATAAGGCAGCCCCTAGCCCCGACTGGCCAGACTTCTGAAACAAAATGACAGGCAAAGGAGGATCGGCCCCAGAGTCAAATGGAGAGATCTCAGAAGACACCAGTCATTCTGGAAAGTGAGATGGAAAAGCCCACGGAGGCCCCCGAGGCAGGGGCCGGTGCCAGGCTCAGGAAGGATGGAGAGAAGCATGCGTGCCTCAGCAGCAAAGGGCTTCCCCGGTGGCTCAGACAGTGAAGGATCTGCCTGCGATGCAGGAGACCTGGGTTCAGTCCCTGGGTCAGGAAGACCCCCTGGAGGAGGGCATGGCAACCCACTCCTGTATTGTTGCCTGGAGAATTCCATGGACAGAGGAGCCTGGTGGGCTACAGTCCATGGGACTGCAGAGAGTTAGACGTGCCTGAGCAATAAACACTTTACTTTCACTTTTTCTTTCAAAATCAAAACCACAACACAGACCCTGTTAGGCAAAGACTAGGTCGCAGCAAACAAACCTAACCTAATTTTCCTCTGACCATCTTTGTCAAGGAACAATCTCTGCTACATTCAAATACAGACTTTCTGGTAGGGGGTGGGGGTGGGTCAATGAAAATCCTCTTATAAAGAGGGGTCAGTCTCAAATACACTCGAAGGTGGCTTGCCTTAGAGGCAAATACTTCTTTAAAACTCTTACACATATTATCAGCAATAATCAAACTTTAAAATACCCCTCTATATTTTCATTTTTAATTAAAAATGAGCATACAGCCCCACACCTGTGTATAAACATGTGTACACACATCCATCTCAGATGGTAAAGCGTCTGCCTACGACGTGGGAGACCTGGGTTTGACCCCTGGGTTGGGAAGATCTCCTGGAGAAGGAAATGGCAAACCCACTCCAGTATTCTTGCCTGGAAAATCCCACGGACAGAGGAACCTGGTAGGCTACAGTCCACGGGGTTGCAAAGAGTCGGACACGACTGACTTACCTTATATATGCACGTATGTCTCACTAGGAAAGCCAAGCTAAGTACTGGAGTTTGTCTATAATAACCTAACGTGCTATAACCCAATGGCCAGACCACAGACAGTAACAGACGATTCAAGAGAAAGAATAGGGCCCTTTCAGGCAATTACACAATTACACACGCTGACCATGTTTACATTATCAAAGGGAGGCAGACCCAATTACCTAGCTACTTCAAATTAATAACCCTATTTTCCTCCATTATCTGGCAGGCAGGGTCTCAATAATCTGAATCATTACCTCAAATTTACTCAGACGGTATAGGTTTGGCCAGTGAATCCAGAAGTAGTTTTTCCTTCCAGAACGCCTCCACCATCAGCAAATATCAAAACGTGCCGCAGTGAGCCCACGCCAGCCTTGTCTGCAAGCAGTGTAAGCGAATCCTCTCCCTTGCCTAGCAGATCAACAATTTACTCTCGTCACTGTTTCTTTTTGCCTTGAGTGCACCTCACAACATGTGAGATCTTCGTTCCCCAACCAGGGATCAAGCCCAGGTTCCCTGCACCAGGAGCATGGAGTCACAGCCACTGGGCCGCCAGGAAGTCCCAGCGTGTCGCATCCTAACAATCCAGGCTTGAAGGGTGAAGGGAAGTCCCAGCGTGTCGCATCCTAACAATCCAGGCTTGAAGGGTTTTTTTTTCCTGATAAAAACTCATAGGGCCATAGGATTTCAGGGCCCAAGGTCTAAAAGCCAGCTGCCAGCAGCAGTGCGACCAGAAACACAGCCGCCGACTCGCAGCAGTTGAGGGAGGTGCTCCCACGCCCGGAGGCTTGCATCTGATCCTGCCTCTGCCTCTCAAGAGCTGCAGGGTGACCTCGGCACGTGCTGACCTCTCCAGACCTGAGAAGCTTCATCCGTATGAGGGTGGCAATAATGGCACGTGTCTTAGAGAGGTGTCCGAGGACTAAATGAGAGGACGCGTGTGATGCGCTTGGTGCGGCTCCAGGCACATCCTGCCTTTTAAAAGATGTATGGAGAGAGCAACACGGAAACATACGCGACCGTGAACTCAAACCGGGGCTCGGTAACAACCCAGAGGGGTGAGACAGGGAAGGAGGCGGGAGGGAGGCTCGAGAGGGAGGGGACATCATGGGTAAACCTGTGGCTGCTCCAAGCTGATGTTTGGTGGAAACCAGCACAATACTGTAAAGCAATTACCCTTCAATTAAAAACTAATACATTTTTAAAAATTACTGAAGTATGGTTGAGTTACCATGTTGTGGTAATTTCCAGTGTCCAACAATGTGATTCAGCTTTATATATACACACACACACATACAAGCATATACGTATTTTTCATGTTCTTTTCCACTATGGTTTAGCACAGGATATTGAATATACGTCCCTCTGCTCTACAGGAGGACCTTTTGTCTATCCATTCTCTATGTAACAGTCTGCATCTGTTAATCCCAAACTCCCAAAGCCATCCCTCCCCACTCCCTTGGCAAACACAAATCTGCTCTCGACGTCTGTGAGTCTGCTTCTCATCTGTAGGTAACCTCACTCGTGTCACACTTTAGATCCCGCGCTAAATGATATCATATGATATGTGTCTTTCTCTTCGTGACCTCCTTTGCGTAGTATGACAGCCTCTAGGTCCATCCACGTTGCTGCAAATGGCGTTGCTTTGGTTTAGTCGCTCGGTCGTGTCCGACTCTTGCAACCCCAGGGACTGTAGCCTGCCAGGCTCCTCTGTCCACGGGATTTCCCAGGCAGGAATACTGGAGTGGCAAGTACATAAATATGAGGAAAGCACGTAAACGCGAGGCTGCGATGGGTCACACCCACTGGTGACAGGAACCTAAAGTGCCGGCGCGTCGTGTGCTTTTAATAACACCTTCATCTGCTCAGCACCCCACGCATGTTCTGTCTTTATGATCTTGGAGCTGGCAAAGCTTCTTGACGCTCTGGGCTGATGTGGCTCACAAGTGAGGGGAAAATTCTTAGCCATTATCTCTTTAAATACTTCTGTCCCATCTGTCCCTGTCTTCTCCCGAGACTCCAGGTACACATACCTTAGACTTTCTCACTGTGACCCCCTTGTCTCTCTTCTGTTTGTTCCACTGTTAACTCTCTGACTTCAGTTTGAATAACTTCCACTGACCTTCCCCCAGCTCACTCTCCCTTGTCTTCTGCTACATCTGCTCTGTGATCCCACATGCTGTCGAGCTATTTCAGGTGCTTTCCCACAAACAGAGTCTTTGTAGATTTGTTTGATCCTTTGATTCCACTTGGTTCTTTACAGGTTCCAATTCTCTTATGAAGTTTTCCATTTTCCCCTATTTTCTCCATTAAAACTTTTTCTCTTGAGCGTATGAATCATAGTTTTTTGTAAACTCCCCCCTCCTCCTGCTAAATCACACATCAGTTAATTCTGGCTCACCTGTGAGTCTGTTTCTGTTATCTATTTTCCTTTTGTGTTTTTAGTTGCAATGGCATGACAATAACTTCTGACCAGTGCCAGCATCACATACTGTCAGCTGAGGGGACTTGTGATGAGGGTGCCTCCTCGGGAGACGGCTGTCCTTCCCTCGTGCTGAGCAGACGGAGCAGGTGTAGGGGGGCCCGGTGCCCTGATCTGGAGTGAGCTGGTCCCCCTCTCTGAGGGCCTGGCTCTCCACTGGAGGACTCCTGCGTCCTCTGTGCCTGCATCCTCCAACCCCCCCAAACGGGCCCTGTGCCCCAGTCTTTACCTCCTCAGCACCCTCCCCCGCCAAGGCCTCGCTGTCTCAACACTTCTCAGAGGCCTTAAACAGAATGGTTTTTAAAAAGTATTTCATAACCGCTTTTCTTTGGTTGCCTGGATCATTAGTTTGCCCCAAACTACTCAATCTCACTCCAAAACAGAAAACCCTCCCTTAAATTTCTCAAAATGCTTCCATTACAACGTTTAACCTTCCCCTCATAAACCTATTTTCCAATGTCCTATCTTTTTGCCTTTTCATACTGTTCATGGGGTTCTCAAGGCAAGAATCCTGAAGTGGTTTGCCATTCCCTTCCCAGTGGACTATGTTTTGTCAGAACTCTTCACCGTGACCCGTCCGTCTTGGGTGGCCCTACACGGCATGGCTTAGTTTCATTCAGTTAGACAAGGCTGTGGTCAACATTACTTTGCCCACAAAGGTCCATCTAGTCAAGGCTATGGTTTTTCCAGTAGTCATGTATGGATGTGAGAGTTGAACCATAAAGAAAGCTGAGAGCCAAAGAATTGATGCTTTTGAATTGTGGTGTTGGAGAAGACTCTTGAGAGTCCCTTGGACTCAAGGAGATCCAACCAGTCCATTCTGAAGGAGATCAGTCCTGAATATTCATTGGAAGGACTGATGCTGAAGCTGAAACTCCAGTACTTTGGCCACCTCATGCAAAGAGCTGACTGAACTGAACTGAACTTATAAACCCATAAGAAAAAAATGGAGCAATGTTCGTTACGTGGATATCTGAAACCAGAGGTTGGCGAACCATGGCCCACGGGCTGGGTCCAGCGCACGGCCAGGTCGGCACATGTCATTACTCTCACATATTTCGGGGGGCTGCTTTTGCATTCTGCAGCCCTACAAGGGCAGAGTTGAAAAGCTGTGAGAGAGACTCCCCAAACCCTCACTACTTGATGTCTTCCCCTTCACAGAAAAAGTTTGTCAGCCTATTTTATAAGGGTCCAGGGAACTCTGGAGAAGGAAATGGCAATCCATTCCAGTATTCTTGCCCAGGAAATTCCACCGACAGAGGAGCCTGGATGGCTACAGTCTAAAGGGTCGCAGAGTCAGGCATGACCAATCACAGCACAGAGCATGCAGGGAGCAGGCGTTGGTTTCGTGACTTACAAGCCAGCTTCCGAGAGAAGACCGCATCCAAGGACCCTGGTTTCTAGCCCAGCTGCCATTAGTCACGGGTTGCTTCCTATCACAGTGATTTATTATAAACATTTTTAAAGATGAACACAACAAGGAGAGAGCGATGGTTTTCAACCAGACAGTCCCAAGATGGAAAAAGAAGGAGTCCCAGAAAACACAGGGAAGGACTCGTCTATCTTTGGAATATTCGGGGAATTTCGGCAGTCACCTGGGAAGTCTGCTAAAACAAATAACGGGCGGCAAGTAGTCAAGCATGCCACTCTGAGATAGGAAAGTCTTCTTTTATTGTTGCTGTTCAGAAAATAAACAGGTAAGGCAGAACAATGAAAGGAATCCTGATGAATGTGTTCAATCTGTATCCATTTGATTGCTGAGAGCTTTCATCAAGGCAGTTCCTGAGCATGGGGAAAAAATGTCCCCAACAGAGGATGGCAACTCAGAAGGACACGAATATACGCACACACACAGTGTGTGACCAAACAAAGCACAGCAGAAGAAAAGTCTGATGCAGTTTCAAACCTGAGGCCTTGAAAGAGAGGCCTTCTTCCTTTCCCCCTCCCTGGCTTAATACAAGTACATGGTAATTCACTTCTTTTTAATGAATGGTACAGTCTAATGAGTGGTGCAATTTAGCACCCCACATAAATTATGGATGCTAAAAATTTTGGAATCGTAAGATCGCCAAAATTATCTCACACACACACAACACACACTGCACACTTACATGCACAAACACACCTACACACATACACCTACACACACACACCTACACACATACACCTACACACATATACCTACATACCTACACGTATATACCTACATACACCCACCCACACACCTATACACATACACACCCACACATATGCACACACATACACATACACACCTATACACATACACAACACACCTGACGGGCACAGTTAGCCTTTTCTGTTCCATTGCATCTTGTGCAGAAGGCTGAGCTGAGCTTGTCCCCATCCTGCCAACTGTGAAGCCCCATTTTCCCAGGTAAAACACACTCAGGGCTCCAGAGCGCAAGACCAAGCGTAAGAGGGGAGGAAGATGACTGCGTCAGAGTCCTGGAGTCACAGCCTCACGAAACAGCGTAAGCGCCTCTCTGTGGTGAGGACGGTGGAACTGGCTAAGGGAAGGGTCCTCCAGGCCACGCCGACAGCACCCCAAATCCTCCTGGTGCTCTGAGCCCGAGACAGGCAGGCGAGAGCAGGACCCACCCGCATTCCCAGGGCAAGCCCAGCGCTCCGCAACCCTCACGCCCTGGACCTGCAGTGGCTGCCCGGTGCCCTGCCCCCCAAGGGCTGCGTCCACGGGGCTCCACAATCCCGGGGCTCCCCCAAATGCACCTTCCAGCCTCTCTCCCTTGCCCCTCTGCTTTTGCAATAAAGAACCCCTTTAAAGCACACCAGCCCACCTTCCCAATGTGCAAAGGAATAAAGCACTACTCGAGCACCACATGCCTCTTTCTGGCTTTGCCACAAAAAACTATTTTATTCCAAAGATGTACTAGAGAAAAAAAGCCCTACAGTCATTTACTCAGGATAATAAGTTCTGAATCACAAAATCTGAAGAGACCTCTGACATCATCGACTCTCATTTTCCCAACTGGTGGCTGAGGAAGCCCATGGGGGAATGCAGGGGAATATCCCTTTCTGCTCACCGATAAACTCCATCAAGAAAGCAGTTTCAGGACTCCTGGCGGTCCAGCAGACTCCGCATTCCCACTCCAGGGGGACTGTGTTCGATCCCTGGTTGGGGAAGGAAGATCCCACGTGCCGCGTGTTGCAGCCAAAAAAAAAATTTTTTTTTTACAAAAAGCAGCAGTCCCCTCGTCTCCTTCAGAGCCAGAGCTCAAGCACAGTTCTGATTTTCAAATAGAACCCCAACCTTCTCTCTACAAATGAGGATGCGCGCTGCTCACAGTGAAGGGCGTGGGGCAGACCTGCAGCAAGAGGCTTAAAGCTCCCTGCCCCGTCCCCTCACTCCCCTCAGGTCAGCAACGCCCGCCTGTGGACCACCCTGCGGAAAGGAGGCTAGGAGAAGCAGGCTCACTCCTAAAGCCCAAGTTTAATTCCTCAGCAGACTGTTTGCATGTATGATCACCATCTTTTCTTCATAAGCCAGGCCCTTCATAAATCAAATCTCTACACAAACTCAGAGACCCGATTCAGCAAGCATTTACTCGAAACACGGGGAAATGTCCATACATACAGAGACCTCAGACCCATTAAGGGCAACCGGGTGAGACGTGTTTCTCCATCACAGTGGGTGATGCCTCAGCACGCTTCCCGCTTTCCAGAAGTCCCGTCAGCGTCATTTATGTGGCCCACACCTCACTCCCTTTCAGGTGACAAGGCTTTTTATTGTTTCATTTGGAAACTTATCTTTGGGACTCTGCAAATCCGCGCTGCTAACTTCCGAGGTGCGGGGGTCTGTCCGGAGCTCTCGCGGGCAGGCAGGGCTCCTTTTCTGCCATCTGCCCTACCCCATGGCTGTGGCGCGCAGCCCTCACCCCATCACAGTGTCTGCTCTTCCCCATTACGGCCTTTGCAGATGTTTCTCGTACGTTTACTGTCCTTCCAATAGATGTTCAGTGCCAGAGTCAGCCAAGTAGAGCGATGGGGGGAGAAAAAGGCTGAAGCATTGCTTCACTAAACCCAGCTCGTGGAGCTTCAAAACAAAACAGAACTTGACTTGGAACAAAGATAAGGCTAAAATCAGGTCTCGGATTGGAAATGGTAAAGAAACTGTGACGAGCTGAGACCAATTCCAGCTGAGCCGATTTTCACCAGTCGTAAAAGATGACTTAGGCCCTGACGCCCCAGTACAATGGAACAATTAAATCTTTATGAGGCAGACAGCGAATGCCACACAATTAGACCCAGCCAGAAAAGGGCACCCGAGCTTCCCCTTCCTGCAGCTGGCCCGCAAGGGCGGCGTATGGCCACCCCTCCCAGGGCAGGAGGCCAGCCCGTCCTCCTCTGCACGCCGGCCTGAGCCACATCCGACTGCAGGGCCCCGGCCGGCGGGGTGGAGATTTCCTTTGGCCACAGGCCCCTCACGGTCCTTGAGTTCCTTGCCTACTCCAGGTCCAAGTAAGTAAAAGAGTAACAGGGTCCCTACGCCACAGGTGCCCACCTGGCTGCATGGTAAAAAAAAAATATGTTCAGCAAAGTGGCCAAGGGCACAGCTTCCAGAGTTAGGTACCTGGGCCCAAGTCCCTAGCAGTTTTCTCCTCTGTAAAATGGGCATGATCATAGTACAAGGCAGCTGGAGTGTTACGAGGATTAAAGGAGTCAATATATGTGAAGGGCTTCAACCAGGGCCTGGCATGTAGTAAAATGCTGTCCAAGCTGCCGGTGGCTGCTAGGACGTTGTTAGTAAGTATTCTACAACAGTGTCTATCACCTAGACAGCATATTAAAAAGCAGAGACATTACTTTGCCTACAAAGGTCCACCTAGTAAAGGCTATGGTTTTTCCTGTGGTCATGTATAGATGTGAGAGCTGGACTATAAAGAAAGCTGAGCACCAAAGAATTGATGCTTTTGAACTGTGGTGTTGCAGAAGACTCTTGAGAGTCCCTTGGACTGCAAGGAGATCCAACCAGTCCATCCTAGAGGAGATCAGTCCTGGGTGTTCATTGGAAGAACTGATGCTGAAGCTGAAATTCAAATACTTTGGCCACCTCATGTGAAGAGCTGATTCATTTGAAAAGACGCTGATTTTGGGAAGGATTAGGGGCAGGAGAAGGGGATGACAGAGGATGAGATGGTTGGATGGCATCACTGACTTAATGGGCATGAGTTTGGGTGAACTCCAGGAGTTGGTGATGGACAAGGAGGCCTGAGGTGCAGAGTCGGACACGACTGAGGACTGCACTGACCTGGCCTTTCTTATTAAGGCTTTCACAATGGCAGGAGCTGCCAGCAGCAGCCAGGTGCAGTCATGGGGCAGGACAAACACTGGGCATGGGAACAGCGGGACGAGCCAGTGCTGAGAGGCCTTCTAAAGGCAGGTCTACAGCCCTCAGCACGAGCCTGGCCCAGAGAAGGAGAGCAGGGGGCGGGGAGGACAGGGGAACAGAGGGGAACTCAGGGCAGACACCCGGGTTTGGGTCCCCCAAGACTTCCACGGAGAAAGACCCTGGGCCTGGCAGACGCCCGCTCACCTTGAACGGGAAGTTTCCCTTCTCCCCGCCTCCCTCGTCAGCTTCCCAGGTGGCTCAGATGGTAAAGAAACCTCCTATAATGCAGGAGACCTGGGTTCGATCCCTGGGCCAGGAAGATCCCCTGGAGGAGGAAATGGCAACCCACTCCAGTATTCTTGCCTGGAGAATTCCATGGATGGAGGAACCTGGTGGGCTACAGCCCATGAGGTCGCAACAGTCAGACACGACTAAGCGGCTTCCCCTTCCTCCCCCGTCCCCTCCTTCCCTCCCTCCCTTCCCCCCTCCTTCCCTCCTTCCTTCCTTTGAGATGGGATGATGAATCACAGGAAAGATACCCCAAGGACTCCTCCCATCGACTCGGAGACATATCCTGAAGGTCTGCTCTGTACCAGGCCCTCCAGATACGGCATCTCATTTCACCCTGGCAGAGACCCCATGTTGCTGTGGGCTCAGAGAGGTGAGGTCATGGAGTTAGCAGCAAGAAGCATGCACTGTAAACCTGGATCAATCAGAGACCTTAAAACATGCCCCATCCAGCACACCAGAGTTCTGGCCCTCCACGGATGATTGATTTATCAGCATCAGCAAGAAGCCCTCAGTGTCTTTCCAATGGCACTGAAGCAGAAAGGGAAATTTCCCCTGGACAACTGCAGAGCCAGTCCTTGTGAGGATAGAGGAGGATGAGAGCGGTCCACGGCCTCAGAAACTTGTACTCAGTCCTTACGAACAAGCTCCAAGGCAGACTCCTCAGTGCTTCCTCTGTCCATTTGTAAAACGTGAACTCTGATATTTGTCCTTCCAGCTCTACTTCTGTATACAGGCTGAGGAAGCCCCTATCAGATCAAGTCTCCCACAGACGACAACTAAAGCACAGGACAAAACCAAAGAAAGACTACCTGCGGGCTTTGGAGAGTGAGCCAAGGCACGTAGGCACTGAAGCGGAGGTGATACTTGGAAGAAAGGGAGTCCAAGGAGCTCCTGTTATTTACAGCTCTTAGCCAAGTTCAAGTCCTGGCCTCTGCCATAGGGGCAACTGAAACCCAGAAACGCAGAGTTCTGCTGGTTTGGAGAAACTTGAGACAGGATCCTGGGGTGCTTCTGCTGCTGGAACATGAAGGGGGGGATCCCAGAAAGGAGGGAGCCAGAGAGAGCATGTCTCAAGTTCTGAGATTCAACTGTGTCCACATCTCCGATGACCCCTGGACCATGCGTGCCCAAAGCACTCTCCAGCCAGCCCCGTGAAGGCTGGAAGAACAGAGCCTTGAAGTCCCCACCTCAGAAACAGAGTTCACAGCCGGAGTTCAATCAAGTAAACTGTAGGCTGAAACAAACAGGAAAACCGACACTCATCAGACGAACATAGCAGAATCTAGAGTCTCTGTGACACAACGTCACAGAATGTCCAGGACACCATCCAAAATCATTCCAAAGTCAAGTGCATATGTGGCTTACGCTCAAGGAAAAAAAGACAATCAGCAAAGACCCACCTCACACTTACCCAGAAGTTAGACCAGAATTTTAAAGCAGCTCCCTTAGAACTATACTGTCCAACTGACGTCAAAGACTTGCTCAAAGCTGAAGCAAGGTCAGGCAAGAAAAGGAGCTTTGAAAAGTTTCACATATGCCCTACCTAACATAAGAATTTAGGTGGCCTCCGCTTCTCACATCTGTTTCCAGAAGCCATACATTAAAAGAAATCACTTTCATATACATGACTTTTTCTCAAGGAACAAGTTATACTCAAGGACTGAATTTATGATCAAAATCACGTTTTTAAATAAATCACAAAGACAAATAATAATCAGTTCAGTCGCTCAGTCGTGTCTGACTCTTTGTGACCTCATGGACCGCAGCCCGCCAGGCCTCCCTGTCCATCACCAACTCCCAGAGTTTGTTCAAACTCACGTCCATAGAGTCGGTGATGCCATCCAACCATCTCATCCTCTGTCGTCCCCTTCTCTTCTTGCCTTCAATCTTTCCCAGCATCAGGGTCTTTTCCAGTAAGTCAGCTCTTTGCATCAGTTCAGTTCAGTCGCTCAGTCTTGTCCAGCTCTTTGCGACCCCATGGACTGCAGCACGCCAGGTTTCCCTGTCCATCACCAGCTCCCAGAGCTTGCTCAAACTCATGTTCATCAAGTTGGTGCTGGAGTTTCAGGAGTTTCAGCTTCAGCATCAGCCCTTCCAATGAATATTCAGGAGTGATTTCCTTTAGGATTGATTGGTTTGATCTCCTTGCACTCCAAGGGACTCTCAAGAGTCTTGAGACTCTTCACAATACAAATAATAATGTATTATGATAAATCACAGCCTGTAAAGCCCATCTACCACCCCCAATTTTTTTTCACACATCTTTTTAGAAAACAAAATTGAGCCATGTGGCAGGGCCTGTTTTGTGCAGAAGGGAGGGGCAGCGTGCACAATGGCCATCACTGTGGGCTTAGAAGCCACACAGCCTGGGCTCAAATCTCAGCCTCGCGACACAGACCCTGGTCTCCCTCCAGGAGCCATGCAGCCTCTGTTTACCTCGGTTTCCTGTGGCTCAGAGGTTAAAGCGTCTGCCTCCAATGTGGGAGACCCGGGTTCGATCCCTGGGTCAGGAAGATCCCCCGGAGAGGGAAATGGTAACCCACTCCAGCATTCTTGCCTGGAGAATCCCAAGGACGGAGAAGCCTGGAAGGCTACAGTCCACGGGGTCGCAAAGAGTCGGACACGACTGAGCGACATCACTTTCACTTTTCCTACTGGAAACTGTTGATCATAATGGTATCAGCCTCACAGGATTAGGGTGATAATTCACATTCAGGGCCTCCGCGGCTCAGCGTCGAGTGCTCAGTAAACAGGAGTTGCAAGAGGGGAGGTGACTTGACGAGTTTGCTCAGGAGGTGAGAGAGGGCAGGTGACTTGCTGAGTCGGCCCAGGAGCTGGGAGTAACACCTGGATCCGTGCTCCCGTTTTCAACCACTTCTTCACAAAACGGACACAAACGCACAGTAAATTGGTTATGCCAAGGTCCTCAGAATTCTAAAATGTGAAAAATACATGTCACATATTTGACCCAAAAATTAAATCTAAAAGTAGAATGTTTGTCTTGTAAACATCCTCCTTTTCTTCCTTTGAATTTGGAAGGTCTTAAGATGTGGTTTCGAAGGAGATCATCCTTTTAAAATGGTGATCCTGGGAAGTGTATATGAACATCTTAAACTTTTTATGACGTTAGAGTTGATTCGCAAGGCTGTGCTAGTCTCTGATGTACAGCAAGGTGATTCGGCTGTACCTACGTAGGTTCTTTTTCATATCCTCTCCCTTTATGGCTTATTGTTGCAGTTGTTCAGTCTGTTAGTCAGGTCTGACGATTTTGCGACCCCATGGACTATAGCCCACCAGGCTCCCCTGCCCATGGGATTTCCCAGGCAAGAATACTGGAGTGGACTGCCACTTCCTCCTCCAAGGGATCTTCCCCACCCAGGGATCAAACTCACAGCTCTTGCGCCGGCAGGCAATTCTTTACCGCTGAGCCAGCAGGGAAGCCCGCATGGTTTATTATAGAACACTGAAGAGAGTTCGCTGTGCCATCCAGCAGGACCTTCCTGTTTATCTGTTTCATATACGGCAGTTTACGAGTGCCTTCCTCCCAGACATCGTCTCCAGGGCCACCCAGAGCCTCAGAACTCGCCTCACACACGACGGTACAGCACGTCTCTGCCAGAACCCCAGCCTCAGAGCAGTGGCCAGCCCGCCTCTGCCAGGGCCCCACTGCAGACTCTGGTCTGAGGGCAGCAAGGACCACCTGCTTACAGTTCCCACACTCACTGGTTTTCTCTTCTTTTCCTTCCCATTTTCCTAACAGCTGACACAACATTAAGAAGTTTAAGCTGTAAAAAAATAAAAAACCGCCTAGGAATTGAGAAGCGAAAGTCATTTTTTTGGTTTTTTTTTTTGCCTGCCATAACGCGTATTATCATTCTTTATGAAACTCAAGATTTTACCTTAAAAAAAAAAAATGTTGGGACAGGGAGCCACAGAGAGAAGTGAAATCCTTCCCCACAAAGCCCTCCATCTCCCTGTGAGCAAGAAACGAAAACCAGGAATTCACTACACTGGCTGGGTGGAAGCAGTGGAGAATGTCTACACGGGTGGGTTCAAGCCAGAGCCAGGAGCCTACTCCCCACCCTCATCTCGTGAGGAGAAGTCACATCCTTAAAAATTCTTCAGCACGAGGCCCCAGGCAACTGATGCCAGAGAGGGGAGGGGGAAAACCCGGAGGAACCCAAAGCTTCCAGGAACTTCTGACAAGGCTATGGCGGGAGGCACAAAGGGGACTCGGCTGGAAGGTTCTGGAACTGCAAGGGCCTCAGAGGCCTCCCTCCCTCCTAAATGTTCCCGGGAAATCACCATCGGCCACGAACGTCTTCATCCGTAACGGCCACTTCCCATCACCTGCCTGCACACGCACAGACATGGAGTAACTTGAGACACAGCTCCCCAGTCAGACCCTTCGACCAAGCTGGTTCAACACTGCTGGGCAGAGTCAAAGACCTCAGCTCCCAAACTGGCCATGAGCCACCACGATGCTGGGGAGGCACCCGGCGTCCCGCGGGGCACCAGACCTGCCCATTACACCTGCTGATAAAGCAAGACTCCAGCTGCCGAGGGGCGAACAGCCGCTCGAGGTAAGATCCACAGAGGCTCTGTTCTCCTGCAAGCTCTCCACTCAGTCAAGCATCACGCGTCTCTCCCGCTCAGGCTTCTCCCTCAGAGGGGGAACGTCTCGTCAGAGGCCTGCGGGGCCCGTGGCCTGGGCTGGACCACACCCCTACGGCTCTGTCTCGCAGAGTCCCAACCCAGGGGGCCCAGCCCAGTATGCCACCAGCCTAGAGGCGAGCAGGACCCTGGACAGGGGTCACCAAGGACACAGGACCTCGTTTTGCAGAGAAGGGAAGGAAGGTCAAAGACTCACTCCAATCACCCCCATCTTGGCAGCAACCCCTGCGGGACTCTCCTGGACACTATTCTTACCCGACTCTGCACTGACATGATGAACACGGCCAGGCCACCGTCTTCTGAGGCTTAACCGTGGTGCTACCCAAGGCCTTATCTGATGACTCTATTCAGCTTTAACAGCCCCGGGGAATCTGCTGGCATTTTACAGATACGGAACTGAGGCCCCGAGGGGCTAAGGAATTCACTCAGGTCACAGAGCAAGAGAGAGACCGCTCTCCACCAGCTCTGCAGCCTCAGGCCCAGATCTGCGCTCCCCCAAAGCGCACGCTTTTAAATCACTCCACCAGGGTGACTCTCCGATGTCCAGGCTGATGGACTGATAAACAGCCTCTGATTAATTAGTTAATGCTGATCCTGGGGCTGTGAGAAAGAGGCCAGCATACCCTCAGAAAGGCAGCCAGCCCTGGGGCACTGAGGGATGCTGGCCTGGACATCGATGGGTATCTGACGGCCTCATCAAAGCACTCAGGAGAAGCGAGGAAAAAACAGGCTTCCATCCAGTGCAGTTTTTAAATCAGCAGTTCACCAAGCAGGGCCATGTCACCAAAAGAGCTTCAGCCACCACTGTGTTTGCAAAATCCTGTGCATGGTTAACACATACACACGCGCGCACACACACACACACACACACACACCATGCATTGGTCCAGCATTCCCTACACACACACACACACACACACCATGCATTGGTCCAGCATTCCCTGTGGAACCAGGTGGGAGACATCCAGGCAAGCTGGAGTTCACGCCTGCAGGACGAGGACTGTAAACCGAATCGGCTCTATTTCTAGCAGCCGCAGGTGGGAGCAGGGAGGACTCCTTGCCTCTTTTAAACCTAGTATACACAGATGGGGAATTGTTGCTTTCTGGTCCCACAGCTTCGATCTACCGGTTTGGAGGCCGGGGTTTCCAAGAGAGACAACACAGCCGTGGCATCACTGAGCCAGAATTTAGGAGAACCCCTTGGCCATTGTGGAGGACCAACGTCACAGAAACCAGAGGCCAAGAAGCGGCCCTGTAATGACTGGGGTGAGTGATCCCGGTTTCCAAGGGGAAGCTGGACGTCATCAAAAATGGAGCCCAGGGGAGCCTCTGGAGCTTCTCTTATCTAAGAGTACATATTAATGGAAAACTAAAGCAGCTGGGGCGATGGGGGGAGAGGACAAGTAGTAAGAATTCTGATTCCTAGATCACCACAGCAGGCAAGAACCCCAGCCAGGTGAGGTGTTGGCCAGAGGCAAAGCCAAGTCGCCACACTCGTGGCGGCAATGCTGACTTCTGCCCTGGTTCCCCCGGTCCCAGCGGAACATGCCCTAACCTGCAGACTGAACCAGAAAAATAATCCCCATCACCCAGAGGAGGACACGTGCCCCTGGGGCCTTGTGTCTGCTCTTTCAGATCAAAGGGCAAGCTGGATCGCCCGTATGAAGCGGAGCAGTCACTTGTCAGGTAGACATGGAGCTGTCCCGTCATCATGTTGAGTTAAAAGTGGAAAAGGAGGTGTGGACGTGGAAGACACGAAGGGCTGGACTGTGCCGGTCAGTGCATCGCTGCCTCGGTTCCCAAACTCCCTTCAAGACCCCGATCTTTACTATGAACTAGAAGCCTGCAAACTGCTTTCCTCCTCTGCTGGCCAACTTCCCATCAAGTCTGCGGGGGAGGCTCTAGGTGGAGACTGGACGGCAGGTGAGGGGAGAAGGGACCTCCGTCTTCTGCTCGTGATGCCGCATCCTGAGGGCGGCAGCTGGCTCCAGCCTCCCACCTGGCATCTCAGCCTCGTGCAGCTCAGCAGTAGGTGCTGAAGACGGCGCAGCTGCTGTAATACGAACAGCCACGGTCCTCCAGGCGCTTACAACCAAGCAAGAAGCAGCCGCCGAACAAAGCAGGCCCTGTGGTCACTGCCGCCAGGATGTCCAGGCTCCTCAGAGAGCGCGTCACAGGAGGTCTGGGGACGGACGTCGGTGGCGTGGCTACACCCTGGGACTGCTGGCTACCCACTCAGGTACACACGAAAAACGGCACCAGAGCACACTCAGAGCCACTGCTCCGACTGTGTTACCCGCCCACACCCTTCAGGGAGGCTGCTGTGCATTCAAGAGACTTAAATTATTCTGCAACCCTGGAAATTTTACATTAATCACTCATTCATTCATTCAACAAGTGCACTCATCAGGAAGGCTTACAGCGAGTAAGTAAAGCCACGCTGCTGGGGAGCCTGTATTAGTGGCAGGCCCCCACGAGTAACAACAAACATACAAGAGCATGACTTCAGACGACGGCGAGTTCCTCGGAGGAGGGAAGCAGCCGGTGGAGGCTGCGAGTGAACGGGCCGAGCGGAGGGGCCAGTTCAGGCAGGAAGGTGAGAGAAGGTCCCCCTGAGGAGAAGGCACGTAGCAGAGACTGGGATGAAGGGGCGCGACGAGCCCCAAGACGTGCGAGCCAGCCCTCCAGCAGAAAGCTCCAGAACACCGTCGGCGGGCGGGAGCCGTGGACCAAGACGGTCCGTCACCGGGGAAGTGGTCCTCTCCTCTCCAGCAACACCCCCCCACCCCCCCACCCCGAGTCAGACCCAGTTCAGTGGCTGCGTCCACATCCCCACATCAGCCTGCGGTTATTCCTGCTTACTTTCAATTTACATCACAAGCTGGAGAGAAATGAATTACCTCCCCGTGGGCTTCTCCGTTCCATACAATTAAGAAAAGCCATTTCTTAGTCGCAAGGCGGATGACGACACCAAGATTTCCCATTTTCTCTCCGCAGGGAGGCTGTCATCACTCAATATTAATTGGTCCTACTTTCATCCATAAAACCAGAGTTGAAACAAATTTTTTGGTCACAAAAATGGCAACTATTACATTATAAAAGTAAATTATTAATAGCTTCTCCATTAAAGCGCACCCGTCTTCCGAAGGCATCAGCTGCTTCAGCTCTTCTGGTGTTTCTTTAATGGGGAAAACGAGTAAATTATTATATTCCTTCCTGACAGTGGATAAACCGCCAGCGCGGATTCTGTCTAAGGTTGCCAGAGACTTCCCCCATTTCATCACAACCAGGAGCTCACATAAAGGGTGTGACAGAAGCCTGGGCTCCCCGCAGGAGAGCGCGTCCATTGAATGCAATTCCATTTTACTGCTAGAGAGCAGAGAAAGCAAAAACAGCAAGAAGACATGATCGACCCAGACACTGAGGAGAGAGAGTCTCCTTGATATATATATTTCTGTCTTTTCCTGGGCAAAAATTTGGTACTTATTTTCAGAGCAGGGTTTATGAAGGAAGGAGAGAAGAAAGGGAAGGAGGGAGGCGTGAGGAAGCAGGGAAGTGGGGAAGGAGAGAGGAAAGAGAAAAGGAGAAGAGGAAAAATCACATTGGAGCCACAATTAAACAGCCCGCCCTGGACCGGGGGCCTGCAGGAGCAGTGAGGCTCGTTACGACTGACCGGCAGGCGTGGTCCCTGGCGGCGGGGCTGCTGCTGCTGCTGCTAAGCTGCTTCAGTCATGCCCGACTCTGGGCGACCCCACAGACGGCAGCCCACCAGGCTCCCCCGTCCCTGGGATTCTCCAGGCAAGAACACTGGAGTGGGCTGCCATTTCCTTCTCCAATGCAGGAAAGCGAAAAGTGAAAGTGAAGTCGTTCAGTTATGCCCGACTCTTAGCGACCCCATGGGCTGCAGCCCACCAGGCTCCTCCGTCCATGGGGTTTTCCAGGCAAGAGTACTGGAGTGGGGTGCCGTCGCCTTCTCCGGGGCGGGGCAGACACTGGTATCAGCGAGGAACAGTTCTCAAGCTCATGGCTCTAGAAACCCAAGTCTTCCAGCTCCTCTTGGTCATGAATTTCTGGGGGCCAGGGCCCTGTGGAAGGGTCAACACAGGGCATTTGTATCTCATCAACAGGCTGGAAGATGTCACAAGTCCTGACTTTCACAGCTGGAAGCCAGGCTTAGCGACTGATTTACATACAGGCCAAAGAATAACTATGGCAAAACACAAGGCTTTTCTTAAACACAGGATTTAGTCTTGAGAAGAGACGCACCCAGCTCAGCAAGGCCCACAACATGAAATTAGAGATGCTACGGACACAGCTCACGGCATCAAAGAAAAGAGGATGGAAAAACAAGCGGTGGTCCTCTGCTCCTGGACTGGCAGGTCACCCAGGGCAGGGAGCACCCCTGTTGACGGCTGTTCCCTCCCCCAAGGGCTACATGTCAGCTGCCCCTTCCCCTGGAAAACCGCCCTAGGTCCAAGGACAGGCATCTAAGAGGCTGCAAGAGTCACGAAAGCTATTCAAGTGGCCCCTCTTTCTACTCATCATGGCAGAAAGAGTGGACTGTGTCTGTTAGAACCCACCCACCCTCTTCAAGCTAGTTTTCCTAGAACATAGACGCTGGAAGCCGAAAACTACACGCCCCCTTTACAGATGACAACCCTCTAACAGAGAGGTAAAGTGAAGTCGCTCAGTCGTGCCCAGTTCTTTGCGACCCCATGGACTATAGCCTATCAGGCTCCTCAGTCCATGGGATTTTCCAGGCAAGAGTACTGGAATGGGTTGCCATTTCCTTCTCCAGGGGATCTTCCCTACCCAGGGATCGAACCCAGGTCTCCCGCATTGTGGGCAGACACTTTATCCTCTAACCCACCAGGGAAGCCCAAAAGTGACCTTCTTCTCAAAGTCACACAGCTAATCAGTGGCAGAACCAGAATTTGAAGTCTGGCTCAAGAGCCCGCACTCTCAACTACTCACAACACTGCCTCTCACAGAGAAGCAAGACCTCTTTTTTAAAAACACTATGTCTCTTTATTCTTGGCTGTGCTGAGTCTACAATGCTGCGTATGGACTTCTCCAGCTGCACTGAGTGGGTCTACTATTGAAGTGGCTTCTCTCGCTTCAGAGCACTGGCTCTTGCGTACATGGGCTTCAGCAGTTACAGCACGCATGCTTAGCTGTCCCGCAGCGCAGGGCATCTTCCCAGACCAGGGATCGAAGCCACGTCCCCTGCTCTGGCCAGTGGATTCCTAACCCCTGGACCACGTGGAAAGTCCAAGAAGCAAGACTTGTAACCTAAACTGCCTGCAGGGACATGTAGCAAATTATCCCAAAACACAGTGACCTAAAACAACAAACATTTATTAAGCAAACTGCTTGACTGGCAGTTTCTTTGAGTTAGGAATCCAGGGGCAGCCCAGCTGCGTGCCTCTGGCTCCAGGCCTCTGATGAGTGGCCTGAGGCATCAGCCAGGGTGGAAGGATCTTGTGATCCTGGAAGAGGAGCTACCTCCAAGCTCACGAGCACGGGTGCTGGTGCACGCAGGTCCTCAGGGCTGCTGGACGAGACCCCGTTCCTCACTGGCTGTTGGCAGGAGGCCACATGAGTCTCTCTCCTGGGCTGCTTACAACATGGCAGCTGGCTGTTCTCAGGAGCCAAGAGCAAGGGAGCAGGAGAGACAGAGACATCGGCCAACGTCTTTGCACCATCAAGTCTCAGAAGTGGCATTCCCTCACTTTCCCGAGAAGTGGGTTGTCACTGGGTTCTCCTACACCCAGGGCAGCAGGCTCACAGAAGGGTGGCCACCAGCAGGCAAGGGGCCCTGGGGGACAGCTTGGAGGGCACCCCTATGCTGCTGAGTATCACCTAACCAGTAAGCGGAAGACGATCAGTCGCCCAGCAGTGTCTGGCTCTGGGACTCCATGGACTGCAGCCCTCCAGCTCCTCCGTCCATGGAATTTGGAGCACAAATTCCAAGGCAAGAATGTTGGAGTTGGTGGCCATTCCCTCCTCCAGGGGATCTTCCTGACCCAGGAATCGAACCCGGATCTTTCGCCGGATTCCTCACCTTCTGAGCCACCAGGGAAGCCCAATACATGGACAAGTTGAGTTTAAAGCTGTTTGCACCTTCATTAACTCAGCTCTCAACTCCAACTTTAAAGCTGTTTGCACCTTCATTAACTTGGCTCTCAACCCCAAGCTCTGCCCAGGACTCTGGAGACTCCACCGCAGTTCCCAGCACACAGCCTTGGCTGACCCACCTCTCTGGGGCACTGGCCCCCAGCACCTGACTAAGCTGCCTCTGGCTTCTCACTTACAGCAAAGAAAGGAAATGCTCTTAGAGAAAAGCTGTCTTAGATTTTAGCGATTTTAGTCTAAGCCATTTGTATGAAGTCCATGGTAATAAACCACCAGGTAGAAAAAAAAGAGCAAGTTTCTGGTCTAATTTACAGTTTCCAGATTGGCAGAAAACAGTGGGTTTAGACAAGCAAAGCTGGGCCCCCGGCCTAGAGGATAAAGCACGGATCCAGCAGATCCCCAGTGCCTTCCTCCTGCCCGTCAGCTCTCCAGCACCATCTCAGCCCAGGCTGCGGGAGGAACCAGAAGTGGCGTTTCTCTCACAGGGTTCATCTCACTCTAGACCAACATACCATGTCTCACCGAGAGAGCCACAGCGGGCTGGAAGCCGGCAGCACGCGCCCAGGGCACGCCGGGGGCTTCTTTTAAGCCCCCCGAAAGCTCAGCCTGTGGGCACAAACAGCCCTGATGAGCCCCCCAGCCCCGGGAAGTTGGTATGACTGAGCCACTAATCCAGGGGTTTTCCCAAGCGGCAGGGGTTGGGGGGGTGGGTGAGACAGGGGATCACACCTGGTCTAAGATCTCCAGGGCTTTCCTGCTCCCACCAAAGAAAAGACAAGTCCCCAGCCATGCAGGGCCCACCAGGTCAAAGACAAATCATGGGAAATCAAGGACGATGCTTTCCCGGGATCACACACAGAGGATGTTAGGGCTGTGGCCCCAGTGGACCAGTTTCCAGATATGGGAAAACGGGCACTGGGCTGGGACATTAATAAGGCTGAATTGCACGGGGAGGATTCAGACGCTGGTTCCTATGATAGGAGGCCTCACCATCTTGTTCATCTGTGCAGGCCCAGCCTGGAGCCAGAGAAAGGGGAGGTAATCAATAAATATCCAGTGAATTCATGTTGTTGAATAGCCCTGTCAGACAAGACTGCCTTCTCTATTAAAGAAAGTCCACCCACCAAATGTGCCAGCTCCCTTAGGAACAGATCACCGTCAAAGGCAACACGCATTCCACATGGCTCCATACTGTCTTCACGCTAACAACCAGCTCAGAATCTACACCTAAGAAGTCCAACTGAAATAACCCCCTTCCTTTTTCAGGAGGGCCCAATAAGCCTGTCAAAAGAAGGTATCCTCCTCCATATGAATCAGATATGTACCTGAAAAGCATGTTTATGCAACAGAATAGAAATAAACCTCAGCTGCTGATGACTCCAGCAACCAACTGCATACCTTATTTTTATTTATCAGGAGATCTGACCTGTAAACAAAGAACAGCTCAAGGCATGTCTGAAACACAGCACTGAGAAAATGACTCTCCAGAATTAATGACAGTGACAAGTGACCTGAAGGCAGAATCACCTACATTTTCACACTATTTGAAAATACTTTATAGATAAAATTCAACAGGCCACCTTTCTTCCGAAGCATGCGTGAAATCTGGTCCAAGCACGGTCTAAAGCATTTCTATAAAAATTCTTTGAAGCAATAGAACTAATAACCATAGTTAGTAGGATGCATAGCACATTAGCTTGTTTTCTGTTCTGTTTTAACCAAATAAGATAAAAAATTATCATGACCACAGTGCCACTTTTATGAATCCCTACAGAAAAAGAATTTGGTTTTGCTTTGACACATCACAGTCATCACCAAGGAATTTCATTCTACTGAAGGAAGGCTTAAGTTGCTGAGATTTACTGCTTGCACACACACACAAACACACACACACATACACACACACACGGCCCTCTGAGCCTATTTTCACACAAGACTGAGTGCTGTTTCCTCCTATGGATACAGACACTGGGGAAACAGCAAGAAGAGTTTTTACATTAAGAAAGGAATGCAAAGAACACCCTCGTCCCTCTTAAATCGTATGACCTCCATCAGTGAATATCTAACAATAACATGAATACCAATAGCAGGTTTGGCTGCATTTGCAAAAGCAGCAACCATACAGAAGATGAACACAGTAGCTGTGCTCAGAAAAGTGAGAGCCACGCCACACATATTCTCTCCTTTATCTTTGAAAGTCCCTGAAGACGCCATATGAGTGTATTCATCTGCGGTGAGACATGTTTTATGGGAGCTGATTTCCTTACCAATTCTTCATATCTTCTGTTTAAAAACAGGATCTGTCTTTAGAATGCCTCCCCACCAGAACCTCAGCTCCTAACTCATGCAATTGACTTCCTTTCATGAGTCTCAAAAACAACAACAACAACAACAACAAAAATGCAACCAACTCTTAGCAATTACAGAAAGTAAAAACAAAAATGAAACACATGTAGGAAATCAAAGAAATTCACAGGCCCCAACAATTGCCATTGCCCAAGCTGAAATTAAGTAAATACATACACGCCACGCCGCCCCGCCCCCGCCATGAAAACTCTGCCATGCAATTTATTAATGAACAGAGAAAGGAAACAGAAGCTGAAGGGTGGGGCAGGAGAAACTGTTTAATCTAATAGTCTGGAAATTATATCAGAAGGAACAGATGGTTTCACAGAAGTCAAGGCAACCCAGAGGCGCAGGGAGCGATTTTCTAGGAAAGAAAAATGTTTCCCTACCTACTGCCCGTACTATTTTCAGCAAAGGAGGAGTCTATATTCAGCAGAGGACAAGCTCCGAGCCTGGCACGCTGACAAAAGCAGGACTGCCTGGCAGCCTTCCACACGCACCCGCTTCACACTTGGCCTCCAGACCTGAGCTGGAGGTCAAACGGCTCGATTTAAAACCCACAACAAATGGAAGGCCACACTCCAGCAGGTTAGGAACCGACATCCGTGATCTTGGCAAACACAAACACCGGTGATTCTCAGCAGGTCCTGGGCACCGTGATCTTGACGTGGTTCCCCACCCCCAGGTCTTGAGGGCCCCGGCAGCAGGGAGACTGGCACTTTGGCACAGAACCACCTTGGACCTGAGCCTCCCTGTCCAACAACCCGGGACTGAAAGTCACCTCCAGGGCTGTTGCTGGTTACTTGAGACGAAGACGACGAAGTCGTGTGGCAATCCACGCGGCATCACACTCAGCAGCTATTTTCACCCCCACTGCCTGTGAGTCACCAAACCATGTGGGTAAGTTCTCCCCAGAGCAAGGCCCGGCGCAGGAAAAGCCCTGGCTGCTGGGGTCTCGGGGTCACAGATCAGGGCCTAACAAGCCTCAGGGCTGTGCCTGGGAGGTCTGCCCAACAGCCAGCTCTGCTTACAAGCAAAGCATTTGTCTGAGTTCCGATGCCTGCCCCACCACGTACATGCTGTGTGACCGTGGGCATGCTGGATAACTTCTCTGAGGCCCATTTCCTCATCTCCAAAGTCAGGATGCCCTGAGGAACTCATCCCAGGTATGGTGCGTGGCTCACTGGCAGTCATCACCGCTGTTACTACTACCCACGGTGATAATACCCTTATCACCACACGCAGCTCCTGTCCACACCTCACCACCTACGGACAACCTCAGCCAACCACAGAGGGCACAGACGCAGACAGGCCTTCTGCCACCAAGATTCAGGGCTGCAGCAGGAGGACCCTCCCCTCAGGCACGAGCTTCATGTCGGGGAGACATGAAAAGCCATCCCCTCGACGCAGACTGGGAACCCCTGCCTCATGCCACAGCCTCAAGAGCTGCTTCCATTCACCCTCCTTCCTGGCTTCTGACATTTTGCTTCAAGGTCTGTTTGTTTGTTTTCCCTGGAAAAAAAATACACCATCAACATCAGAGCCTTCATGTTCGATTCTGCGGAAGAGCGGCAAATGTTACAGATGAATCTGTTATGTTCTAAAGCTGCAGGTATCATACTTAGAGCGGTAATAAATACCTCGTTATGGATGGCAAAACAAACACTTCAGGGCACTCAGGCTCCAGGAAAGGAACCCCACGGCGAAAGCCACTTTAAACCGAGAATCCTCCAGTAATGCAAATAACCACCCATCCCCCAGGGCTCTTCCTTCCTCCCGGAGCTGAGGGCGCCCCTGAAACGGGGGCTCACACCGCAGCGCAGGCAACCGCAGTCAGGGGCCAGGCGGCAGGGGTCCTGGGCGGCACCCTGGCCCATGGCTCGGCCCATCAGCACTGTTCTCTGCGGTCACCTCTAGGCCATTTCTCTTTGATGCTTCTACTGAGGCACAGCTGATGTACAATGCCATGCTGTTTTTCGGGATACAGCACAGTGATTCACTTGCATATACGCACATGCAGATGTGTGTGTGTGGTGTATACATACTTTTCCAGATTCTTTTCCCTTGCAGGTTATTACTAAATATTGAGTATAGTTCCCTCTCTACACAAGTAGGTCTCTGCTGTTACTTATTTTACATACAGTAGTGTGGATACATTCACCCCAAATTACCAGTTTACCCTGCCCCCCACGCTCTTTCACCTTTGGTAACCGTAGGTTTGTCTTCTTTGCCTGTGACTCTCTTTCTGTTTTGTAAATAAGCTCACTCGTGTCCCATTTTTTCTTAAGACTCCACACACCAGCGGTGTCGTCTGGCATCTGTCTTTGGCTGGCTTGCTTCATTTGGTTTCATCATTTCTAGGTCCATCCACATGGCTGCAAATGGCATCATCTCATTCTTTTCACGGCTAAGCAGTATTCCTCTGTGTGTGTGTGTGTCACATCTTCTTTATCCATTCATCTGTCGATGGACCCCTTAAATTGCTTTCCTATCTCGGTTACTGTAAATAGTGTTGCCATGAAGAAAGGGGTGCATGGATCTTTCTGAATTACAGCTTTCTCTGACTATAAGCTCAGGACCCAGGTGATCTCTATGGGTCTGGTCACACTGGCGAGGGCAGTAAGTAGAAGAAAGGGGGTACAGGGAACAGAGATGGTAGAGACCTAATCAAAGCAAAGGCTTCTGGAGGAGGACCAGGAGGAGGCTGGACATGTGGCCCCTGAGGCCCAAGTACATCTACAGACCTTCTGCTAAGAAGCAATGTTTCCAGCTAGACGTGACGAGCTGTGTCAACGAGAACAAAGGTCTGCTTAGATGCTGTGGGTGTGACTGGGCCCCTAATATGCCTGGCATGTTCTGGTCAACCCACAGTACACTGACTGTCCCCCCGCTGGCCTACGCCTCCCCCTCAACCCTGGACACGAAGGAAGGGCACAGACACTCAGGAGTCAAGACCCTGGTCCAAGAAGGGTCTTCTGCAGACCCCAGACCACTGGCAACACACCTGTTAGCCAGCACAAAATTGTTCCCTAGACCCCCACCTCTTGCTCCTTGGAAGACAAGTTATGACCCACCTAGACAGCACATTAAAAAGCAGAGACGTTACTTTGCCAACAAAGGCCCATCTACTCAAGGCTATGGTTTTACCAGTGGTCGTGTATGGATGTGAGAGTTGGACCATAGAGAAAGCTGAGCACCAAAGAACTGATGCTTTTGAACTGTGGTGTTGGAGAAGATTCTTGAGACTTCTTGGACTGTAAGGAGATTCAACCAGTCTATCCTAAAGGAAATCAGCCTGATTATTCACTGGAAGGACAAATGCTGAAGGTGAAACTCCAATACTTTGGCCACCTGATGCAAAGAGCTGACTCATTTGAAAAGACCCTGATGCTGGGAAAGACTGAAGGTAGAAGGAAAAGAGGACAACAGAGGATGAGATGTTTGGATGGCATCACCGACTCGATGGACATGAGTTTGAGTAAGCTCCGGGAGTTGGTGATGGACAGGGAGGCCTGGTGTGCTGCAGTCTGTGGGGTCGTAGAGTCGGGCACAACTGAGCGGCTGGACTGAGTCGCCTCTCACTCCTCGGCCTTCCGCTGAGCCCAGCAACCTCCCTGCAAACAGTCATTCCCAACCACAGAGCCTCTCATCCCCAAGTCCACGTGCTCCCATCCCCCTCCACAGCGGCCAGTCACCCCCGAGGGCTGAGCTCTCAGGGAAGACAGCCTGGAACAGGTGGAGCTTTTCTAGGCCCGTAAAGAAGGCCGGGGACCCTTGGGCTGCGTGTGGGTTTGGTGGGGGATGGTGCTCCACGGTGGATGGTTCACGCCGAGGCAGAGGGAAAAAACGGAAGGCCCACCTCAGGATCAGCGAGGCGGTGCTGCGTGTCTGCTCAGAGAGGAGGAAGCCAGTTTAGAAACACTGGCTTTCATGACGGCCAACCACTAAAGTCTGTGGAGGGCCCTGGGGAGGCTGGGTTCCGGTGACAACAGAGATGTGGGGGATTCAGGCCAGGAAAATGAATGCAGCTGCTGGTGGGAACCTCCTGCCCGCAGGCCAGGCCAGTGGGTTTCAAGGCGGCCCCTGCGGCAGCAACAGCAAACAGCAGTATCACCCGGAAACTTGTGAGAGGTGCAAAATCCTGGGCCTCTCCCCAGACATCCAGACGACAAACGCCACGGACAGGGGCTCGGCAGTCTGAACCCACAAGCCCACCCGGCGATTCTGTTGTTGCTAAAGCTGGAGAACAACATGTTCCCAAACTACACCGTATCTGCTGCTCGGGGCACTGAGGAAAGACCCCAGGCTCAGGGAGCTGGAGGTGACCTGCAGGAGTTACACGCATCTCCCAGGGCTGAAGGGAACTGGAACCTCAGGACAGGTGACCCTCCCGATGGTGAGCAGCTGGGATACCCAGGCTGGGACTGACCGCCTGGCACTTCACCAGTGCCTCCCACTCACCCTCCACCACGGCTGCCCACGGCTTCACCCACAGTCTCAAAAAGCACCAAGGCCTGGCTGCCTCTCCCAAGATGGACTTCAGGGGCCCAGGGTGCAGCCCGGCATGGGAACCTTTTAACCAAAGTTGGAATCATTGTGCTCCACTGGCAGCATTTTTGTTTAAGGAGTATGGCCTGTCCTTCCAAATATGTGGCAAGCTACTTCAGGGAAATAAAACCTGAACTAGTCAGAATATATAGTTATGTATGCAAATATTTACTAAAGTTTATTTCATACTTTTAAAAGTCACACCAGTATCATTTCTCTCGTCCTCCACTCAAATCAAAGAAACTTGCAGCCCACTTGGCCTTGGGAGGGTCTCAGCGTGGTCCCCAGGTGAGTTGTATCAGCGTCGCCTGGGAACTTGTGACAGTCAGTAGCAGTCCCCGGCTCGGCCCCAGGCTAATGAATCAGAAATTCTGGGGCCCAGGAGTCTGGGTTTCAAAGGGCTTTTCAGGAGACTCTGACTCACTACCAAGTTAGAGAACCATGCCTTTAGTGAAATGATTCGTTCTTAAGGCCTGGAGTCTTTCTCTGGCGGTTAACATCATTTTTGATGACATTTTAGAATTTTCTTAGCACCTCCCCCACCAACCCATGAAATCCGACAGGCTAGCAGCACCAAGATTTATAAGAAGTCACTCAGCACCCAGGCTCTTGGCCCCAAAACACTTTAACCTGCGAGTTTTTAGGCCTTAAAGTGAACTGTGATCCATCTTTTTGGTGACTATCCCAGTTGGGAGGAGAGATTTAAAGAACTTAAAGAGACAACGGTTAGCAGCTGCTCCTGCAGCCGTGCTTAGGGGCAAGGTCACCCAGACTGGAAGCGAAGTAAAAATCGGACCCTTAAATGGTGCACTGCACAATACGCACGTTTTGAATGATGAATGTGACCCTGTGTTATTCTCATGGCCACCCAAAATTTATCCACAGGGCTTAAGGCTAAAATGCTGGCAGTCAAAACGCAAGTATGAGCCTGGTCAGCACAACGTCTGAGCAAAAAAACCCCAAAGGTCAGCTCTTCAAGACCTCTTGAGACAGGAAAACCACAAAGACGGGAATTTTAAAAATGTGGCAATGTGAGCCGATCCTAGAAATTGTAATGTGTGTCATGGGAATGTTTTACAAGCAAGAATTTAAGCGGAGAAACAGAAGAGGCGCTTGAGGCAGACATGCAGTGGAGCGTGAGGCACTTCTCGGTGGTTTCATGGTGAAGCCCTTCAACGCAGCTGAAACCCACCACAGCGCGCAGGCCATCCAGGCATCAAAAGCAGACCAAAGCGAGGGCTCTACTGCTCAGGAAGACCACGGAATTTGCTACAAACATCCAGCTGCTTGGTGGCCCACGGCAAGTCACGTGTATAACCTCCCCAAACACACACAGGGCCTGGATACACAGCATCTGTAATCATCACATGTAGAGAAGCGAGGCCGCTCTCCATCAGATAGGCGCGGTGCCTGCGCTCAGTCTCGCCAACTCTGCGACCCCACAGACCGTATCCGCCAGGCTCCGCTGTCCATGGGATTCTCCAGGCAAGAACACTGGAGTGGGCTGCCATTTCCTGCTCAGGGGATCTTCCCGATGCAGGGATCGAACCCGCATCCCCTGCATCTCCTGCTTTGGCGGGTGGATTCTTTACCACAGAGCTGGGAAAGCCCCACCACCCCGCATCGTTTGAAATGTAAAACGGTACAGCTGCTCTGGAGAGCAGTTGCGCAGTTTCTCGTAAAGATAAACGATACATTTACCACGCAACCCGGAAATCCCACCCCTCATATTTACACAACAGAAATGAAAACCCAGGTCCACGCAAGACTCGTCCACAAACGTTCATAGCAGCTTATTTGAGAATAACCCCAAACTGGAAACAACCCAAGTGTTCAAAGGAAATGATTAAAAACACTGCGCCACACCCAAACAACGGCATGCCGCGCAGAGGCGCAGCGGCATGAGCTCTCGACACACACAACAGCATGGATGAATCCCTGAAGCACTACGCCAGGTTAAAGTCAGACATAGAAGCATGCACGCTGTAGGATGACACTGCCATACTATTCTAGAAGGAGCACGTGAATCTACAGTGACCGGAGGCCAATCAGCGGCGGTCTGGGGCAGGGAATCCTTGGTGGCAATGGAAGCGTTCTAGATCCTGAGTGTGGTGGCAATCACAAAGGCGTGTCAGTTAGCAAATCTCATCAAGCCATACACCTCACATGGGTGCAAGTTAGACCCCAGTAAAGTCCTTTTTGGGCTTCCCTGGTGGCTCAGAGGTTAAAGCGTCTGCCTCTAATGCGGGAGACCTGAGTTTGATCCCTGGGTCGGAAAGATCCCCTGGAGAAGGAAATGGCACCCACTCCAGTACTCTTGCCTGGAGAATCCCATGGACGGAGAAGCCTGGTGGGCTACAGTCCATGGGGTCACAAAATGTCGAACACCACTGAGCGACTTAACTAAAGTTCTTTTTTAGACTGAGACATCATTCAGGTCTGAGAGCTCCCTTCCACGTGCAGTAGAAAGGTCCTATGTCAAAGTGAAAGAAAGTGAAAGGGACTTCCCTGGTGGCTCAGATGGTAAAGTGTCTGTCTACAATGCGAAGGGAGTTCAAACACTGGATTCTGGTCCCACTTAGTACTGCTGCTGCTGCTGCTAAGTTGCTTCAGTCGTGTCCAACTCTGTGCAACCCCATAGACGGCAGCCCACCAGGCTCCCCTCTCCCTGGGATTCTCCAGGCAAGAACACTGGAGTGGGTTGCCATTTCCTTCTCCAATGGATGAGAGTGAAGAGTGAAAGTGAAGTCGCTCAGTCGTGTCTGACTCTTTGCGACCCCATGGACTGCAGCCCACCAGGCTCCTCCATCCATGGGATTTTCCAGGCAAGAGTGCTGGAGTGGGGTGCCACTGCCTTCTCCACACTTAGTACTACTACCTGTCCAAGCAATCTCCTCGTTTGAAAGAGAGAGAGAGAGAAAGCGAGAGGGAGAGAGCCTTCCCTGCGGCTCTCAGGCTCCTTGCGAGCATTATCTGAAAACGCTTTAGTTGCAGTGCACGGGCCCAGGTGTGGTAAATAGGATCTGAGTTCCCGATCAGAGTTAGAACCTGCGGCCCCTGCGTTGGGAGCATGGAGTCTTATCCACTGGACCACCAGGGAACAAAGATCCAGCCCATGAAAAATAAATAACAAACTTTTTTAAAAGGAAATGCTTTGTTGACATATATACACTGTTATGTGTAAAACAGATCGCTAGTGGGAAGGTGCTGTGCAGCGCAGGGAGCTCAGCTCAGTGCTCTGTGATGACCTGGGGAGCGGGAGGGGAGTTGGGAGGGAGGCTCAGGAGGGAGGGAGGTATGTATCTGATTCACGCTGCTGTACAGACGAAACTAACACAACAGTGTAAAGAACTCTATTCGAATTCTTTAAAAAGTCGATGCTTTAAAGCAGAATCAGAGCACTGACTGTGCAGCCCCCGTGCCAGCCATCCAGGTGCCCAGCTAAGCCACCTCCACCTCTACCCTCACCCCCTCACCAGCCAGTCAGGCCCTGGGCCCACCCGCTGACTTCTCTCAGCCCACCCACCCCCTAGTCCCAACAGCCACCTTCACCTTGCTCATGACTGCAACGGCTTCAAGATGTTCCCCTCTCCCCCAGTTTTACCCTTTCCATCCCTTCTCTTTCTAAACCCAGAGCCAGCTTTCCAGAACACAAATCTCATCGTGTCACCTACCCTAGCCCCATCTCAAGAGACTTTAGAGCTCTTGAGAGAGACTAGACTCCTCGGCCCAAGACCTAAGACCTTCAGTCATCTGGCCCCCAGAAGGACACACGCCAATCAACTTGAACCGCCCACCGCTTCTCAAGTACACAATGTAGCCTGTATGCTCTGGCCCCTCCCACAGGTCGTCCCCTTTGCCTGAAAAGATCACCGGTTCCCAGCCTCATTCCCCACCCTGTCGTTCAGTCGCTCAGTCGTGTCCAACTCTTCATGACCCCATGGACCACAGCACACTCGGCTTCCCTGTCCTTCACCAACTCCTGGAGCTTACTCAAACCCATGTCCATCAAGTTGGTGATGCCGTCCAACCACCTCATGCTCTGTCGTCCCCTTCTCCTCCTGCCTTCAATCTCTCCCAGCATTAGGGTCTTTTCCAATGAGTCAGTTCTTTGCATCGGATGACCAAAGTATTGGAGTTTCAGCTTCAGCATCAGTCCTTGCAATGATTATTCAGGACTGATTTCCTTTAGGATGGGCTGGTTAGATCTTGCAGGCCAAGGGACTCTCAAGAGACTTCTCCAACACCACAGCGCTCTCCACCTGCCTGACTCCAAACCCAGCTGCAGGTCTCAAACCTTCCTTGACACACACATCTCCCGACAAGGGAAACTTTCACCACATCCCCTCCATCACCAGCACTCTAGTCACTTGGTTCTTCATCTGTAAGACACTGAAGCAATGTAGACCAGCAGGCTAGACCAGTGGTATGGACTGAATGGTGTCTCTTTGAAATCCAAATGCTGAAGCCCCAGCTCCCAGGGTGAGAGTACTGAGGGTAAGGAAGTAACTAAGGTGGCAGGTATTGGGGCTTCCCAGGTGGCTCAGCAGTGAAGAATCCACCTGTTAATGCAAGGGCCACGGGAGACTTGGGTTCAATCCCTGGGTCAGGACGTTCCCCTGGGAGGAAAAAAAAATGGCAGCCCACTTGCATATTCTTGCCTGGAAAACTCCATGGACAGAGGAGCCTGGTGAGCTACACTCCGTGAGGTTGCAATGAATCAGACACGACTGAGCAGGCCACGACACAAGTAACTCAGGAAATGAGGTCATGCGGGTGGGACTCTATTCCTATAAGACCAACGTCCTCGTAAGAAGAGACAGGAAGGGGGCGCTCTGTCTCACCCGGGGTGAAGACACAGCAGAAGGTGGCCGTGCACGGGCCAGGAAGAGAGCTCCCACCAGAACCCGGGCCTGCGGGCCCCCTTATCGGGGACCTTCAGCCTCCAGATCCGCCATTAAAAATAAATATCATCTGGAGCACTTTGCTACAGCTCTGGACACAACAGTGGGGTCTAGTCCACAGTCGGTAAATATGTGTGATGTTGATGAACCGTCATCCCACCGCCCTTAGTGAAGCCAGGAGCAAGTGTTCATAACACAAACGGTACGTTAACCGGATTAGGGGCGCAGAGTCAGACCTGGAACTGAGTCTTCCTCCCTCGAAAACCAACCCAGAGAGCACTGCCCCACAGGGCCGTCCACTCTGGTGGGCGAGTCCTTGCCTGCGACGCCCAGTACGGTAGCCATGAGCCACAGGCGTCTGCTGAGCGCGTGGCGTGTGCCCAGGGCGGCAGAGCAACGGACTTTTACTTTGATTCGTGTTTTCTCACGTATTTCGTTCATTTGTATTCATTTTTTTACTTCATTCATTTCCTCTCACTCAGGGTTAACTGTTATACTGAACTGCCTCATGGCTGGTGGCTCCTGTCCTGGACAGTGCAGGGCCAGACAGGCAGGCAAGGGTCGCGCCCGAGGCATTACTGTCCCCCTGCGGGTTGCAGACCGTGCCAGCTGCTCCTGTTACAAACACCACGGATTCTCCCAGGTAGCGTTCGAGTGGTGTCAGTGGCCTGGCACTGAGAAGCTGGCAAGCTGCACGCATAAAAGGGCTAACGAGGCACCGTTCTGCAGGAATCATGACGCTTTATGGGCCTCCACCTGTGAGGAAACCCGTCGCAGGGCAGGTTCACCCCTCGGTGACCAGAGTTAATTGAAACTTGAAGGCCCGATCAAATCACCCAGAACTGAGGTTTTTGGCAGCTTCCGCGCTTCGCGGTGAGGTTCCTGCTGCTTTTCGCCTCCGTCAGCGCATCAAGCGAGGTTGCAAGTTCCAAAATCATCCACAAGAGTACCAAGCTCTGACACTTAGTACTACTACCTGTCCAAGCAATCTCCTCGTTTGAAAGAGAGAGAGAGAGAAAGCGAGAGGGAGAGAGCCTTCCCTGCGGCTCTCAGGCTCCTTGCGAGCATTATCTGAAAACGCTTTAGTTGCAGTGCACGGGCCCAGGTGTGGTAAATAGGATCTGAGTTCCCGATCAGAGTTAGAACCTGCGGCCCCTGCGTTGGGAGCATGGAGTCTTATCCACTGGACCACCAGGGAACAAAGATCCAGCCCATGAAAAATAAATAACAAACTTTTTTAAAAGGAAATGCTTTGTTGACATATATACACTGTTATGTGTAAAACAGATCGCTAGTGGGAAGGTGCTGTGCAGCGCAGGGAGCTCAGCTCAGTGCTCTGTGATGACCTGGGGAGCGGGAGGGGAGTTGGGAGGGAGGCTCAGGAGGGAGGGAGGTATGTATCTGATTCACGCTGCTGTACAGACGAAACTAACACAACAGTGTAAAGAACTCTATTCGAATTCTTTAAAAAGTCGATGCTTTAAAGCAGAATCAGAGCACTGACTGTGCAGCCCCCGTGCCAGCCATCCAGGTGCCCAGCTAAGCCACCTCCACCTCTACCCTCACCCCCTCACCAGCCAGTCAGGCCCTGGGCCCACCCGCTGACTTCTCTCAGCCCACCCACCCCCTAGTCCCAACAGCCACCTTCACCTTGCTCATGACTGCAACGGCTTCAAGATGTTCCCCTCTCCCCCAGTTTTACCCTTTCCATCCCTTCTCTTTCTAAACCCAGAGCCAGCTTTCCAGAACACAAATCTCATCGTGTCACCTACCCTAGCCCCATCTCAAGAGACTTTAGAGCTCTTGAGAGAGACTAGACTCCTCGGCCCAAGACCTAAGACCTTCAGTCATCTGGCCCCCAGAAGGACACACGCCAATCAACTTGAACCGCCCACCGCTTCTCAAGTACACAATGTAGCCTGTATGCTCTGGCCCCTCCCACAGGTCGTCCCCTTTGCCTGAAAAGATCACCGGTTCCCAGCCTCATTCCCCACCCTGTCGTTCAGTCGCTCAGTCGTGTCCAACTCTTCATGACCCCATGGACCACAGCACACTCGGCTTCCCTGTCCTTCACCAACTCCTGGAGCTTACTCAAACCCATGTCCATCAAGTTGGTGATGCCGTCCAACCACCTCATGCTCTGTCGTCCCCTTCTCCTCCTGCCTTCAATCTCTCCCAGCATTAGGGTCTTTTCCAATGAGTCAGTTCTTTGCATCGGATGACCAAAGTATTGGAGTTTCAGCTTCAGCATCAGTCCTTGCAATGATTATTCAGGACTGATTTCCTTTAGGATGGGCTGGTTAGATCTTGCAGGCCAAGGGACTCTCAAGAGACTTCTCCAACACCACAGCGCTCTCCACCTGCCTGACTCCAAACCCAGCTGCAGGTCTCAAACCTTCCTTGACACACACATCTCCCGACAAGGGAAACTTTCACCACATCCCCTCCATCACCAGCACTCTAGTCACTTGGTTCTTCATCTGTAAGACACTGAAGCAATGTAGACCAGCAGGCTAGACCAGTGGTATGGACTGAATGGTGTCTCTTTGAAATCCAAATGCTGAAGCCCCAGCTCCCAGGGTGAGAGTACTGAGGGTAAGGAAGTAACTAAGGTGGCAGGTATTGGGGCTTCCCAGGTGGCTCAGCAGTGAAGAATCCACCTGTTAATGCAAGGGCCACGGGAGACTTGGGTTCAATCCCTGGGTCAGGACGTTCCCCTGGGAGGAAAAAAAAATGGCAGCCCACTTGCATATTCTTGCCTGGAAAACTCCATGGACAGAGGAGCCTGGTGAGCTACACTCCGTGAGGTTGCAATGAATCAGACACGACTGAGCAGGCCACGACACAAGTAACTCAGGAAATGAGGTCATGCGGGTGGGACTCTATTCCTATAAGACCAACGTCCTCGTAAGAAGAGACAGGAAGGGGGCGCTCTGTCTCACCCGGGGTGAAGACACAGCAGAAGGTGGCCGTGCACGGGCCAGGAAGAGAGCTCCCACCAGAACCCGGGCCTGCGGGCCCCCTTATCGGGGACCTTCAGCCTCCAGATCCGCCATTAAAAATAAATATCATCTGGAGCACTTTGCTACAGCTCTGGACACAACAGTGGGGTCTAGTCCACAGTCGGTAAATATGTGTGATGTCGATGAACCGTCATCCCACCGCCCTTAGTGAAGCCAGGAGCAAGTGTTCATAACACAAACGGTACGTTAACCGGATTAGGGGCGCAGAGTCAGACCTGGAACTGAGTCTTCCTCCCTCGAAAACCAACCCAGAGAGCACTGCCCCACAGGGCCGTCCACTCTGGTGGGCGAGTCCTTGCCTGCGACGCCCAGTACGGTAGCCATGAGCCACAGGCGTCTGCTGAGCGCGTGGCGTGTGCCCAGGGCGGCAGAGCAACGGACTTTTACTTTGATTCGTGTTTTCTCACGTATTTCGTTCATTTGTATTCATTTTTTTACTTCATTCATTTCCTCTCACTCAGGGTTAACTGTTATACTGAACTGCCTCATGGCTGGTGGCTCCTGTCCTGGACAGTGCAGGGCCAGACAGGCAGGCAAGGGTCGCGCCCGAGGCATTACTGTCCCCCTGCGGGTTGCAGACCGTGCCAGCTGCTCCTGTTACAAACACCACGGATTCTCCCAGGTAGCGTTCGAGTGGTGTCAGTGGCCTGGCACTGAGAAGCTGGCAAGCTGCACGCATAAAAGGGCTAACGAGGCACCGTTCTGCAGGAATCATGACGCTTTATGGGCCTCCACCTGTGAGGAAACCCGTCGCAGGGCAGGTTCACCCCTCGGTGACCAGAGTTAATTGAAACTTGAAGGCCCGATCAAATCACCCAGAACTGAGGTTTTTGGCAGCTTCCGCGCTTCGCGGTGAGGTTCCTGCTGCTTTTCGCCTCCGTCAGCGCATCAAGCGAGGTTGCAAGTTCCAAAATCATCCACAAGAGTACCAAGCTCTGAGCGAGGGGCAGAAAAAACAGGGCGGACTCTGATCTTGACTTTTTTTTTTTTTAATGCGTGCGGTCCCCTTCCTAAGGCAGCAGGTGGACGTGGACAGCACCCTATCCCCAACTTGGAGAATGTGAGAGTGGGACAAGCATCTTGTCTATGAAAAAAAGGACATCCATCTCCTATGGCAACCCTACATGGAAAAGGGGTATCTCAGCCCCTCTGCACGGTAACACAAGCTTTACAGCAAGAATGTGCTGACTGCTGTTCACGCCTATTCACCTGGGACCTTGCAGCTTATATGGCACACGAGCTTGGATGCCCAAGAGACACAGATTCAACTTCTGCCCTAACCAGTTCCCAACACCGCGTCTTTAGAAAAGTTACTTAACCTCTCTGAATGACCACTTCCTCTTCTGCAAAAAAAGAAAGAAAGAAAGAAACAAGTGTACCTGCACACCTCCCTAGGTTACAGTGGCGATAAAACCACCCCAGAGGCCCACAAAGACAAGTGTTCCCAGCAACTTAATTCGTAAGAGCCCCAAACTGAAAATGACCCAAAGGCCCATCAACAGGTGAAGAGAAAGATACACCGTGGTAAGTCCACACACTGGAGGAAGAACAGGGATGAACCACTGCCACAGAGGACAACATAAATGATCTCAAAATAAGGGGAGTAAGACAACTTCGCTCATAGAAAATTCTAGAAAAATGAGATCAGTGACAGATAGCATATCATCAGGGGACAGAGGGCTGGACTCAAGGAGGAGGAGGACACTTGGGGCACAGTGAAGACGCCCCAACGTCTTGATGAGGTGACGGTTTCCTGGGTCTGGGCATTTTAAGGGTGTGCAGTGTGCCGTGCTGAAGTTACGCGTGGGCAAAGTCTGAAGAGGGCTTAAAGCGTGAGAGCAGGGGTGTAAGGCCCATCGCAGGAGCTGGCACACAGAAGGCTCCGCTACAGAGCAGCGGCAGACGGCGCCAGGAGACCTTCTCGGAAAGGGCCTTGACAGGCTGCCGGGAAACCCCGCAGGCTTCCTGGAGCCCAGCTGCCCAGAACGACTGTCTGTTCCCGGCCAGAAGGCGTGAACCAGACGGATGAACAGAAAGGTAGGCAAGGCTTAGTCTCTGCCCTGAAGGAAAGACGAGAGTTTAACGCACGATGGAATGAAAGGATCGTAAAGACGGTGGGGACGAGCGACGGCCGTGCAGAAAAGTGTGATTCTGACGGGACGGCTGTCCAGAAGGAAGGACTTCAGGGTGGGATGCTGGCAATGGGCGGCGGGGCAGGCCCTGTGCAGAGGGTGGTCTGACGGCGCCAGAACATGGAGGCTGGAGGGGGCAGGTCCTGGTGGAGACAACGGGCAAGGCTGAGGGCCCCAGCACATGGTCCTCCAGAGACGAGGGAGGGGGTCCGCACAGCCTGAGCAGCAGCGGGAGCCCCCTTGTCATCACCCAGGGAACCGGCCCAAGTGCTCAGCGAGGCAGGACTTGAGCTGCACCGCAGGTCCCGCCCAGGGGGCAGGGTGCTAATTTACTAAGGGTCCCGACACCCCCACCTCACAGCTCAGTATTCCCGAGGAAATAATCAGAAATGCACACAGAGATTTACGTACAGTGCTGCTGATCATAACATTATTTATAATAGCCCAAAGCCCAAGGTAACTTAAACATCCAAAAAGGGGGACCCAAAATAAATTACGGTACCCTGAGTGATTCAATCACTTCGGGCCACTGAACCATATTTTAGGAACACATGGGACCACAGGGGGTGGCTCATTGTACAACGTTAAGCTGCGTAAAAGCAGGACAAAAATATACACTGAGGATTCATTCAACGTGATCACTATGCGCCGGGCACTGTGCTAAACACAGACGATACAGCAGAGGGGAGACAGAGACAGCCCTGCTCCTGTTAGAAGGGACCCCACTTTCCAGTGAAGGAAGGCAGAAGACAGACAAGGAAACAGATTCCAACGAGTGAAATTCCCCAGAAGGATAAGCAAGAGGGGAAGGGGGTGGGGAGGCGGGGGAGGCAGACATTTTAAACAGGGGGTCAGGGAGGTTTCACAGAGAAGGGGGTTGAGGGTTTGAGCCCAGGGTGTATCTGGAAGGACTTCCAGGCAGAGGCAGCAGGCAGTGCAGAGGCCCTGAGGAGGCCTGGGGGGTTGCTGGGAAGAGGCCAGCGGCAGAACACGCAGGACAGACGGCGGGAGGATGAGGTGGAGGGAAGCTGGTGCCCCGGCGTCGGGAGCCACGGCGGGGCGAGATCCGAGGGCCGGGGAAAGGGGAGAAGCAGGGAAACCAGCGAGGGTCGTTCCAGGGTTTTCCTAACTTTTTCAATGGACACATGTCCGCGTTATAATCAGACAACAAAACGTGATCCAACCGCAGAGAGCCGTGTAGGCGCTGTGCCTGGAGCACAGGGCGGCTGAGAAACAGGCCAGGAGGCCAGGAAGGCAGTTCCGGCGATGAGCCAAGAATCAGCGGGTACAGGCCCGGGGGCGGGGAGGCACCTGCTACGTTCCTGGAAGTGATCACCGAGGAAAGCAAAACGGCACTCCTCCTGGTGATGACAGGAACAGAAGCGCGACGCACACTTCAAAAGAGAGAAGAGCCCCCGCATCTCAGCACCTAACAATCCGCGCTTAACACCTTGCTGTGCTCCCTTTGGTCTTTTCTCCTGTACACACTCAGCTTTTCCCTAACCCCTCTACCAGGCTCAGCACATCGAAAGCACTCAAGTCCTCGCTGAGCAAATACTGGCTGATGAAATGCTCCAAATGCTTTTGGGTTCAGCTGTGTTCACGTTGCGTCAGCGACATCACAAGCATTTTCGGAAGACGCTTTAGGAGGCTTGGAAACTGTGGGTGAGGAGGGGAAGGCGTGGTTCTTAGTGGGGTGTCAGGTCTGGCTGCTGAGGATGATGAGGGTATTCATCAGAGGTGCGGCAGGAAGCAGTGGGCTGGGGGACAGCCAGGGGTTAGCTTTGAGGGGCTGTGAGGGGTGCCCAGACCGCCCCCGCAGAGACGCCCACCCCACCCGGGGCTCAGGGAGCGGCGTCAGCCCCGCGTGGAGGTGGTCAGGCAGTGGTGAGAGGAAGGGAGTGGGCAAGGAGGCCAGCCGCCCACCTGGAGCCGCACGTGTGCCCCCTGCTGCCCCCCACGGCTGCCCTGCCAGTGCCCGCTGCACAGATGCAGGACCACAGCAGAGTCAGAACTTGAACCCACCCCTCGGGGCTCTAGCCACAAATTCTCTCTTATCAGAAGCTTAAACACGTTCACAGGGAGGAGAAAGTCTTCACACGCCCGTCAGCAAGTGCCCGGTTTGGGTTCCCCACTTCAAAGGACCCACCCCCCCCAACCCCGGCCACAAGGAAGAACGCCCTGGTCCCTCTTCCAAAAGCCTGGTTTACTTGCTTCTGCCTTGCAGGCACAGCCTGTTGAGTTCCTCCGTGGGGACGAGAGACAACAGGACAGGACACGTGATTTCCCCGTAGCACCAGCCGCGTCTCCGCAGCCAGCCTGCACTCAGCAAATGCTCCGGATGGAAATGCTGAGCCTCACTCCTCAGCTGCCCCGGGGCCTCTGGGACGCGGGGCCTCTGGGATGCGGGGGTGAGGCAGGGCCAAGCACGATGGACAAGGTCGGGCGGAGGTGGGAGGACAGACAGACGGCCACGAGGAGACACAGCCGCGGCCTCCTTCGCCCGGCCTGCCATGAAATGCTCTGCCAGCGGGCAGGCCCGTGGGCTGCGTTCAACCCTGCCTGGATGCCAGTTGGCCCACACCTGGTTTTAATTTGCTACCATTTAAATCAGTTGCTAGTTTGCAGAAAGTGAGAGCTCTCACCTAGACACCTGGCTCCCTGAGAGCAGTCCCTTCTTGACAAACCCCCATCAGTCGCTCCCTGCCCTGGCCCCCAGCCCTCCACCCCCCAGCCCATCCCTCAGGCCCTCCAGGCCCTCCAG